>OY987263.1:19381567-19931567 GCA_963920665.1 Straminergon stramineum | reverse complement strand
CGCTAGGGATGCTACGTCCGCTGGAGTCTGTGCGTCCAGACGTCCGGACGTCCAGACGTTCGGATGATGGACGTGAATTTGGGGCGGATGTTCGGATTCGTCAACCCTGATCCTTGTAGACGGAAGACCTTTGGGCAAACTAACCATAATAACAAAAAAGGAACTTTTGAAATACATTTTAGTAGACAAAATATTATTGATCTTTCGTGGATAGGAACAACCTTTGTGTAAGAAAGATTATCCTTTGGATATAATATGACTTGTGGCAAAGGGATAATACAGAGTGAGTGAAATACTACAACCCCCCTCTCACTCACGACATGGGAGCATTGGATGGTACAAAAAAATGTTACAACAAGCTTGGTTGTTGAAGGAAACCCTTATTGTATTTCGTGAGCATATAAAATTGTTGTCATTGGTGAGACTATGAACCCTAGGTGACTTCTTTGTTCTTACATTAGGAAAAAAATGGTGAAGAATGTTGGTAGCAAGAATTTAACCCTTGAAGGACCAAGGCCATTTTTCTATCTAAAACCACTCAAAACTGCCATTTCTATTGCAGTCGCCCCAAAAAATCCCGAAAAATAATTTTTGAAAATCTAACCATAGGATCTTGTCTGAGACTATGGTAAAAACTTCATGAATTTTGACCACATAGATTGAGAGATATTAGCATTCAAAGTTGGAAAAAGAAGTTTTTTTGAACACTGGCCTGTAATTTCAAATGACTTTGACCACCTTTTGTTGAAGTTTTTTGCACTATGGACTTTGAATTTAAAAAAATTTGTGTTGAAGAATTGAGTTGATATTCTTGGAAAAAAATTTCAAAAGAAAAACTCTTGATTTTCATTCTCTAAAAAATTGTTAAGTAGAAGTAGGTCCAAGATTACATGGAAAACTAAATCATTAATAGCTCTAAGATGGGATTGAAACACAATAATCCTAATGGTTAGATTGTTCTAGCAAACAAACTTAACCTTGTCAAACAACTTTTTTTGAAAAATTGTGAAAATTGCATTCAGAAATGTAGATAAAAATATAATCTATAAGAAAAAAAATCAAAATGTTTTTTCTAAGTTTTTGTGGATTTGTTTTTCTGCCCAATGACGTGTAAATTATGTATAAGAGGGCATAACTTTTGATTCTAAGCATTGATTGAAATAAAAATTATATTCCCACAAAGTTGATCAATTTTTCTATCTTGTGGGAAAGTTTTTAAAAAATCACTAAAAATTGAGGTCATAGGAACCTGCCCAAAATCCATTTTGTCCCCCAAGGGGACAATGTTCCTTTAGAGGTTAAACTTTTGTTAAGCAATGTGGTGAGTGATGGCAAATGGAGCTCAAAGCATTGGTGTTGTGGCTACATGTCTTGATAGGATGGCAGGGAAGCAAGTTGGTCTTGGATCAAATTTTTTACTAGCTAGTTGAATTGGTGTAGGACCATCATGCTCCACAATGTGGTTGATTGATCATAGGAAGCTTTAGTGAGAAGTTGAGCATTCGAAGTGCAGTCCACATCTAAAGAGGTTGACACAAAAGAGAGAAATTGGCAAAAATACTTTGTTGATCCAAGTTCGTGAGGGACAACCATGGAAGTGAGCAAAATTCTAGAGCTCTAGACTTCAAACATAAGATGACTAGAAAGGCCTTGTAGATTGATGGATGGTATATCCCAAAGTAGGTGAAATTTAGGTTTGATAGTAGTTTAGGCTAAATGGGAACTATGAGGTGGTTGGTAGGGATTGTATTCTAGTACTATGTTTGTTGGAAGTAAATTACAAGAGAGTAACAAGTTTTTATTAGAAAATTCGCTTCTTGTTGGATTGTGGGAACAAAGTTGATAGTAATATCTTTGTTTTGAACCTTTTCTCTAATAAAGTGATCTTTGATGCTAATGGATTTTGTTTGAGAATGAAGAATGCGGTTCATAACAAGTCAAATGTATGATTGATTTTCGCTAGAAATTGGGGTAGGTTGGTCATTGGATTCACCAAGTTCACTTAGAAGACATTGAAGATAGATTATATCCTTCACCTCATTGTTTAAGATACGGTATTCAACTTTAGTTGTTGACAATAGTAGGTTGGAGTTTACTTGTCTAGAGGATGCTTGAATTGCCAAGTTCATGAAGAATTCTTGAAGTAGATCATTTGGTGTCTAAGGCATGGCTAGTTGACATCAACACAAGTATGCAACAAGTTTGAATTGTCACGAGGAAAAAAATGTTGTAGTTCATAGTGTCGATTAGGTAGTGTAGAATATATTTTGCGGCTTGAAAGTGGGATTGTTGAGGTTGGTCCATATAGCGACTAATGGAGAGAACTACATGGCAAATATCAAGACAAATATTTGTTGCATATATAAGGCTATCAACCATTGCTCGACAAGTCTAAGGGTCAACATTTAGTGTTCTAATACCTTGTTGAATTGCAATTTTAAGTCCATAGAAAGTTTTGTTGAATTATAGTTTTGTAAGCCAAATCGTTGCAGTATGTGTTGGATGTAGGAACCTTGGTGAAGGAAAAGTCTAGAATCATGATACTCTATTTTTGTACCAAGATAGTTAATAACAATACCAAGGTCAGTCATTTCAAATTTGTTGTGTAAGGCGATCTTAAGGGCTGAAATTTTGTTGATATCATTTCCAATTATCGGGATATTGTCAACGTAGACAAAAATGATCATATACTTGCCATGAAGATGTAAATGATAGACATTAGTGTTGTGATAAAATACTATAGTTTGTGGAGATTATTGAAGGCCATAAACAACCTTCTTGATTCTTCACACTTTTATTGGGTCTCTTGTACCAGGAAATCCATCTAGGAATTTCACGATAACAATGCCTTCTAATATACTATTCAAAAACTCTATAATAATGTCCATATGATGAATGGACCATTCATATTTCTTTGCAAGAAAGAAAATAATCCAATAGTGGATCAATGAACCACATGAGGGTCATTGCAAGAAACATTTCACATTTTTGGCCATAAGATTGGCAATACAATGTAGCACTACTAGTACTATTGTCAACAATGCCCCTACAAATCTAACCCTTCAATTCAAGGCACCTGCAAATCTAAACCGTTGATTTTGAACTATGCAATATTATGCAATATTATTGACTTCTGCAAATACTACAAACCCAAGGAGATGACTCTTGAGTTCTTAGAAAATTATGTGAGTTCAAAGATAGGGGCCATTTAATTTAAAGGACGAATATTTTATATAATATGTAGGGCTACTACATGATCTATGAAATTCCACATACTCTACTATATATTAGGCTACATAAAAACATCATGTAGTAGGAATTTTTATGAATAAATTAGCCTTAACAAATAGGGGTTGTGCAAATTTTTTATAGCATTGGGAGCATAGATAAGGACAAATAATTTCATGTGGATGATAAAATTAACACAATCAAGAAAATCTACAAGAAAAGGTGGTTGACTAAAATTGTGCCATAGTACTAATAGTGCATATATCAAAAAAGTAAGTGTAAATATAAGAAATTGACCACAAATGCCAAAAATTGTCACATTACAAAAATAGAGAGGTTTACCTTAGTGGATTCAATGACTTGAAAACTAAAAAATACAAAGATAGATTTCAGAGTCCATTTAACTTCAATCTTTGAAGCCATATGTGTTAAACACACTTTATATTGAATGGAATGTTCACAAAATAGTTTCAGAGGGGATTCTAAAGTGTTCAATGGTAAATTTGTTATTAAAATTGTCACTTTGTCAATGGCACTTGAATTGAATCAATTGTTGTTGATTTCATGGTGTATCCCCCAACGACGCTAGCATGTGAGCTTAGAGGCGTGAGCCTGTGAGCTGTGAGCATGGAATATGTGAGCCTAGAGCCTCCAAAACTTTTTGGGGGCAATTTTTTGCCCCCAAATATTTTTTGATCAATTTTTCTCCCAAAATCGACAAAATTTTCCTATTTTAAGTGAATATTGTGACCTATGACCGTGTCTCCTAAAACCGTGGACTCTCAAATGAGTTATTTTTTATTCTTCTAAAATTGCCTATTACTATGGGAAAAGAGTGTCAAATTTTATTGGAAAGTTGTAGCACTTAGTTCAATGATTACAATGGGAAATATGCTAGACGGTTTCAATATTATAGATAGATGCCATTTGGACACAACTTACTTGTGTGGTTTTCACTATCTAATTTGAATACATAGGATTTGGTTTAGGGTTATCTGAGAACAATTGGGATTTAAGGGTGAGTTTGTATAAGTGCATATGTGTAGGGTGAGTAGAAAACCTCAAGGTTTGGGTGAAATGATGAGTAGAAGCCATGGTGGATTTAGGGTCGCCATTTCACTGGAATCTTTAGATTTGGTGGTTTACATAATTTACAATTATAAAATTCATTTCTCTTCAGAATTGTAAAAATTGCCAAAATGTTGACATCCTCTCCCAAATTGTAGAGAATCAAGAAGGTAAACGAAAGGTGAAAAGGAAAAAAAAGGAGGAATCCAAGGAATGAGGAAAGGGAAAAAAGGGAGAAAGGGAAAAAATGGGGAAAGGAAAAGAAATTGGGAAAAGAAAACTGGGGATAGAGAAATTAAATAAAAACATAAATTAAGAAAATGGGAAAATGAATGGGAACACATTGGAAGTAAAAAGAATATAGAGACGTTTTGAAACTAGGGAAAAGGCTTGGAAATATAGTCATTTCTATGAATTGGCAACAAAGCACTTCACTTATGAAACATGCTTCTATAAATAAGAAATGAATCAACATTTTCCCTCTGTATACTGCAAATGATTTCAATCGCAATATATGCAAATGAATACTATATAATTGAAGTACACGGATAAATGTAGGGTTGCCTATTCTGGAACTGTAATGATTCCTGCTCGAACTAGGAGTACCTTCAGTTCATTGAAGCTATAACTAGGTGCATGAATGAATTTGTCTTCATAGATGCCCATCTTGCAAAAGTACCTATACAAGTAGTACAGGTGTTTGCAATTCACATATTGCTGTCGACCTCCAATAGCTGAAACAACCATATTCATGAAGTCCGGGCATGTGCACGTGGGGAACATACCCACTGTAATTCGATAAATGTTTTGGGTATTGTCTGTCCCTGTCGTAAGCGCCACTATTGCACCAAGGCCTGGGAAAGGGAGCAAGGTGACTCCCACTATTTGCCCTCTAACATTTGTTGCACTTTCCCACTTGTTTCGTTGTTCCATAGTTGGTGCATTGGCTATCCTCCGAATGGTTCGGTTTTTCCTAACCGTTGGATATGCATCCGGGTTCTTTGGCGTTGGTTGGTCATACGATACAGTCTGGAAAACCTTTGACATGGTGAACAGTCGCCGTGGGGACAATGTCGGCCTTTCCTGAAGGTGGAAGCCTGCATGTTGCAGCAGCAGAGTCTCCTCCCTATTGAGGTTGGTCCCACTGAGAATGGGCCACACCTCTGGTACCTCAGGCCAATCAATGACCCACTTCCTTTTCGTACCTTTTACACATCGTTCAATGTCATCCTAACAGAACCAGAAGTCGACCACCACCTCCCGCTTGCTTCCATAATCTTCTTTCCTGCCTCGATAGGTTGGTGCTGGTGTTCTCTTCCTTCCCCTTGCGATTTCGGAGGCGCACATGATGTTGGTGGTCCGTTGTTGAGCATGGCATTTTGCATTGGACTTGTGGTTGATCCTAGCAATGTGCCACTTGGAGGTGTCACAGTCACTTTCAAATGCCGTAGTGACATGTTTAGGGTTCTGGGTTTGAGGTTGTTCACTTGGGCCCTCCAAAGATTGAAGAGAAGCCGTTGTGGACCTAGTTCTCACATGCGGTTTAGAGAAGTTCACTTTGTCCGGTCTATGTGAATCTCCGGCATCACCGATGGGTATGTCCAACTTCCTCTTCGTGCTCCCAAAGATTTCCTCCCCTTCCAAGTGTGGTATTCTTGTTCCCACCCCCTCTGCTCCAGGCAATGTGTTCAACGCTTCTGCGATTTTTTTGGGACATCCACTTCTTCTCGCAGCTCTGAGTTTTAGCTCCCCCTTGGACGGCCCTGATCCAGATGCATGTCCTCTGAGGTATGCACGAATGCTGTCATCGCAAGTTGCGTCGAAGAGGTTGTTTCCTCGCTTTCCCGATATTTGAAGCCATTTGTTGTGAACCGTTTCGGACAAATTGCAAAAAGGTAGGTCGGTCATCTCCTCCAAACTTCATTTCTACAAATCCACCCATCCATAACACATGAGTGAGGACATCCAATCTCATATGCGAGGGTTAATAGCCCATGTGATCATCCCGGACTCATTGCAAATGTATGAACCTCATTTGCTTACACAGCAAGACGTTTGTGAATATAAAAATACAGAAGAGATTCTTTTCTCTACGAATGAGTACTACAGGAGACGTCCACTTAGGAGGGAAAAGACTGACATGAGATTCTCTAGAGGGGGGCCAAGAGCTCCTTCTTCAGCGGTAGTTTTTAAAAAAAAAGAAACATTTGGGAGCCCAAAACCTTCAGTCGGATCCGACTGAGGTCTAGGTGCCCTATCCTTGAATCCCTCATTTGGGTCCCCCCTCACATGCTCATCAATAAATTCATAAAAGTTAAAAGTAATTCCTACAGGAATATTATGAATCGAAGTCGCCACGAACATGCCCCTAAGTTTGGAGGGTATGCCTCTATTTTTCAACAACCGCTTTAGATAGAGGAGAACGGATACTTCAAAATCAACTTAGGAAGTCACTTACCATAGTCATGAAGCCTCCCCATTGTAGGTATTGGAAATGCTAGAAGGCGAGCCAGTGGTCCAAGTGATGAAGATCTTCTTGACTTGCAGCACCCGACGACAACCACCAGGATCAAATTGCGAGGTACCGTGTCTTTGCTTCTTCGACAGTCTTGGATTCTTTGTATTGTTTGCAGAGGGTAATATGTTTTTGTTGGAATGTTTCTTTGATGTGCTTCTAGGTATGCTTGTGCAGCGAACTACTCCAATGCAGCAAACACGTCCTCTCGCGATTCTCCATTTTCTCATCAGGCAACCCACTTCCATAGACAATCCGCGCCGCATTCCAATTGGCCATCGCGCTATCTGCCATGAATCCTTTGAAGTTGGTGTGTTCCACTCCGTGTCTTGCCATGACCGTATTTAGAGATCTCCAGAATTGGACTTGGATCTCCGTATTCTCCGATTGCATGTCATAGGTGGCCACGGTCATAACTTTTTTGTACTCCGCATCGTACACGTGGCATGCCATGGTGCTCCACTCATTGACGCGTCTGACGTGGTCAAACATTATCCATGCGTTTTGTAAATCTCCTCCAGGTTGCATTCGTTTGACAAGGTCCACTCCACTTCCGGGTCCTTTTGTGAGCATTTTGAAGAGGTAGACCTTCTCCCTTCCTTGTCCTGGGAAGACACTGTCATGTATGAACTCGAACTTTGACTCTTTCTTCATTGTCATGATGTTGTCGATGACCCCCCCCCTTGTTGTTGGAGCGAAACGATGATATCACATTCCTAATGTTCGGACTGCTAAGATATTGGAATCGATCCATGACTTCCTCTAGTTCCTCTCCCTTCAACATCTCTTTCTCCCCCTCTCCAGTGTGAAACAAGTAGTTCGTGAGGAACTCTTTGCTAGCAGAGAGTGCAATTGCAGAGTTGGTGGCCGTGGGCGTTTTGGCCACCTGCTGGGCAATGAGTCCTGAGATTTTCTCCGCGGAGTCTCTATACACACCCTTTGCTGCAGGGTGCGTATGATCTCCGAAGTGTATAGCGGCCCTAGTCATTTTTTCATTCTCGCAGTATACGTAGTATATTCTAGCATCACATGTATTCAAGCATAGGGGAGGGCTCTTGCAAACTTTGCATACTAGAATACAATCATTGGGAGGCCCCCCCCCTTTAGGAAAAGGGCAGATCGTGTAATCGGTCCACTCCGTTTCGTTCATTTTGGAAGCCCTTTTTACATAATCGCATTCAGGATTTTGACAAGCAAGGTGTCCAGCGCAGTATGACTTACGAAACTTGAGGTTGTCTGAATTGTGAATGTTCGTGGTCATCAGCTTACACCATGGGTGTCCGTCGTACCGCCTGTCCATTCCCTCGAGGTTCTTGGCCGCCGAGGAGCAGGACGTAGATCGACACGGGGGCAATTCGAAGATGACGTCCCCGTTGAAATCAGTCGGCAAGTACTGCACACGGTGGTGCTTCATGGCGTTGACATCCATGTTGGACAGTTCATTCTGAGAACGCCGTATAGTCACCAATCTCTTCAAGCACTCCATTATGCTGACTTGTTGAGTCGGTGATGGGTGCACCGGAGGACGTGACAATAGAGATGGGGTTGGACTACTGGAGGGGGTGTTTGGTTCTGAGTGTGTAGAAGCCTTTTCCTTTGATTCAGAAGGGATTGGGCGGTGTTTCTTTTCAAGCATCACGTTAAGTGACTCCCCTTCCGATTCACTCGACAATTCTATGATGGATTCTAATTTCTCTACCTTCACTAACCGTAGAAGTGTATTGTCGGGTAGCACTGGGAAGACTGAACGAGGTGGACTGGGTGACACCTTGCGTACAATGTATGGCATGTCGATAGTGGAGTTATCTGACTATCGACTCCAAATTTGTGTTGAAACCCCTAGCATGGAAAGTGGAAGTCCATAAGCCCTGTAGTTCCCTGGGGCTAGGTACCAGCAATGGCCATCTCCATCTAGACTCTTGACAACCGAAATGGATTGCACCAATTCACCTAACTGGGACAATTTCTCCTCTTCAATGTAGATTGAGGACTCTACAAATTGGAAGCGAACGTGTAGGAGATGACTCATGACTTTGGCACGTTCTCCCTCATCTACAGGAAACACTAGTGGAACATCTTGACCATGCACTCGAACACAAGCCATCCTTAGAAAGCAACGTCTGTAGGTGGTTGGAATTCTGAAGGGAGCGTGACTTTGAAAATAGTGAAGGCAACCAAATTTTTGTGGCCTTATGTATATCCTATTTTCATGAAAGTTAAATGTCAGTGACCAATTAGTAAATTGCAATGAGGGTGTTAATTTTCTTAGTCATGGAGCAAAAGAATCCGCCGTCATAGGACACCATAATTTCAGAACCGCCATCTCAAGTTTCATTTATTACGTGTTGGGGACTATGGAAGCATTGTAACGGCCTGAGCATTAAATTCCGACAGTCCTCTCAATACATGCAAGAGCTGCCGCCCCTCGACATTGGAAGTTGGGCAAAGTTAATTTTGGTGTGTGTTCATAGAACCTCCAGTTTCATTTAATTGCCCTTTCCCAGAGCATTCAAAGGTGTACCATGAAATGGAGTTAGCGTCCTCGACTGCTATGGGCAAGAAATTATTTATTGGAACTCACACCCTAATGTCCTCTACCTAGGAAAAACAATAGAAGACCTTGGACCATTTGACAAGTCTATTGTGGCATCATACTTGATCCAGTTTTAGTTTATTCATGTCACATACCTTATGTAGAGGAGAAGGAGGCCTTATGTCAACTTCATTCACCCCATGCATGTAGACACATGTAGAGTTGAGCCTGAGTTGATGAGCGTGAGGAATAGAAAGAGGCGTCGTAGTTTTTTTTTCTCCTCCTCCAAGGCTTTGAAGAAGTCTAGGATGAACAAGAAGAAGGTAGTGTCCAAGGTTTCTCAGTCCACCCCCGGAGAGTTGAGGAAGTCCCTTCGCTTCGGTGGAGGGAGTAATGTAGAAGAAGAAGGCACTGTACCAAAGAATGTTCCTATGAGTCATGAAATGCCACAAAAGTCTGGAGGTGTCCGAAACCTTGAAGAAGACAATTGCATCGCCACTGTGAGTATTTCAATCATTTCTTGTCGTTATGTTATTGACTCTCATCTCTTTTTAGTAGTCCTTTATGTGAAAGAGTGATACGGTTCCAATTATCTAAGGGTCTAATATGTGTGTCCAAGAGAATGATCAGAGTTGTCAAGCAAGAATACAATCCTAGTTGGACCTCAAATTGGAACAAGCTCACTAAGATATGTCAGGATAGAATTATAGATAGAGAGAGGAGTATATGAATAGGACTAGGAATTTAGGAAGTTTAACTGCACCAGAGTAAATAAGTGCTCCATGAAATTTCCTCTAAATACTTTCGCATGGCATGAGGGACCATAAATGTAATTGTCAATTGTAATGTCTCATATCTACCGCCGGTCTTAGAAGGGGTTCAAGGGTATTCAACCAAGGAGTATTTTATGAAGAATACTTCAAATTTAGCACTGAGATCATGCAGATGTGAAGTAGAAACCGAGAGAAATTTACCCAAATCTTAGATGGTCGCGGCCACTCTGTGAGGTGGCCACATTTTCTCGCTGCCTGTCGTTTATGCCATAATCGACAAAGCATGGCACGCCTTCCCTACGCCACGCGGTCGCAACGTCGCCAGTTCACCACTCCGACCCAACGACAGCACCACGCCTTGCAGTCGAGAATGGCCTCTTCCACTGGGCCAAATCATCATCAACACAAACCAAAAAAGAGATTTGTTTGTGGGAAGCGGATGGACTTTCTAAATCGAACTAAAAGATGAGTCAAAACTCATGGACCATGGGTGGACCAGAGCGGATCGACACCCTCACTCGGGCCAACCCTGAAATTCTCCATCGCCCTGCCTACCTTCACTTCCTATCTCCCCGCCGATCCATGCGGGAGACTCCTTGCCGCCACCCAGTGTTGGGTTTCTATTTTGGATCACCGGGTTCCACCCTTCTTCCCCGCCGATGCTACTCCACCAACCCCCCTTTCCGAGCTTCAGTACTCGGAAAATGAAGCTCTCCCCTCTCGGCAAGCTCCACCGCAAGTCTCCAATGCTCACACTGAATTGAACCGCCCGCAGGCTTGTGGCTCTCCGAATCCAGATTTCAACACTTCAGTACTTGAATCTAAAATTTGTTCTCCTGATGTATACGCAGAGGGAGGAGACGCTCCTTTAGATGAGGACCACGAGAAGCCGCGCGAAGGATGGGGACAGGCAAGAGGAGGAAAACTCCACCCCACGACCACCAAATCTTGTCAACACTCACAAGGTACCCACCTTACTGAATTCTCAACTTTACTTTCAATAACCCTCTCAGATTTTGGATCACCCGTGAGAGTCCCGAGATGCTCACAACTAGTGGCTGCTTTGAGCTCGTCATGGCTAAGGGCTCGTGGTCTAAGTGTCCTGAGAAGCTCACAGGGGGTGCCTCATTGTACTCGTCACAGCAAGGAGCTCATGCACGCAGTGTCTCGAGAAGCTCACAAGGAGTGCCTCCTTGAGCTCGTCACGGCGAGAGCCTCGCGGTGGGCGGAGCGACACCCAACCCCACCCGCCCAGTCACACAACCTTGCGTCCTGGGTGCCTCTCGCTGCGAGGGCTCACCTTGTCTAGCTTGGTTGCCACCCACCGCGACTTAGAGGTGATTGGGATTCCTGGACCCAGGTCATGATAAAATTTGATTTTTAAAAAAAAGGGTCCCATTTTCAAGGGGTCAAGCCAACACCCGTGAAGGGCAAGTCGGATCCGACTGAACCCTGGGAGGGCTCGGCTCGACCCCCTCAAAATGGGACCCTCAAATTTTAGATCATCCGCGAGAGTCCCGAGATGCTCATAGCTAGTGGCTGCTTTGAGCTCGTCACGACTAAAGGCTCGCGGTCTCAGTGTCCCGAGAAGCTCATAGGGGGTGCCTCATTGTGCTCGTCATGGCAAGGAGCTCATGCACGCAGTGTTCCGAGTAGCTCACAGCCAGTGACGCATTGAGCTCGTCACAGCAAGGGGCTCATGCACGGAGTGTCTCGAGAAGCTCACAAGGAGTGCCTCCTTGAGCTTGTCACGGCGAGAGCCTCGTGGTGGGCGGAGCGACACCCAACCCCACCTGCCCAATCACACAACCTTGCATCCTGGGTGCCTCTCGCTGCGAGGGCTCACCTTGTCTAGCTTGGTCGCCACCCGCTGCGACTTAGAGGTGATTGGGATTCCTAGACCCAGGTCATGATAAAATTTGATTTTAAAAAAAAACGGTCCCATTTTCAGGGGGTCAAGCCAATACCCGTGAAGGGCAAGTTGGATCCGACTGAACCCTGGGAGGGCTCGGCTCGACCTCCTCAAGATGGGACCCTCAGATTTTGGATCACCCGCGAGAGTCCCGAGATGCTCACAGCTAGTGGCTGCTTTGAGCTCGTCACGACTAAGGGCTCGCGGTCTCAGTGTCCCGAGAAGCTCACAGGGGGTGCCTCATTGTGCTCGTCACGGCAAGGAGCTCATGCACGCAGTGTCTCGAGAAGCTCACAAGGAGTGCCTCCTTGAGCTCCTCATGGCAAGAACTTCGCGGTGGGCAGAGCAACACCCAACCCCACCCGCCCAATCACACAACCTTGCGTCCTGGGTGCCTCTCACTGCGAGGGCTCACCTTGTCTAGCTTGGTTGCCACCCGCTGCGACTTAGAGGTGACTGGGATTCCTGGACCTAGGTCATGATAAAATTTGATTTTTAAAAAAAACGGTCCCATTTTCAGGGGGTCAAGCCAATACCCGTGAAGGGCAAGTTGGATCCGACTGAACCCTGGGAGGGCTTGGCTCGACCCCCTCAAAATGGGACCCTCAGATTTTGGATCACCCGCGAGAGTCCCGAGATGCTCATAGCTAGTGGCTGCTTTGAGCTCGTCACGACTAAAGGCTTGCGGTCTCAGTGTCCCGAGAAGCTCACAAAGCGTGCCTCAATGTGCTTGTCACGGCAAGGAGCTCATGCACGGAGTGTCTCGAGAAGCTCACAAGGAGTGCCTCCTTGAGCTCCTCATGGCAAGAGCTTCACGGTGGGCGGAGCGACACCCAACCCCACCCGCCCAATCACACAACCTTGCGTCCTGGGTGCCTCTCACTGCGAGGGCTCACCTTGTCTAGCTTGGTTGCCACCCGCCGCGACTTAGAGGTGACTGGGATTCCTGGACCTAGGTCATGATAAAATTTGATTTTTAAAAAACAGGGTCACATTTTCAGGGGGTCAAGCCAATACCCGTGAAGGGCAAGTTGGATCCGACTGAACCCTGGGAGGGCTTGGCTCGACCCCCCTCAAAATGGGACCCTCAGATTTTGGATCACCCGCGAGAGTCCCGAGATGCTCACAACTAGTGGTTGCTTTGAGCTCGTCACGACTAAAGGCTTGCGGTCTCAGTGTCCCGAGAAGCTCACAAAGCGTGCCTCAATGTGCTCGTCACAGCAAGGAGCTCATGCACAGAGTGTCTCAAGAAGCTCACAAGGAGTGCCTCCTTGAGCTCCTCATGGCAAGAGCTTCACGGTGGGCGGAGCGACACCCAACCCCACCCGCCCAATCACACAACCTTGCGTCCTGGGTGCCTCTCGCTGCGAGGGCTCACCTTGTCTAGCTTGGTCGCCACCCGCCGCGACTTAGAGGTGACTGGGATTCCTGGACCTAGGTCATGATAAAATTTGATTTTTAAAAAAAAGGGTCCCATTTTCAGGGGGTCAAGCCAACACCCGTGAAGGGCAAGTCGGATCCGACTGAACCCTGGGAGGGCTCGGCTCGACCCCCTCAAAATGGGACCCTCAAATTTTGGATCACCCGCGAGAGTCCCGAGATGCTCACAACTAGTGGTTGCTTTGAGCTCGTCACGACTAAAGGCTCGCGGTCTCAGTGTCCCGAGAAGCTCACAAGGGGTGCCTCATTGTGCTCGTCACGGCAAGGAGCTCATGCACGCAATGTCCCGAGTAGCTCACAGCCAGTGACGCATTGAGCTCGTCACGGCAAGGGGCTCATGCACAGAGTGTCTCAAGAAGCTCACAGGGAGTGCCTCATTGAGCTCGTCACGGCAAGAGCCTCGCGGTGGGCAAAGCGACACCCAGCCCCACCCAGCCAGTCACACAACCTTGCGTCCTAGGTGCCTCTCACTGCGAGGGCTCACCGTGTCTAGCTGAGCTGCAGGACACCGTCATCCGAGATGTTTGAAATTCCTGGACCCTAGGAGGGCGAGGCTCTATCTTCTCGAAATGGGATAGTCAGTTTTTGGTTTATCTACAAGAGGGCCATCAGACGCTCACAACGAGGGTGTGGTTGCGCAAGGTTTTCCTTTGAGCACCTCCTCAACACACCAGTATATTTATTTCTTTGTTTTGTAAGAGTACTTTTGTCCAATTCTTTGTTTTGTCTCACTTTTTCTTGTATACATAGAGAATTTATATGGAATTTGTGAAATGCATGGAATTGATCGTTTTTGGTTTTGCCTTTGAATCTAGAGTCTTAGTGGGCAGAGTAGTGTACCATCCACCTCCATGGAGCCTATGGTGCCAATTGGAGTTGGAGTTGATGGAGAGAAGTTTGAGCCAAAGACTCCTCTAGATGAGGATGTCGACGTATCAAGTGAATCCGAGGAGGAGGATGAACAGGACTTGGTAAGGATTTAGGATTCTAAGAACCCCGCTTCTTATCCTGTAGGTGCTTCAATGGACACCAAGCTAAGTCGCAACACCGATTGGCCTGGCCACCTCATTGCAGGATACTCTAGAAAGCGGAGGCACCTAGAATTTTCCCCCGAGAGTTCAGAGACCGAGTACAGCTCGGAGCCTCAGATCTCCATGTCTATTAATAGCCCTTTGTTTGAAATGTGCGATTGTAGTGATAGTGTGGGTTGGACTGGAGAGGTGATCATAATCTTGAGCTCGGACTCAGAGAGTGATGTGGAGATTTTAGAGGGTTGAATGGACTCTATTCAAATATGTACTTTTCCATATATGATGTTTGTGGCAGGTGATATTTGAGTGGACTTGTTTTGGAAGAACTACCATCTTATTAAATACAAGTTCTTCATGAGTTCTTGTTTGAAGTAAATCATTGACATGATTGTGTGTTTCAATTTTTAAATTTGTCCTGAACCATTCTATTCGATCCATGACAAGTGTGTCATATTCTTCTGTCGTTGCCTTGACAGATAGATGTCTCGCTAGTGAATGAAACTCAAGAAAAGAGAGTTGTTCAAACTCCGGGGACCGATGATACAACTCAACCAAAAATTGGAGGGGAGGAAGAAGGGCATGCAATGGAGATGGATGTCGTGGATGACGAGGAGAAAGACCTGTTGGAAGATGACCTCCGAAAGCTACAGAAAGTATACTCTGTATCCACTATCAATTCACTGAGGATGAAGCCAGAAAACATGTTCCGGTTTCCGATTCCACTTTGCCGCCTTGTAGCCATGCCTATGGTGAGGCCAACACTTTCGTGTGATGTGCAATTTCTTGAGCAAGAGTTTGCATGCGGATACCGTGATGGGGCAGCAGTCTTCTACGTTTCCACCACAAATGAGGCGGGCGAGATGTCAGAGTTCACAGCAGAGGAGATGGATGAGTGGGACCCTCTTTGGAAGGAAAAGAATGCTACCTTCGAGGAGTACGGGGATTTACAACCCGCTCTCAAGTTCCTCAAGAACTTGAAGTTCTTCGTCTGTGATGGAAACCACCAACGCTTGGCCTGGATGAACGTCATTTCTAGGATGTATTCCACAAATCCTGAGTGGCACTATGTAGTGGATTGCATTCTTTTGGACACCAAAGGCAAAATCGAGATTGTCATGCAGGTCATGCACGACATTAACAAGTGCGTTCACTAATCCCACTATTCATTCATATGGAGTTTGATTCCATCTTATGCCTCATGAGGATTGAATTACTCACAAGATTGTTTTCTTCTCACTACGCAGATCTACAGAGGACTCCCACATAAAGACAAACTTGGTACACACGTTGTACCGGGTGCAAAAGTATGGTCTGCTTCCCATGGAAAGGTTCAACGACATGTTGAGGCCATCAGAGAGAAAACAATGTGCTGCATTGCTACCAAGAAAGACATGGTACTCTATGCCAGCGGAGGTCTTCACCTCATTTGTCTTCAGGGTAAGAGAAACATTCTCTACATGAATGAATTGTATCATTTTCTATTGTTTTAGTTTCGAGTGAATCATTGATTTAAGATCCTCGTGTATTTGCAGCAAGAGATTGCGTAGGCGGTAGATGCAGCGCTCCGAAGATACCATGAGACCACACCAATGGAGGAAAAGACAGTGGAAGGGGCGGCTCAGGCCATGAAGGTAGGGGCCAAAGAGAAGAACATGAAGCTCTACGTGAAGATGATCAAATTCCTCACAATGGCCAATCCCGCTCATGGGGTGGGCTTCTTTGAAGAGGTAAGTTCTAATGTTCTATAAATCATGCAATAATTTACAGAAGTCTTTTTCTTCACTTACGCATATGACACATTTCATTTTGGTTGGTGTAGGTGGAGAGACATTAGAGCTCCAACGAGGTGCCAGAGATGACTCTTGAAAAATTGCAAATGGTGGCCACCTGCAACACAACAGCAGAGCACAAGACCAAATTCCTGCAGTGGTGGAACTCCTCCATTCCATCACAGGATGTGAGGAAGTTCCCAGCCAGGCCTGTCTCCGAAACACACCTCGGGCCTTTCTTAAACAAATGTGTTTGGTTTGTAGGGGTAAGTGCCTCACTCAATTTTATTTGTTGAATGCTACTATTTTGTAGAGGCTATCAACTACGACATAGGTCAATTTGTAATTTGTCTTTACTCTCCATGATGGAGTGAAAATAGTACTTACTCTTGTCCATTTGTACAGGTCGAGGATGCAGCAATGGAGTACTTCGAAGCTGTGGTCAGACAGGACAACATCAAGATCAATATGAATGTCCCACTACAGCCAAAGACATTGCAAGAGTACATTGAAGGATGGAGGAGGAAGATCTGGGACCACGGATTCCATCCCTATCTTAAAGGAGGAAACTACTTCAAGAAGGGGGACTCCTTCTTGAATTCCGAGGGGTCTAACTTGGTGGTTAGGAGGATCCTCTACCGGTATGTTTATGTTCTCCCCATTATTCTTTGATTTTCAAAATGGTCTTCCAATCACATGATAGAGTATGCCTCATTCTTCATTCTCTACATACCTCTAATGATTGTTTCTTATTCTCTACAGCTACTTCAAGTATGAGCTTGAAGCAAAGGGTGCCATCGAAAGGAAGGACCTACCTCCCTTCCTCGCGTCATGGTTGGACCGCAGCTCAGGGGATTGCATGTTCTCAACAAACCAGCTGCGCACATTCACCACGGCTCACCTCAGTGGAGGAGCGTGGTACTTGGATTGCGCACCAGCATTCACTCATCCATCAGAGGTGCAACTACGGGCATCTTTGGATGGCAAGGGCGCCATCGATTTGGATGTGGATGAGTTTGCGGGAATGACGGACAGGCAAAGGAGGAAGGCCATCGCGAGGAGGGAAGCCAATGACAGAAAAAAAGAGGCCCGGTTCCAAGTCCTTCTCACCGCCAAAGAGAAGAAGGAAGCGGAGAGACTTGCCAAGCTCACGGAGAAGGAGAAAGACAAGGACAAAGACAAGGAAGAGAAGGCCGAGGCTGGAGGCCAAGTTCCAGCTTCACCAATGATGGATCAAGGCTTAGAGATGCAAGTCGGATCGCAGAGTGGAATGAAGACGAAGGCCACTCTCTCTCAACTCACGGAAGAGGTCATCACTCATGTGACCAAAGTAATTGTCCTCACTGAAGACGAGCTCTCCAAGTCTAAGAATCTCATTCTCAACATCTCTATTGACGACCTTGTCGATGACATGGAGTCCAAGAGAAAGACATGCTACAGAGAAGTCTTGGACTTCTTCAACAAGGTGTGCATTTTTTATTTAAATTTAAAAATGTGGATCTAAGTTCTCATTTAAATTATTGTAGTCTAAGTTTATTTATCATCATATTTGGATGCACTATTTCTTTACAGGTGTCGGCGGGGAAAGGCGCCATGTTCCATGGTGTCCCTACTGCTAGGCCGGGGGTTGACATCATGTTCTTCGACTGTCCGGAGAACTTGCCCGTGCCGAGGGTGTCTTCTCCGCCAGAGGAGGTGCTGGATTGGAACGAGGACGTGGGAGATGAGGCTCTGCAATCGGCATTCAGCTTTGCTTCCAATCATCTCCAAGAACACGGTTGCATCATTGTATTTCATTCATGGAGTGCCAAAGCAAAGTCGGATATTGTAGGATTGTGTGAAACATACGATATGATAAAGAAGAAGGAGTGGATGGGGATGAACCGCATGCACTTGACCTCAGCTATAGACAAAACAAAGACGGTAAATTTCATTCTCTTTCTCCAAATTTTAAAAGAACTTCATAATGCATTACATTCTTCTCATTTCTCATAATTCTATACCTGTCTTGGATGCTTCTGTAGACACAAAAGTTTGGAATCACCCTTGTAGTGAAGGACTTAGGCGCGAAAGGAAAATCCAATTTCTCTTTCAAATGCACAACCACGATGGTCAAGGTTGGTGTCGACATTGCACGAGACGACATGGTCATGAACTACACCCACCCGGATGACATGGCCATGAATGACGGAAAGCCTTGGCGGAGGGCTCGCGAAAAAGATCCAAGGTTCTTCCAAATCCTCCTTGAAGCTACGAGCGTTGAAGGAGATGTGATTCTTGACTGCACCGCATCCACAGGTCAGGATTCAATTCATTCACTCTATCATCTCTAGGTTTCGTTGTAATCATTCTACCGCTTTCATTTCTCAACTAATGTACTTGAATTTCCTTTCCTCCAGGTGCATCCATTATCGCTTGTCATGGAACGGGCCGCCACATTGTGGCCTTGGAGGAGCACAAGGACATTTTTGATGCCATCCTGAAACCCATGCAGAAGTCCACTACGGCGAAGGTGGTGACACCTCCCCCGCCGCCAAGTGCAGTTTCTCAAGATCCGGATGAAATGCCCGTGGTGCCTCGAAAATTCACTCGGAAGGGAAAATTTAGTAAGTAAGTTGGAACTTTTTTAATTTTTTCTTTGTATGGTGACTTCCACGTTTCAAAACTCTAACAGGGTGCCTTTTTTCTTTGCGGTCGTCCAAGATTGATGTCAGCAGATGCTAGCATGAAGAAACAAAGTCTTCTATTCAGTCCGGAGAAGACTTACACCCTTCCTCTTTATGCACAATAGATGGCGACGGCCTTTGCGGATTTCGGTTGCTCCAAACCAAAACGTCGTAAAGACACTTATGCTCTAAATGTCTTACAATTCATAGATGGATCTGCGTCTGAGGGTAGAGAGTCTTCGGGCTTGTCCGATACATCAGATTCCTTGACCGAGTCCACAGCCTCTTAGACTCATGAGATTGACATATCTCATGTGTCATGCTATTGTTTGTTGATTGGTATTGTGATTGGATTTGCGTGTTTTATGGCTATATCTCTGACGTGCATTATCCTCATTTTTATTTTTTATTGCATGAATTTCATCTATTTTGAATACATTTTGTTATGGGAAAACCCTAGATCCAAAAACCCATGGAAGAGCCCTAAACTTTGAAAAATAAAGTGTACATTCAATGCACTTTTTAGTTTCTTATGTCCACGGTCATAGGTCCCTCAAACATTTTTCCTTGATGCTACCCTTCCCACTCACAGGCTCATAGGCTCACAGGCTCACATGCTAGCAACTCTAGTGTATCCCCTATACATGCATGTAGTAGAGGGAAGGAAAAATTTGTAAAAAAGGATAGCAACAGGAAAAATTTGGACATTGAAATTTTGTACGTAAAATAGCTCTACTTAAAAAATTGAATGAATGAATTTACAAAAAACATAGGGTATTGGAAATACACCCTCATAGCTTTTTATGTAAAAATATGATCATCTTAAATTCACTAATGAAGGTAATTAGCCCCAAATGAAATACCCTCTTAACCCTAAAGGTTTTTGATTATGTTTACACCAAAAATGCTCCAAAACTATCATTTCTAGTATGAGAACCAAATTTAAGAAAAAAAAACATTTTTAGACACATGTAACCATAGGATCTTGTAGTAATCTAGTTTGAGAACATGTAAAAAAAAATTCAGAAATTTCCACTATATAGATTGCAAGATATTAGCGTTTGAAGTGACAAAAATCCTTTTTTTGTCCCTCCAAAAAACCGGGTAGTTGCTCTTCAAAGGTCACATTTGTATGAAAAAATGTTCAAAGTGGATGAACGTCTTTGAATTCATTCTTCAAGGCAAATTGGCTACATGCTTGGAAAAATTCAAATCATTTGGAATTGTATAACATATAGGAAAAAAATAGTAAGTAGAAGAAGTAGATAACGATTCAAATACTAAATTGTTAAGAATTTTGTTATGGATTTGAAAAATGATAATCCCAATGGTTGTAATGTTGTAATAAACAATCTACATCTTATGATTTTTTTTTCAATAAATATTGAAAATTGAGTTAAATGAAGGACTTCAAAGTTTATTTTAGAATAGAAATACTACAATTGCCTCCAAACTAAAACTCTTCATAACTTTCACTTCATTGATCAAAATGAAATGATTCAAAGCTTTCCACGTATATATAAATTTAAAAAAACAATTTCAATTTTATTTTTTTGAAATTTTTTTATTTACCTTAGTTGGGAAAGAAACTACATATTATACAATAACCTTTTAATAATGTAGTCAAAAGTTATGAAAATTGTTGGGCCTTACAGCTACCCCTCCACTACACGTGTGAACATTTCAAAGAAAAAAATTGAAAATTCTGCTCATAATGAATTGCCCAAAATATCTATAATGCCCCCAAAACCATGCTTGGAACTTTAGGGGTTAATTGAGGTGTAAACCTTAAATTACAGGGAGTGATCTCCTTGAGACTACAAAAGCCATTGAAAGCAAAAAATAACAAGAAAGGGGTCTATGGACCTTTTCATTTTTAGTAATTAAAATAAAATTCAATGAAAAGGCCATTTTGATAGAGAAGATTGCACTCGCATTGCACCAAAAAATTCATGTTGGAAATTTTTTCCCTCTTTGTAGCCTACTAGCCTTCACACAAATGAAGGTCACTTTGACCCCATGTGCACAAACAACATGTTGATATTTTCAAAATAAATCATGTTAGTCCTTGTAATGTTAGTAGACTTCCAACATGTCCAATTTGTGGTTATGAATTCACATTTTGGGTCAAAAGTAGGACTAAAACCTTTCAAAATGTATAAGATAGACATCCAATCAGAGGGAGGTTAAAAATAGCAAATAATTTTGAAAATTTTGAAGAAATTCCTCAATTTTTGAAACTACCACTTGTACCTTCACTTCAAATTTCATGCCAAATGGAAAAAAGGTAAAAGTTATGAGCAAAAGACCAGCCGTCCAAAGACAAGGGGACAAAAAATAGGACAATTGTTTCTTGCAATCATCCAAGACTAAATATTTAATTGTAGTCAATGCCTTCTTTTTTCTAGAAATTGTAGGCCACAATTCTATCTTTTAACTTTTTAGTTTGCACAATGGCCACTTCTTAATCTTATATATCTATTTGGCTCTAATTGATTTCATGTAGGGGGAGGGGGGTATCAATTACTTCCCATGTTTTGTTGTGGTGTATGGATCTAATTTCAACACCCATTGCAACTTGCCATTTGGAATCTAACATAGCCTTCGAGTATTTTGGAAGTTCTTTGAAGAGCTCACTTATGAGGGTCCATAAATCTCTCAATTTGGTAGATGGTGCATGTTTTCTATTGAGCTATCAACTTTCTATAGAGGAATGACTATGCATGGAGAAAGTGGTAAATTCAAAGTGATTTCAATAGGATGCAATAGATGTTAAGTTGGTAGGATCTGAAGTTAGGATGGAAAGAGGTCTTTCAACTAAAGGCATGGAATTGTTTGTTTGCAAAGGTTGTTGGGTTAGAAAGGGCAGTTGTAGTGGTTGTATGGGTTTGGGATTTAAAGTTGGCTCAATTGGTTCTTATTAAATGTCCTAGCTATCTATAGATGGACCTAGTGGAAAGGGGTCAATGAAGGCAAGAATGTGATTGGTAAGGTAATGAAGTCAATTTTAGATTCATTGAAGACTAGATCCCTACTAAATATAAGTTTTTTATTATATAGTTCATAAATTTTGTAGGGCTTGTTGTTGGTCTTGTATTCTAGGAATATACATTTCTAACTTTTGCTATTCATTTTCTTCCTATTTTTTGGAAAATAAAGGTAATACCTGTCTACACAACTAATTTTTTTAAATGATCAATGGATGGCTTCTTATTGGAATATTTTTTTCAAGTCTCATTCCTTGATTGGCATGTCTAGGTCCATGGTTGACCAAATAATTAGTTATAGATATTCCTTTGCCCCATAAGAAAGAGGTAGTTGATGGTGGGTTGCCATATTGCAAGCTCGTTCAATAATGGTTCAATTGCAACTCTCTGCAATTCCATTTTGTTAGGGTGTGCGAGCTTGAGTAAGTTGCTTGTAAATTCTTTGTTTATTGCAAAAATTGTCAAACTTGTATGACGTGTATTTTTTGCCTCTATTAGTATGTAATATGCAAAGTTTATTGTTAGTTTTGATATTGGTGATGAAGTTGTGAAAAAACTAGAAGATTTGGTCCTTGCTTTTGGATGAGTAATCATCAATAACTTGGACTAATACATATCTTGATCTAGCTAACATAAGGTAAAACAACCCATTATGGACCTTTTACCCATTGCGGACTCCTAAAAATGATCCCATTATGGTTTTCTTTTAGTTATTGAGATTTGGGCCACATTCAATGTCTTAGCTAACTGGAATGGAGTAATTAGTGACCGCAATAGGAACTTTCAGTTTTTTAGTGTTAGTTCATTATAGGAAGTGCCTTTTTCAAGTCTTCTGTATTAGAAAATATTGTGACCGCAATAGGTAAGTAAGATGAACTTTATGGATTAGTTTTTGTTGGTTTTGAGGTAGTCTATAGACTCTTTTGGGTTGTGATGGACTGAACACTTAAAAAATTCATAACAAATTCACATTTTCTCAAAAAAATATTGTTTCAAACGTTCTTGCCATTTCAATCACTTGACTTTCTCTGGAAAAAAAAGTAGAAAATTTCAGAAATGATATGAGGGCAAACCCCCCATTTGGTCCGTAACGGGCTATTTTACCTTAGTTGTTAATAATGGACCCATTAAATCCAAGTAAATTCTTTTGCCAAGTTTAGAGGCCCTTCTTAGCAACTTTACAAGAAATTGGATGTTGTTACTACCTCCCAGGTAGACAAAGTTCACATACACGAAAGGTTGATTGAATTGGGGGAAGTCCAATTACTTAGTCTTTCAATTGTGAGAGAGGTGGTACAAGCCTTGATAACTTAAGTGGCCGTAACATCTATGCCAAAGGTTTACTTAGTCTTCAGAAATTACAACATTTGTTTGTAATTCATGTCCACAATAATACAAACCATTTGAACAATCTTCAAAGCCTACGACAATTATACAATGGACAAGACTTTATCGAGAATCCAACAATACACATGTGAGAAGACTATAACATTTCTATCATGGACAAGAGATCCTACAAAAATCAAGTTTTTTCTCAAAAATGGAATGTCCATAACACTCTTCAACTTTATTTCACCATCTTGTGTTTTCACATATGAGGTTCCACAGTATTAACTTGTAACCTAGTTATCTAGATTAGTAGATTAGTGATCAAGGGATATGACCCTTGAGATAATCAAAAGGCATCAGCCTTATATATAACTCTTTTATCTTTCTTTTCATATAATATATAATTGTACAATTTAGCATCTTGCTTCTTGTTCCTTGGACTGCAGGCAATTCCCCACCACCAGTTTTCACTTCCTGAATTCTAACGTTGGAGAAACTAGGTTCTGTGATTTCTACCTTTTGATTGTCTAACGATATATGTACAGATGCACCACTATCCATATACCAAGGTCCATAACCATACCCTCTACAGTACTCAGACAAGGCATCATCGAAAAACTCAGAGGAGTTTATAAAAATAAGATTCGGATGGTTGACGGAGAAAATGTTACTTGTTCTCGATTGCCGACAATCGCGAGCGAAATGGCTGATCCTTCCACAGTTGAACTAGAGGTGGCCATGGTCCACGTCTAGGAAATATGTTGTGGTAAATCTTAGAGCTCCACATCCACCGCGACCTCGGGGATGAGAATTGTTGCATAGTGATGCATGTTTTCTGATCGAAAGTGGCTGCTAGTGCTTCTTCATCACCTAGCTGCAATACACAATGCTCTCTTTGGTGCGACTGAGTTAATTGACTAGAAGCAACCTATTCGAAAGTCATGTTAGTATTCAAGTGAGTTAAGGTTTGAATTGTACTCTCGTAACTTCCAGGTAGTCCGTTCCATATAATTTAGATCATAGTCTTGTCAGGAACTGCTTCTCCCATGCTTAATTACGAGACAATTTCTGAGTTCATGTACCTTTTTGATGTAATTCTCCACTGAAACGCCTCTACAGAGCCTGATCGATTATAATTGACTCGGAAGTGTTGGATTTGAGACTGGCCTCTAGACTGATATGTCGTCTTCAAGGCGGCCCGCCCCAACATTGGGGCAGTATGTACATGGCAATAGTTTTGACAAGGTCATCGTCGACGGATAATAGCAAGGCATATACAGCGCTTGCCTTCTCAGACTCAAGTTGAGCATCTGTGAACGTTTACTGGTTGGGAAGACTTTCGGATTTAACCTCTCCTTGGTAATGTGACACCAATTCTCTCTTCTCCAAATTGCTGTCAACTTCAAGCTCCAAACGTAATAGATGCCTCTTCATGTGAGCTTGTTTGTGTCTCCGAGTAAGACACATTTCTTTCACCCATGGTGCTCTCCTTCCTGCTAGACTGTTTCTAGACTGTTAGCAACAAAAATGGCTATATTTAACTGTGGTATTCTATCGATTTACTGTACAGCTCATAGGTGATGTCTATGGACTCTATCATTTTCTGGGACCGGTAGATCTAGCAGATCGTGTGGCCTACGCTCAAGTTAGCGGATCTCTCCAACTCACTTCAACTCACTTCACTTTGCTTCAACTGGCTCTGATACCATGTTAACCCATAAACAACAAATGTGTGCAGGCTAATAGTCACAGCTCAGGCTGTCGATCTGTATTGATCGAAGAGATGAAGTTACAAGTCCCGCAAGCGGGGGATAAGTACAAGATGACTGAGGCTAACACCGAATGAAAAAGGATTGGAGAGACCTAGGAACTAACAGACAAAGGGCTGAGTTGTTGGCAAAAATATACTACAGGGAGAGAGCGAAATACATGTCGATGTACTGTGAGATCGATCACTTGGAGTTTAGTTTCCCAACAGTGTCTCTAGCAATGCTTAAAGTGCACACATTCTCAGGTGACCACAATTGCGGGAAAGGTTTGTAAGGTTTAGATTCAGCAAAATTCCAAAACAGCAATCAAAACTGGCATTCGGTCATTGAACTTCGTATGACAGTTTCAATTTTTAATTGAAAGAATCAATACTTTGAGTGATAAAAACTTCAGCGTTGCGATTAGTTTTGATTTTCGCCATTTCACCATTTCCGAAATGGAATCCTATCTGGGACACACTCCATGATTTCGCCGTTTTCGTGAGGAATTCCTACTTGAGATGCACACTCCATAAAGAGCACCGACTCAATAAGGGAGTCTGGACTACTCCATGGAGGAGAATAAAGCTCGTGCTTCCAGGAGCTTGAATTTAGGGTTCGTTGTTTTGAATTGCACTATTACGAACCACTCGGAGTTTGTGCATCAGTATTCCAATCCGCGGATTCTTCTTTAGTCGTCGCAGTCACAGAAAAAGGCTACAACACAGTCTGAGAAGCCATGGAAATGCGTTTTTTAGCTAGGACCAATGTATTGCAACGATTCTGGGAAAATAAACATTACCATTGATACTTGGAAAACAGCGCTTTCTCTTGCATCTGTGTCTGTTTGTTTAGGTTGCACAAATGTGTGTCTACATTGCCGGCCATGACTTGACAAAAAAATTCCATCAATCCATTGAGTTCAGCATCACGGTAAGTCTGATTACGAGCTCCGACAACGAGCAGGAGACTTGAATAGCCAAATTTTTGAAACACAAACCAGTCGTACCATCCAGTTTGGCAATGGAATTAGGCCGGCTTGAATGTATATGGCTGCCGTCAATTCCACTTCCATCAAGCACTAGAGAAATTGGCAATCCAATTGCTATCGTAGCCCCAGATCGTGCCATTCCAGGTACTTCAGTTTTGTTATATCGAGTCTCTTCGTGATCCACTTTCACCTGATTCAAAATTGCATCCAAAACTGAATTACCGCATGCATCAACCCAATAGCACAAATACAAAATCAGTAGAAATTTGTGTGAGTCACTATACAACCTAATTTTCCAGCACCTCTGGAGCCTTGAATGCCAATATTAGTTAATAGACAGAATGATGTGATGCATTTCAAAACAGATTGCAAATACCCTTTTAGATTCAATATGATGAGGGCCCGGATGAGGGTCGACTTATGTCTAACCCCTAGTTCCAACTTTGGCATACATGGAAAGCAAGACTTCACAAATTCCTGAGTTGATATATTTGAGTTAATGGTAAACTCACCTGTATTTCTTTTAGGTCGGGCTCGACGTCCTGAAGGAACACGTCGCAATCTCGTGAGCAAAACAAAAATGCTCAATCAGAGTAGCAGAGCCGTTAGGTGAACTCATGAGGCTGGATGGCCGTCGTACCTTTCGATCTCCAGTTCTGTTTGGGTCTAGTTTGTAGGAAGATAAGTTATGGTCATATTCATTAAAATGGCATCTTAATTTCAGAGAGCTAGAGCCATGAAGCTCAAGTATCCAGAGCAGACACTTTTTTTGCACGCTTTGTTTTTCACTGACCTGCGATGTTTGTAAGATCGAGATCGAAGAACTGCAATGCTCTGTTAGAGTCGCCGAATCCTCATGTTGCAAGAGAAGAACTGCAAAGCTCGGTGAGAGTAGAACTCCACCACGGATACATATATATAATGCAGAAAGCTGTGTAAGTTTGTCAATTTGTGCTGGAGCTTCCGTGACATTCTTCTAGAAGGGATGGATTGGATGCGCACACATCGATCTCTCTCCAATTCAAGTTCATAATATGATGCAACTGTGATGAATTAAATCGATTGAATCAGGAACACTTTGACCCTCTACGATCTATGATCCTGTGCCAAGAATAATTCCGATTGAAGTATCTACAGTAACCTCACAGATTTGTTGGCTCATGATCGAAAGGTTGGACGGAGAGCTTGCATTGATAAAAAGCTGAAGCTGCATGTGCATGAGGAGTTTGAGTGGGATGTCAACATTAGAGAAAATTTCGACTCTGGAGAGGGCTGTCTAGAAGCGCCAGAAGGGACCCCAACATCACTTTCTTTTTGTCTATGCAGGAACTTTTCCCCGATTTCTGCTAATCAATGTATTGCCAATTGTCAGAGCATTGGTACTTGAGCATTGGTACACAAGTAATTTAATGGAGGAGAGTTGTGGCAACTATAATTTTATATTCAAAAGAGAATAGCAAATTAAGATATACTCCCTTTCATTCAAGATATTCACACAAGGTGAATCTTTTTTTTGTGAGAAATTTTGTTCTTTCAATAGCCTTGTGGGGCTCTTGAAATAGAGTAGCTTGTCAACCCTTAGCAACCCTCGAGAGAGTCCAAAATTTC
This sequence comes from Straminergon stramineum, assembly GCA_963920665.1. Classification (NCBI taxonomy): domain Eukaryota; kingdom Viridiplantae; phylum Streptophyta; class Bryopsida; order Hypnales; family Calliergonaceae; genus Straminergon; species Straminergon stramineum. Next base: position 19,903,969 of record OY987263.1, on the reverse strand, counting down.
TCTAATGAGATCGGGAATGAGATGTGTAAAAGTCCCACTGCTTGCCACAAATAGAAACATAATGGAGCATAAATATGAGCACAAATATCATATTAATGGTGGATTGAAGAGATTGAAGAGTTTTTGATTTTGATTTTGAGATAAAAGGCACATGGATTGAAGAGATTTGTGATGTACATAAGCTCTCTTAAGTTTTCATACACTTCAAAAATTGCCATGGCTAATTGAGAAATAAGATTTTATTTTTTTCAACAAATTTTGGACGTGTTGAGGTATAACGCACTTGTATAAAATGATTTTTCAAAAAAATTTAAGTAAAATTTAAAGTTTTTAAAATTTTAACTTAAAATTATTGTTAAAAAAAAGCTTTTAACAGAAGTGTAAATTTTCAAGATTCTTTAGTACTACGTGGAGTGAGAATTCTATTTGGAATGTTTTTATAAATGTTTTATGAATTCTAAAATTTTATTGAATAAATTACAGTTGAGTGAAATTCTAAAAGAATTCTCATTCCACTTACTAAAAAATCTTGAAAATTTTATAATTGAATTAAAAGTTTCCTCAACATACCTCAACATGTAAAAATTTATTGAAAAAATCAATTTTTGTAAGTGTGCTAAACATTTGAGAGACACTATAACTTTAGATATGCTCACATTTGGTGATAAAGAGTGTTGTTATTGAGGATCTTAGGAACAAAATTAGACCTACTTCTAGACCATATTCACATTCCAAACTTCACCCCTAACATCAAGTGCAAACATACCTTTAGTTCTAAATTGAAGTTCAAAACCTTTGGCAATTAGAAAATGTACCATACATGAACATAGACATGGACTAATTTTCAAAGCTCTGGTACTCATACATTATGATATTTGTCATGGTTGCAATGTTTAAAGTACGGATATCCAAATTCATTGTTGACCAAGAAGCATTATCTTCACTAAATGGGCATCTAGTTAATCAACATTTGTTGCCATATGCATTGAGAAAACAATTTTAGAATATTTACCCAAAAAATTTTGACCTGTTATAAATTTTGCATGGAATACCCAAATGAAACATTTTGGTGGTGCATTAAAATCCTCTTTCAATTGCCAATTAGAAAATATAAAAATTTGATGAATCTATTAATAGTAATTTCAATCTAACAAAAAAATGGCACATTTTGATGTCCCTATCTTAAAATAGGACAACCCATTAAGGTCAAAGGACCCATTCCAGACACCCAAAAAATGATCCATTATAGTATTTTTTTCAATGATTGAGATTTAGGCCACGATCCATGTCTTAGGTGACAATTGTGAAGTCATTAATGACTGAAATAGGAAGTTCCACCTTTTGAGTGTAAATTCATTGCAAAAAGTGAGTTTTCTTAGGCCTCATATTGTAACCATGTTAATAAAAATTTTGATTGCTTTAGGTGAGTCAAATGAGCTGTGATGGGCAACACACTTCAAAAATTTATAACAAATTCATACTTTGTCAAAAAAATATATAATTCCAACTTCTCTCACCATTTCTCCCACTTGTCTTTGTGTGGAGAATTTTTTTTTAATTTTAGAAATAGAATGAGGGCAAACTCCTAATTCTACTCATGATGGGTTGTTCTATGTTAACTTACATGATCAAAATGTTTTTGAAACAACGAAGTTGAAGTTAGGCTACCTATAGTAACAAATTAGTGACTAATAAATTTCAAAATGTTCCTTCCCTTGCATTTTTTTAACCCTGAAATGCTAGGTTGGTGACCATGGAAATCATCCCTTTTGGAATTGTGTGACATTATCTACTTTAAAAAAATAAAAAATATTCAGTTGAGGTCAAAGTACTATAGAAGATCTCCCCTCTTCTCACAAAATTCCAAGGATGAATAGTTGTAATTCTATTCTAGATACAGAGAGAGATTCTTTATCCTCCATTAAACACTAAACACCCTTGTCGACATTTATGGATTAAACACATGGACAATTTCCATAGATAACAATACACTTGCATTCCTTTTGTGGTCAAAGTAGACCCTCCTTGTTCTTCACCGGAGAAGGGTTTTAAGGTAGGAACATCCATAACTGTCAATTTAAGTAATTTAGCATAGTTGGGGGCAACTTTTTCTAGAAAAGTATTTTCTCAATATTGACAATTGAAAATCATGAATTTAAAAAAAAAATGTAAATCAGGCATCTAATTTCTAAGAATTTTCAAAGTAGAACTCACTAGGACACCCATAACCACACTCTTCTAAATCTACCTTGATTCTAGTACCAAAATCTAAAAAAATTAGAGCCCACTAAGTACAATTAAGTATAGAAATGGTTTGAAGGCACTTTGGGGAACAGTTTAATAAGGGAACTCTACTCTCAAAGTATGGGTAGACTAATGGTTATGGATGCTCCTACCTTACTAATCTTTTCACAAGTGCAACTATTCTAGGAAAGTCTCAACCAATCCTCTTCAATTTTCAACTTCTCACTCAAGGAGATCACTTAGAGTGTCCATTAGAAACTACATGTGTTAAAATTTTAGACCCCCTATATTATATTCTAAAATTTATATAAAAGGAAAAGAAAAAAATAAGACTAGATTTTCCTACTTTGAAAGTTTATGCTGTGAATTATTGGTATTTTTATTTGATAATTATAATTAGTTACAAATTTTTGAAGTAAAAAGATACATTGTAGAAATAAAAATAACTTTCACACCCCTATTTATATAAGAAGAAATTGTCTAAGAAATGAACAAAAAATTGCTAAAAATAACACCCTATTTTAAGTTCATTTTTCTTGAATAATGATGCAATGATCATCTAAAATGGATTCTCTATAAATATTTGAGTTAAAAAAATTCAATTTTTTAGTGTAATTTTCAACCTATGCTAGAAATCATCTTATATATTATTTGAGTTTGGAATCTTTGGCAATAGAAATATATAGTCATTATTAAACAAAGCTCAAAGTTGTAGGTTGAAATTATTATTTATTAAAAAAGTATATAAGGTGTCAAAAATCACTTTAACACATGTGGTTCGTTATGGATACACTAAGTGATCTCCCTGGGACTTCTCATCATTGTCATTGTTTCTTTTTAGATCCACACTCATGATTGGGGTGAGTTGATCCCCTTGCTCAACCCCTCCAAGTCATTCCAGTGGTGCAAGTAAAAAATAAAAATAAATAAAAACTATTTTGTGTTTCATTAATTTATCCTATACACCTCTCCCAACTAATTTGGGGCCTCTAATTGCAAATAGGTATTCAAAATCTACAAATCTTATCATGTATGGAAAATTAAAAAAATTTAGTGTTTTCCCGTGGGTCAAGTGAGGGGTCAATTCACCCCATTTAGGAAAAATATGAGCCTTCAAAGGGGCTATGAGTCCTAGACAGTAGGAAACAATAGGGAACTCTATTTGGAAAAAAAATTTCAAAAAATATAGATAAATGGGTCTTTTTTTGGAGGGGGCAACCAACAACCTACAAAGCTTATTTAGCACAAGACAATTCAATTAAAGTATTGAAAAAATATTGAAAAATATTAAGACATTAAAATATGAATCTTGGATTAAATTCAAAATTGCAAAATTTAGAGAGTCTTTAGAGAGTCAATGTGGCATTAGTGCGACTATGTTAGACTTCTATTTTTGATATTATTCTTTCAATATTTTTTTCATATTTTTTTTATTGTGTCACTATTCAGTCATTGATGATGAATAGAGTTCACTATTCAAAAAAGGGGTTGTGAGTTCCATTTACGGGAATTTCTCAAAGGAAAGCAGACCTCTTGAGGGCTCATATTTTTCCTAATGAATGAACGTCCTATCCAAAACTTATAAACACCATTCCATGTATATATTAGCACTTAAGTATCTATTAATCAAGAACTAACACTTACCCAAGTTGAAATTAATGCTATGAAATTGTTAGAAAAGTAAATGGATTTGGATGAATTCTATACTTTTATGGTGGTAATGGGGCCAAAAATAGGACAGCGGACATAGGAAGGTGGCAAAATTGGACTAGTCTACCTTATTGTTGATGTGCTTCTTTACAAGACATACTAAGGATAAGGTAGACAAGCCTATTACCACCCTGATTTACAATCTGGCTATGTTGGGGCCATTTCCAAGAAAGTTAAATATTTTTTTATAGATGTGTGCTTGTTTCATGAGTCGAACCCAAGTGGAAGTATAATTTTCTGATTCAAATTGTAATTTCTATGAATTTCTGAAGTGGTCTGTCCTAAAATGACAAAACCGTTTGTAGACTAGTCATAAATGTCCTAGAAACAACCTAAAACCGCCATTTCATGTATCTATTAGCATTTGGAAACTAACCAATAAAGGAGTGACATGATACCCTAAATGACATTAATTCTCTGATTTTGTCAGAATCTGGAGCAGATTTGACTAATTTCTGGACAGATTTAGATGCTTAAACGGACGGAATTGGAGCCAATTATAGAGTGACGGAATTAGGATGTAGACGGAATTGGGCAGGTCCACCTTACTCCCAACCCCTAGTCACCGAAGGAGACCAAAAGTGTCTTCACATAGTTCCAAGTTCAATTCTAAGTGCTGTAACTTTTGCATCAGATGTCCAAATTCAATAAAACTTGTTGGAAAATTTTCACTCCCTCTTCTAGTTTGTGTGGTAAAATTTTCAGATCAATCCAAGATGTACTAATTTTTTGAAAGCCAATCAAAATTCGCAACTGCAGGAGCTTGTATCTCCTACATTCAATATTTGTTTTCAATAAAATTTGTTTAGTTATGCGTCTTCACCTTGAATTCTAGTTATTGTAATAAAATTACTATGTCAATCCAAATTGTTTTGAATGTTTGGGAGCAATTCAAAGTTCAAAACCCTAACATTTTTGCATTAAAGGCCATATTTGTTATATTGAGACCTTTCGCAGTCTCAATTTTAATATCCTTGACTCAAGGATAAACCGTTTTATCTCTTTATTGGTATTTTTTTATAAATAGGTAACAACACCAACCTTTAGAATTTCATTATAGGATCACTATTTGAGCATTATTTAATTTTGGTTTCAATTCCTAATTTTTTAAATGAATTTTCCAATAACTAGCATTCTATCTCAAAATCTGCAAAAAGTCACAATATAATGAATATGGCCTTATTATAGTGAACTTCATTGGCTTGTTTCTTCTTCATACAATGTTCGTTTTTAATAATTATTTTTGGAAAATTTGCACATACTAGTCTAATTTGTGTAGCTAAAATTTCAAATCAATCCAAGAAGTTATGATTGAGTGATTGAGAAGCATTTTAGTAAAAGGAAGTTCAAGTTTTGATGTGTTATTTGCAACTTTTCTAGCTATTTTTTGACATTTCAAAGCCATTTTGTAGACATAATGAGTGAATTGAATGATATTTTTCTTCACCAATGTGTTTGTATGTCGGTTTTGAATCACTTTATAGTTTCAAGTTTTTTCATTTTAGAAGGTTTAGAAATCAAATTTCACCTCCAAACACTATATTTCTAGGAAAATTTCAGCATCCTTTTTTAACACTAAAACATTATAGTCTTGCAATTTCTGTGGTTAAATGAATTTGAATTTGATTCACGTCATCTACAATATATACACTACAAGATTGTATAGTTGAAATCTCTATAGCACAATGACATTTAGATCTATAACACTTCAAAAGCAATTATGTTTTTGAACCCATTTAGGCCTTAGGCGATGAGGGGTTAACCTCTAAATGTTCAAAGCACCAAATTTTGGTGTTGACAATACTTTGAAGTTAGATAAAACCTAATCAAGTGACTATTTTTAGTAGTTCATATTTTTGAAATTTTCTTTTTGAAGTCTAGTTTTATTATCAAAAATCCGATTTTAAAAATGATTGATTATGATTTTTCTATTCAAGATTTTGTGCAAGGGTGTTCATTGCAATCTTGACTCTCCTTAGTGTTGGGGGAACTTGGAAATGATCTTCAAATACACTAGATCTTGGAGAAAAAATCACATTCGAAATTCATTAAAAAAAATTGTAGACTAGATTTTGAGAAGACATAAATTGATTGGGGTTATGCACTTTAGGCCCTTTTTAACCTCATATATTTTTGGTGACCAAATTTTTTAATTTGACATGTGAAAAGAGGATTGAAAGACTTCAAATCCCTTTTGTAGTTTTAGCACCCTCATGATCAAAGATTATAATCTTTCAATCCATAAGTGATAATGTTGTGTTTTCTTTTCCCATGTGATCTCTAACTTGTCTAGTTTGAATTTGTATTGTTACAAATTTAGAAAAAAATGATACAACTTATCAAAATGATGGATTTTTGTTCAATTTTGAGCAAATTCCTAGAAGCTCAAAAATGGCCTTGGACATTTAGGGGTTAATGGCCAAGCCACTTACAATTCTTTTGTGTGTTCATGGCCACTACATTGTTCTCATTTTATCCAAGGCATGTTAACTAGTAGAAAACAAGCTATAAATGACTTGTCCACAGTGACTATAGTAGTCATTGTTGCATTCATTTTTGTCCTAAATGACTTGTCCACAGTGACTATAGTAGTCATTGTTGCATTCATTTTTGTCCTAAATGAATGTAAAATGACTACTGCAGTCATTGTGGTCAAGTCATTTAGGACATTATTTTCTACTAGTGAATTGTTGCCCCTTTCAGTGCAATGTATAGTATGAAGTTCAATAAAGCAAGGTCTAAATTTGTCATTTCCTTGAGTTTTTCATAATCATGAAAAGTTCAGTTGCCTCAGTTCGGCATGACCTCTAATTTGATTGTTTTGTGTAGTGGGAGGCCCCTTCCCTCAGGCCTCCTGGGCTGTGAGGCCCCTGCTGCAAAAGCTAAGGCAGGAGTCCAAGCTTGAGGGGCATGACCCTCACAGCGCAGGAGGCCTGAGGGAAGGGCCCTCCCACTCAGCGTTCACCAAACTGGCTAAATTCGCTGCATTGCTAATAAAAAATTTCAGTAGCTAAATATATATATTGGAAAAAATACCTGAAAAAATTAGATTTTAGCCAAGACTGTAACAAACAATACAATTTGATAGTCAATTTGGAACTTTCTCCACATTGGAATTAGCATCTATTTAGTCAGTTTTGTGTTATATTACTCCCAATAATCCCTTACAACTTGCAAAATTCTTTCTTTTCTATTTATTTTTTTAATACTACTTTGTCTCAAGATAGCCAAAGTTGATGCACGTTTATCTTGAAGGTAGCATATTGCACTAAAATCCATAAACTAGTTATGGGATCACTGCTCCCTCTTTGTTATGCATGGGTGAGCTAGCAGGATATTGTGCCAGGGTCCGATATTTTTCCACTTATCAGGCCCTGGCATGATATCTTGCAAGACCTGCACATAAGGTAATTATGGAGTGTCATGTCCCAATTTTTCTTCAGGAGCAGACCCCTCCCAATGCTTACTGTATTGAATGATCAAGAGATTTGTGTCAGCATCCATATGATACATTGTTACTCATAACATTGTATATTAGGCTAAGCAGACAATGGTCTTGCCCATGCTGGGAAGGTCAGTATTATCATATGCCTCCCTAGATGCCTGGGAGAGACTTTCAATATAATTCAAGGATTGGGGTTGACTGAGGAGTGAGGAGCCATACAAGACAATTATGTTCTAGAAATATAAGGTTTTTCCTTTTCAAGAATGCAAAACAGAGGCCTGCCTCGTTGATAAACAATGTCTATGTAAGTTATGAAGTCATTTTACTGCCTGCTCAACCTCAATTCAGGAGAGTGTCTCCCTTGAATTGCCAAAATTCATAAAACAAGTCCGGGAAATGATATCAGTTTCCAGATCCCTAAAATGAAAGCCAAGTCATCAAGCTCACATTCAAATCAGTCAGATGCTCAATTGAATTGTTCAGACACGGAATTACACCTTCCCATCTAAAATACCACATCCATGAGTGATGTGGCCGTCATTCTTTTCTTTTTTTGAAGTGAACGGACAATTTTCCATTGCAAAAAGCACCACAAAAAACAACAGCCAAGCCAAAGGCTGGACAAACAGGGGAGAGGGAAACAAGAGCATCAAGAAAGTTGACATGGGACAGGCGCAAGCCTGTTCCACACCACTTATCCCCTGCCCTAGTATGTGGCCGTCATTCTTCACAGCCACTAGTATGTCCTTCTAGAGTTAATGACCCAAAGAACTGGGGCCAGGGGGTGTTGTTAAAGAAAAATTGTCAGAAACTGTCATTTTTTAGTGCATTGTCCAAAATTATAAATAAAAACTTTCTTTTGAACTTCAACCATGCAAAAGTGCAGTAGACTACTATGACAAGGTGTTGAAAAAATTTCAATCCATTTGACTATGTGGATTTAAAGATTATAATGTTTGAAATGAAATTTTTAAATTTTTTTCCATTCTTGCAAAACAGTGGGGGCAGCAAACTTTGAGCCATCTTGGAGTAAAATTTTGCTCTTGCTGAATTTGCATCTCTCCACCATTGAATTCTAAATCTTGCTAGGTACATTCATGAAATGTTGCAAAAGCAAATATGGAGTTTAGATTACTCTAAATCACCCTACAATGCAAAGAGATTAAGTGAACTAGCAATACACTAGTCAACTTTTTGATGATTTCTTGTGCAATGAGATATCTTTTTTCTTGAAATCCAAATGGCAAAAAGTTAGAGACAAACATTAAGAATATGTGGGAAAAGTTTCAAGAACTTTGAATTCATAAATTGCAAGATAATAGGGCTTGAAGCTAGAAGAAAATGTTTTTTTTTCTCGAAACTCCTCCAACATAGCTAACAAAGTTTGACTCCTCTTAGAATGTGATTCGAGAACTATTTTTTTAAACTTTTTTTGGAAAATTTTATACCATATTATATACATACATGCAAAATTTCAAAAGTTGATGAGTGATGTAGCAAAAAATGACCCAATCACTCCAACTACCTAATTTGGGGGGAGGGCATAACTTTTGATTAACACATCTAATTTAATTTCTTAAATTCCCATGAAGGGGGGGAATGTTCCCATCTTGTACAATTTTTTTGAAAACATCCATTAATATTTAAATGCCCAAGGCACCAAATTCTAGTGTCAAAAAAAGTTTGAAGTTAAATAAAACCTTACTACGTTCCTATTTTTCATAGTTTATATTTTTGAAAAAATCTTTTTGAAGTCTAGTTTAAGTAAAAAATATCCAATTTTGAAAATAAATTATTATAATTTTTCTATTAAGATTTTTGTGCAAGGGTGTCCATTGCAAATCTGGATTTTCTAGTGTTGAGGACTCTTGGAAATGAGCTTCAAATACACTAGAACTTGGAAGAAAAATCACATTAGATATTCATTGAAAAAAATTGTAGAGTAGATTTTGAGAGGCAATAAAGTGATATTGTTGTGTTTTCTTTTCCTGTGTGATCTCTAACATCTTGTTTCAATTTCTACAATTACAATTCAAAAAAATAGATAAAACTTACCAAAATGTTGTGTTTTTGTTCTAGTAGAGGAGATTTCAAGGCCTTCAAACAAAAGGGGGGGGGGGGTAGTGAGTGGTTGGTGTAGCAACATACATGCGAAGAAATGATAGGGTATTTTAAAAACATGGGGGCTAAAAATTATAAATGGGTTTAGAGTAATATAGGTTATTGAAAATGGCATTAAACATCTTTAAAGTACTATAGGGCATGAAATAAGAGGTCCCATTAGAAAATTACATAATGATAGCATGTGAAAAAAAAATTTAATTTGTACCCCCCTATAAAATAGTAGTTGTTCGCACCTATATCCTTCTTTTTTAACACACTGAGCCTCCCTTGCCTTCAAAGACTCTTTCAGATCAATTCCCAATGCTGTGAATCAATTCCTACCGGCCAAAATAAAAATATTCAATTAAAATAAAATAAATGTTTTTAAAAATAAGAAAAAAAATATAAATTATAGAATATGAAATGTCAATTATTTGACATGGTAATCTTTTGACCACATAAGACTACCGATGTGTCAAAGTTCCCCTAGTTTGAAAACTCACAGTCTCTTAAAGGCCCCGAAAATCCTCTAAAGAATTTATAGCAAATTCTAAGAAGCTCAAGAAAGGATCTTGGAGGTTTGGGCAAATACCTATGATATCAATTACTGACAAGATTTTTCTATTATTTTTCAAGATAGTAAACAAGTGAGCATTTAGAAAATATAATTTCTATTACAATTGGTGCATGGGAGCAAAATTCTGCCACAATAAGCCCCAAACAGGTGAACACATGCAAAAAACCCTTTGAAATGTATATTTTTAAAATTATTTTTCATAGATTCTTCTTTTTTTTGTTTAGAAATATTTGATTCATTCCATTTGGATAAATTATGTGAAAATTATGAAGCTTCCTATTTTGTGAGTAATCTTAGGAAATTCTTGAGAAAATAATGTATTGGATCCACTTTCGAGTTCATTTTTTTTAAATTTAGAAAAAAAATTTGCCCAAGATTTAGTTTGTTTTCTAAAACAATCTCACCATTTGAACTTATTTGTGTGTTTCAATTCCATCTTAGAGCTATCAATAATTTTATTTTTCCTTCTATCTTGTATATGCTTTGACTTAAGAATGGAAATTATCAAGATTTTATTTTTAAGAAAAATCCCAAACCCTCACCTCAATTCTTCAACATAAGAATAATTAAATTACAATCTATGGTACAAATATTTTCAATTAAGAGGATTCAAAGCCTTAGAATCTAGCCAAATTGTGAGCAATCAACTTGTTTTTTTTACTTGAATCGCTTATATCTTGTATTTGATATGATCAAAGTTTCTAAAACTTCTTCAACATATTTTCATACTACTCTAGAGCAAAATCCTATGGTTGGATATGCCAAAAAGACAAATGTTAAAAAATTTTATTGTTTGCATTGAAAATGGTAATTGGGGCCTTGGACTTTATGGATTAAAAATTCACTTTGCATGATTCTACCCAAGTTTTCAAATTTTTGTTGAATGGACACTTCGTCCTTGATCTTATAGCATTGCTGCAGACACTAAGTGTCTAGTGGATGACTTCACTTGACATTGTAGCATGGAAAAAAAATTTCATCTAATTTATTTATTTGGGGGGTACTTGAGTATATTTTTAGTGAATAGTATTGTGATGTCCCTCATTGTGGTCTTATTGACTTTTCTAAAGATAAAGATGTTCAATCCACCGATTACCCTTGTCACTAGAAGAAAATGAGGGGATTTGCAATTACAAAGAGTAATAGTTTTTTGGATTGCATCGGAATTCTATGATTGGTGATAATTTAGAGACCTACAGTTGTTGTGGACAAGTTACATGTCAAATTGTAGTTGTACAACGAAAAGGGGTCAATTCTCAAGTGCCAGCTTACTTGAAACTTTGTTGATGAACTCTTTTGGCATGATTGCTTATGTGGTATTTACTTTAGTGAGATTTGTTAGCGCCTCATTTGCAACTTATGTATGAATCATTGTGACTTGTGTGTGACTCATTTGCAACTTGTTTGTAACTCCTTTGCAACTACTTTTTGACTTGTTTGTGACTTATGTGCAACTTGTTTGTGATTTATTTGCGACTTGCAAAATTTTTAGATTTTGAAATCTATAGATTATAGATATATTAAAATTCTAATATTAAAATTCATTATAAAAGAATATAACAACTTACATGTCTTATATGCCTAATCTAATGGTAATCTTGACAATTGATGTGGGAGTATTGATATGGGACAATCGAAAAATGACTTTGGGAACAACTTAGAAACAACTACAAAATAACTAGGAAACAATTATAGAACAACTAAGAAATGACTACAAAACAACTTGTTTCTAACAGTTTTCTAGTCATTTCCAATAGTCTTCCAATCGAAGTGTAATCGTTTTCTAGTTACATTGTAGTTTTTTCTAGTTGTTTTCTAGTTTCAATCTAGTTGAATTCTACTCGTTTTGTAGTTGAGCTCTAGTTGTTTTTAGTCAAAATTAGATACTATGCAATTTGGGTGATGACAAAGTAGACTCCGCGAAATGTAGAGTTGTCCACATCGACAATTGTTATGAATACTAGATGTGGAATACCTCACATTAATTCTAAATGACTACTCTGTTACAATCCCATAATCCTACACTTGATTCTGCGACTACTTTGCCACTACAACTATATACCCTTTCAATTTGGTGCAAATAGAGAGGATTATAGTCTCAGGATAATTATAAAGGACACTTCATTAATCACATGTTAATTACTAATACCAACCACTTAAGCATTCTGGGCATGATCTAGAGTAGTAGTAGGCATTGTTAATTTTTTGACCTGTAGAGAGATAGAAATGATGGGCGTTGTCAAATTTTCATAATTTTTTCCCTTAAAGTCTAATTGTTATGAATTTTAGAAGCCAAAAATGAGCCTACACCCATCCCCAACACATAGATTCTTCCATCAATAATCATCTAAAGACTAATTTGGCTTTCAAAACGAAGCACATGTGTCATAACAATGATGGCTAGAAGATGGTTGGAAACTAAGAAACTAATGATTAGGTATTAGTCATCTCTCTGTTGAATTTTCCACTATCTATATATTGTCCATGGGGCCTCGCTGGTAATGGCGGTTCTACCATAGCTAGTTGTAGTAGACAATTTTTTCTTCTAGTGTGTAGTGTATTTTGGCCATTTCTTGCTATTTTTTCTTGATGTGAATTTCAGCCATAAAAATGATTTATTTTGAATTTGAGTTCAACTAATGAAATGAAACTTATCAATTCTAGTTTCTACTTCAACTCAAAATATTCAAAAATTTCAATATTTTATAGCAATATGAACTTTGGGCCTATAACCATGGTTTGTTGATTTTCTCATTTTAGAATGATACAGTAAATTTGGTTAATACCATGATATTTTGCACCATAATATACATCTATGGTAGAAAATTCATATTTTTGTTTGTGTATTTTGTATTTGATATGAATTTTTTATTTCTTAAAAAATTCATAGTAATTTGAAAATTTTATATCTTGTAGTTGACATATGACTTTGTCTCTTGAAAATAAATTTAAATTTATTCATTCATATCTAGTTGCAAAATGGCGGCAAGCACAGTAATGGACATGAAATCGGTGGTCATGTACCTTTCCTTACATAAATAAAGATTCAATGTTATAGAAAATACATTGAAAAAATATCCTAGTTGTAACATTTATTGATTAACCCTATAAAGGTGCTATGGATCAGAATGGGCCAATGGATGACTTCCCAATTGACTGTAGCTAGAAAAAGAGAATGTACCTATTGGTCCAATAATTAGAGAATTTTGATACTACCCAGTCACAGGAGCGTGTCTTTTAAGGTTAATATGCTTGGTTATAATTTTTAGATTAAACATCCCGAAGTAGTGGACACTAGAATATAAGCCAATTGAACACAATTTGATATTGTTGTATAATATCTTCTTCCTTCGCTAGGGCTTTCTGTTTGGTTTGATGTAGAATTTGTTTCTTGTAATGGTATGAAATGTCCATTTGTTTTATAAAATGAAAAACAAATTAAAGGGTCTTGAAGCCAAAGAAATTTGCAATAGCTTGGTGCCAAAAGACCCTCTTTTCTTTTACAGTCATACTCATACAGGTGCCTAATTGCCTCACTATTTTCTCTAGGGTAGTGATGGATGATCCATGTAGTTGGTTATTTTGAACCAGGCCCCTCAAAAAATAAAAATAAAATCTTTTGGGGTACTCCCTAAGGACGTTACTTGACAAAGGATGACAAATGATATGGGATGCAAAACAATATTTGTACTCTAGTGATGTACCCATATTTGCACATATATTAATACACTTATGTGGTACTTGTATTCGTACCCATAATTTTATTCATACCCATAAGGTAGTCTACTCTTATTGGGACCATCTTCTTCAAACAACACAGTAGGCCCCTCTGAAATGGACAGGCAATGGTTCTAAAATGGATTGCCACAAACTTTAGAGCATAATTAAGATTTGTCAAGTATTGATTCATACTTTGCCAGTGGATGGAATAAGAGTCAAAGAGGGTCCATTTCAAAGCCACAATGGGTCCACATAATTTTTCTAAATGAAAATTGATTGCCCAATTGGTTTCTTACAAATGTTAAAAGAATTTCAGGTAGTTTAGTTTAGTAATGGTTGCATTTAAGAACCTTGTGTATTACTTTTTGAATGTTGCAATGTTTGTTTTTGGTCAGGCTATATCTTTTTTCAGACTCTGTGTGTGTGGTTTTTGTAAGGCCTATGATCATAAATAGGTGCCTATCACATAGTTCTTTGAAAATTCATAAGTAATTCAAAAATTCTCTGAAAAATATGAAACCACTTGGGTTAGATTCCACATCAATTTTTCTTCAAGTGAAAAATAAGGAAAAATAATTCCGTGCATCTAAGAACCGTCAAAAAGGCCGACCAGCCCTGAAACGGTTGCTTTAAGAGCATACTACCTTACTTGTATTCATATCCGTATTTGTAATCATATTGCTTCGGCTAGTGTGGACCCTTGGGATTTTTTATATAGAATTATTTTGAAGGGGGCCAATTAACAAGAGAACCTACCTATCACACTCTTTTTCATTGGGTAGTCCTTATCTAGGTGTTTATACATAATATCCATACTTTAGGTTAGGCTATTTTTTTTTGTTACGGTGAGATTTCTTAGATTGTGCATCTTGTAAATGCAATCTAGGTATTGTCAAAAAGCCCTCATCAAGGAGGGATGCACGGGCTTTGTTTTGTGGCATTTTGACTCATTGCAAAAATGATATTGAATTTCCAAGTTTTTAAGAATTAGAAAATGAGAAAATTATTTTGTACTTTTATTTTGATTGTGGCTATGGGATGGACACAATTAAGCTTATGTGTAACCTTGAGAATTGCATACAAAGCTCAAACAAAAAAACTTTAGAATTTAAAAAATAGAATGCCAAGATCTTTTGATCCTATCAAACTAGTGGCAGGATTATAATGTCAAGAATGATCTACCAATAAAATAAGCTCACTAACTTCAATTCAGGCAAGAGCACCCATAACCATTAGTGTACCCATATTTTGAGAATAGAGTTCCCTTCTTAAAGTGTTCCCAAATATACTTTGAAACTGTCTTCAAAGTACCTCGAAACCATCTCCATATTTAATTGTGGTTGGTGGGCTTTAATTTTTTAAGATTTTGCTAGATTTAGCAATGTGCGGTTATGGGTGCCCTAGTGAGTTCTACTTTGAAAATTTGTAGAAATTAGATGCCTCATCTACAAATAATATTCTTTTTATTGAAAATTCATGATTTTCACTAGCTAATATTGAAAAAATATTTTTTCTAAAAAAAGTTGCCCCCAATTATGTTCAATTGCTTAAATTGACGATTATGGATGTTCCTACCTTCTATCTGGTTTTTTTACACCCAGACAGTTGGAACTAAAGGAGATCCTCACCAAATCAGAAAATTTGCAGCATATCATACTTTCTGTCATCTTTTTCCCTTTATCCGGTTCTTTTTAAAAAAAAAGGAACGCTGAGCATTGGGCCACGATTGGCAGGGGGGCCGGGGGCCGTCCGTCAGTGCTCAAGTGCTCATCCGGTAACTTATTCCTTCTGGGACAGACGGACAGACAGACGGCCGGGAGCCAGCTGTTGTTTTAATTGGCTCTGTCCGAAGGACAGAGACTACGGTATGGCAGACACTTTGGCATCCACTCTGGTTTCAGAATCTGAGTTTCCAAATCCTATCCTAAAATGGACACTTATTAGAGATGACGTGGTCACGAGGGTCGGTGCAGAAACAAATGTTGTCTGCGGGATAGGAAATGGTTCAGGAAACCAACAAGATTGGTTTCAAGTTTTTTTGAGCTTGTATGAATATTATACGAATTTTGAAAACAACTCTGTAGATGCACCTATTGTGGACACTAGACTAACACCAAAGTGGGCACGGAAAGACCCAAAAGCAACACACTCAAAACTTGAATCAAGTGCAGGTGATTGGCTACTTCTAGAAAGAGTGACAACTTCTTGGAACCCCACATGTCTACTTTAGAACCCCACTTGTCTACTTTGGGTTCACAAGCCCTTGGATTTAGGTTGCTTTTTATGAACGACTCGTGTTACATTTGAGTGCTTCTACCTTACAACCGCAATCACATTGCACAACACACACAACGTAGGTAAGGCATACGACCCATTTCCAACCACTTAAGCAATTAGGCATATATGGAGCCTCGGATTCTCGAGTGGGAAATTTTTCTTGTGTATAGAAATAAAGTTGGGAATGATTCCATATTTTATCATAATTTTATTTCTCAAAACATAATTACTACGAATATTTTAGCTCAAGATTTTGTTCTACCCATATTGGTCATAGATTTTCCTATTTCCACCCAAGGGGTGGTTGCAAAATCGACCAAGGACTAGTTGCTATATTGACAGTCATGTAGCCAATCATAATGTGACACAACTACATTAGGAATTGTGCCATAATTAATCACCACTCTTGACTACTTGATTGGAAAGAAAAATAGTTATTGGGCAAAAATGGGTGGGGGGAGTTGATTGGAAAGGAGTCGCTTCATATAGGGTTTGGTTCGAGTGGAGTGGTTTGGAGATGTGGGGTCCAACTCATCAATAGATCAACCTACAAGAGAGTCTCATACTTAGGCCTCTACCATTCTTGTTGAAGTTAACCCTAAAACGAAGCCAAGGGTGTTTTGTGTCATATGGATAACAAAGAATCATCCTATGTAGGACTAAGGTGTTTAAGGTGAGTAGATTAGCTTGGTAAAAAGTGATGAAATTTTTTCACAAAGAATATTTGGCAATATATTTTTAATTTTTTCAGTAGATGGAATTGATAATTTGCTAACAAAATAATATTGGGACAATATGACTCTATTTTGGATGAATACATAAAACTTCATCCATATATTGCAAGTTTCATCCATTTCCATGGATGTAAACACTACAAGAGAAAGGGGTGTTTTAAGTGAGTTTTAAAGTTTAGTCCTAGACATAAGATTATAAGTAATTACCTTTTAGGAGATTTTAAGTAAAAATTTACTAAAAACAAATGTATTTCAAGTTAAATTTTACTTAAAATCTCCTTAAAGGTCATTACTTATAATCTTATGTCTAGGACTATACTTTAAAACTCACTTAAAACACCCCTTTCTCTTGTAGTGAAATAGCTCCATCCTACTATTGATTATCACTTTCTATACTAACGAAAATAATAAATGAAAAAAACCCAAGAAAAGTTGTAGGACAAAAGTATAGTTGTTCACCCTTGCATAGTAGTTTGACCTCCAATGAGTGATTTTGGTTCTTTTAACAATAGACGATATTACACAATACCAAAAGGGGATGATTTTCATAGTCACTAGCCTTGAATTTAACCCTTGAAGGACAGAGTAGTGACCATGGAAATAACCCCTTCTGAAATCGTGTGACATCATCTACTTTTAAAAACCTAGAAATATTCAATTGAGGTCAAACTATTGTGCAAGATCTCTCCTTCTTGCACAAAAATCCAAGTATGAACAATTGCATTTCTATCCTACATAGGAAGATTCTTTGTCATCCATCAGATACCAAAACGTCTATGTTAACATTTAACCTCTCAAGACCCAAGGAGCCTGTTTTAGGCCTCTCACCTATTCAACAGGTCAAAGTTATAACTTTGTTTCCCTACATTTTGAGAAGTATATTTGAGTGAATTTCATATTATGATGTTCATATTGAACAGGGAGGTTCAAAAGTACAATTGTCATCATGTAATAAGCTTGATGTACAATGCATACTATCAATCAGGGTTCAAACTTGTGAAAAAGTACAAAAACTATTTGGTCCTTTAGGGGTTAAGGGTTATATAATTTTTGGAGAAAGTACATTGGTGAAGCTATTTCCTTCAGACAAGTTTATAGTTGTATGACGAGCTTCTCGCGGAGGTCCAGTCAAGGGTGAATGTAAAAAAAAGCCCCCCTATTTTGTGCCGTAATAACTTTAATGTTAACAGCTACTTCATCAAAATTGGGGTCTTTGATTGCAAATATGAACTCAAAATTTGCAAAAAAAGATTTGCGCAGCAAATAAAAGGTTCCTGCATTTTCCCCATGGGTAAAATCCGGGGGCAAAACCGCCTCCACAGGAAGCTCGTCATCCAACTATAAGCTCGACCACTTCCATCGCCCCTCAACAGCCGAACGGACGGAAAATTGGAAGATGTGACGGAGTGGCCGCGGACGGATGACTTTTCATTTTTTTCATTCATCCGAAAGTGTTGTGAAGTCGGGGCAGTTTCTCAGCCACCCCGGCCAGTTGGGACTGCGGATCCAATCAAAAGGACCGGCTGATCCTGATGGAGTCCTGATTCCTGGCCTCAATTGTTCCCCCACCCCTGCTGACTCAGTGCAGTCAGACCCACCTTTTAGGAGGGGTAAGGTAGGAGGCTCGAAATCCGCACAGGCTTTAAAACCGCACACCTCCTCAAATGTACACTGTGTGTACATGGGGTTTTTTCATCTTTACAGGGATGTACCAACAGTGTACATTTGAGGAGGTGTGCGGTTTTAGAGCCCTTTGCCATTTCGACTTCAAAAATTCATAACTAATTCTACAAAACTCCAAAAAATATGAAACGACTTGGATTAGATGTCAATTCCTCTTGTCTTTCAAGAAAAATTTACTGAAAAATATTTCAATAAGTTTCACCTCCCCAAAATTCAGTTTCAGCTCTTAGATGGGCGCTTTATGAACCTCCTACCTTAGTTGTTTTTAGTTGTTTTTAGTTGTTTTTAGTTGTTTTCAGTTGTTCTTTGCCTTTGTTTTTAATTTAAAAGAATTGTTTGTGGGGTAGTACAAATTTAGTGCCGGAGGGTGATATTCCATTTTTGTGGCCTGGAATTCATCACTTGGGATCCTCCGCTGCCATTGGTGCAGAGGCTCGCCAGTGGCTGCTGCTGCTGCTAGCCGACACGTTATTAAAGGGCCAGGGAGGAGGATAGATGAACTGAACCCCCGCCCTCATTGCCCCCGCCCAACGGCAGTACTGTACTTACTCTACTTGAATGTAAAAAATGAACTGCCTCCTATTTTGTGCCGTGTGGTGGTGGAGTTCTTCACCGCTCCGTTCACACTGAACTTATTAATACTGTACTGTAACCCCCCTAACTGCCCCACCGACCATATATGACCGACCACATATGATCGACCATATATATGACCGACCATATATGGTCGATCTGAAATTTCAAATTTCAGGCTCGTTTGGGGATGGGCAGTTAAATTCTTGTGACCGGTTTTTAATTTTTTACGGGCAGTTTCAAAGGTAAACTACTGAATTTTTTTTAATTTTTCACTGAAAAAGGTAAATACTTGATTTCTGAGAGGTCTTCAAAGGCATATATGTATCTTAGTGGAAGATTAAGGCTTGCCAATTGCACTTGATTTGAAATCTAAAAAATGGTACTTATTCATTTGCTTTGAAAATGATCCTAATGGTGGAAGAGTGAAGTGTTTTCATGATTTCCACCATTGAAAATTTAAACCAATTTTTTTTTGATTTGGAGTTAATTGCAATTTCTACTGATAAAAAAAATTGCATTTTCAACAATTGCAAGGTGGATTGTGTAATGAGTTTGATAGCTCTTCATTTCAACTTAAGGTTTTTCGAAGTGCATTTTAGTGTGCTAACACAATTTCAAGTTGTTTATATCAACTCCAATCCCCCAAAAACTCATATATGCAACTTTCTCAAAAATTGTGGGGAGGGATGCATACTAAAAATTATATATATAAATATATATATATATATATATATATATATATATATATATATATATATATATATATATATATATATTCATTTTTTTGTTATAATCTCACAACTACTATGCAACTTTACACTCAAAACTAGTGTGCACACTAAAATAAGCAAGCTCTTTAAACATTCATAGGGTTTGATTTTGAAAAAGATTTTTTTTTTATTAGAGATAACTATAAGCTCATGTTCTTTTTTCATAATCACAACACACTTGGAAAGGCAATGCTAAAGTGGTTATATTTTGTGGGCCCCGCACGTGAATTCTTTGTTTTATAGAATAACTATAAAAAATATGAGATTTCCCCTATTTAGTGCTTAGTTCATCTTGTGATCTTCACCTCTCGCTCTTGGGCAATTAGGGTCCTCTAATTCCAAATAGGACTTCATTGAAACTTCCAAATTTTATTATGGGTGGCAAATAAATAAATAAAATCACATATTTCCCCTTGGGATAAATTTATTATGTGGGGCCCACTTTATATGCCCACTTTAACATATTGCAATTATCAGAGGAGGAGACACTAAGTTAAAGAATAGGTTAGACTTTTATAACTACTTTAAGACAAGTGCAAATTTTCAAACAATTAGTAAACACAAACATATGAAATTGTGATTTTTCATTCCTCTTTTTTCCTTGTAGATTCTTATATTAGTTCATAAACATTTGTAGATGGTATAGATTTTGAAAACTTTGTTTTACAACTCAAAGTGTACCAGAATGTTTTCAATTTGAAAAGAATTTTTTTCAATTCAAAAAATGACCCTTCAAAAATGACTTCAATAAATAAATAAAATAAAAAACTTAAAATCATCATCGTTAGAGCTAAAAATTTGGAGCCTATAGGAAAAATATTTATGTGAGAATTACAATTTGGAATGTGATGAGATAATTGAAGTAGTTTTTTTGGAATTCCTTTAGTTTCTTTAATCTAAAAACTTGTATTTTCAATGCCACTTCAAAGTTGGAAGTCAACCTAGCCAATGTTTCACATACTTCTATTTCCACACTTTTGTTAAAGTCCAACTTTTTGTGATGATTAATTTAAATGCACCATATTACTCTTAATGAGCTATTATCCCCAAAACCTCACCAAAATGCTTGAAATCATATTAATGACCGCTTGAAATCTTCCATTAACCAAAAAAGAGTGGATGAATCATTGGAAGTTAATTTTTAGAAGGTAAATCTCTCTCTAAAATCCCATGTGATTGGCCAAATCTATTTATAAAGCACATCTATAGTGACACTTATAAGTATTCATACATTTTAGAATTGCCATAACTAATTGTGAAATCGTATTTTTTTCATCAAATTTTGGACATGTTGAAGTACAAGTAAGACACTTGTATAAAAATAAATGAAAGATTGAAAAAACAAACTCTTTAATCTTTTATAATTTAATCAAGTTTCTAAGTGAAAAAAAACTCTCAATAGAAGCAATTTTTTCCAAATTATCTAAAAAGTGGAATGAGAATTTTTATTTTTATTTTCTTTAGTTAATTTCACCAATTATTATTTTTATTGAGAGAAATATTATTGAATAAAATATAATTCTATGTATTTACAAATTTTCCAATTTCTTCCAAAAATCTCCTAAAAAATTTGAAAATTTTGAAATTGTATACAATACCTACTCATACTCTATTTTTCATTATTTTTTTGGATTCTACTTGGAAGAAATGATAAAAATCATTCAAGATGTGGAGTCACAATTTAGTCTATTTTTTTTTTTTTAATCTCCAATTCCTCAATTAGCTACCACACGTGCATGAAGGTTTGATTCAACACTTTGGTGCTAAAATTGAATTTCCTAGTCATATTCGATTCTCACACCAATCACAAGATGGCATATAGCATTAAAATTTATTTTCTTAAAAAATGGAATTCATTTCTGTCAAATGTGACCTTCACATAGGGTATTGCAATTTTTGTAAGTGTTCAAAACATTTTGAGAGCCACTGTAAATAATACACCTTGGTAAATTAGTGCCTCTTAACTACTGTAATGTCACGGTTACGCAATACTAGTAACATACTGACTCCACTGAATAATACTGGCTCTACTGTAGAGGAAAACTACAGTAACTTAAGGTGAAAACACGGACCGTGATATTAAAGAGGTCCGGACAATTTGCATGGCAGATTCCTATCCCCAGCACAAATATCTTTTAAATATCTTCGATCTCTCTCGGGATTGGTTGAGACCATTTTTCGACCTTCCCATAATCTCATGGTAGTCTAGTCAGAATAGGGCTGAGAAGATATTTTTCACTAGGTAGGTACTGTAGGTAACTGGGTCATGGGGTCCCACCCTTCCAGGCTGGCAGACGCTGCCCATCCATTATGACGAGGATTGTCATGTCTCTTACATTAAATGTCTATTATTTAATCTCAATTTCATCAAATAGAATTAATAGAAAGCAAAGGTTAGTTTAAAAAAAAGTCAAAGCATTGTTTGGGATGAACGAGAAGTTTTGTGCCGCTAAAAACATCATGTCTTTGGAACCAGCTCTATTCACATTTTGGATGTCCAAGCACTAAGTGGGTGGGTGGGTGGGTGGGTGGGTGGGACTGACTCTTACAAGCTCAAACATCCATTAATTAGATGATGGATGTTATGAAAAGTACACTTCATCTAACTAATTTTCATTGAGGAAGACTAAAAGAAAGTAGTGTAGTAATGATATATTTTAATTTCAACTCAATGAATCATATTGTCTTGTTTCTTTGCCTTGCTATAAGTAAATGTAATCAATAATCAATGCACATCCTAACATTGTTCTAAACTAATTAGACCCCTACAAATTCAATTAGTTTTAGATCAATTCAAATTATGGAGGCATAGAATAAGAGATACCGAGCTTGGAAGGTGATGGTGAGTTCATTCAACTTTGGATGATAAACAAAGTGAAATTTATCCCATTTGATTATCTGTAGTGTTGCAAATTCAAAGGACTATTCAATTCCTCAAAAATTCCTAAAGTATTGGAGCCTTTTTTAATTAATTGACTTTGGAGTGAAGAAGAGGAAGCCTTTGCATTGATATAAGCTATTGTGAAGAAGTGTGAGCAACTACCGGCTTACTCAAAAACGGAGCCTACTTTAAAGAATGAAATAATAAAAAGAGAGAGATTAGACATTCAAATAAAGATTGTAGTATCATTCTCTAATATTGCATGGATAATGCCAATCATAGTATCATTGCTTGTTTTGTATTTGATAGAAGAAGATTGAACAAAACAAAGCACCAAACTCCATATTGCTTCATTTGACTTTAATTTTGTGTATCATACTTTGTTTAGTTCTATCTTATTCTTTTAATTAATAACCGACTATTAGGAATGGTTTTTATACCTTGGGAGGGTTTTGAAGAAGAATCCTTGCTTTGGTTTAGGTATTTTAGGATATGATCATGGGAATTTATCCTATCTATGAAGGTGCCAAATTAATTCATCATTCCCAAAATTATTATTATTATTATTATTATTATTATTATTATTATTATTATTATTATTATTATTATTATTATTATTATTATTATTACAAATCATATTTCAATGTATTGACTAATTTAAGATAGTGTCACTTTGGTAAATTTTTTCACTCATAAAATTAGGCCGGGGTGAATTGCTCCCTCGTTCACCCCCAAGTCAATTTGGGGGTACATATATAAAAAAGCCCCCTAATTTGTGCTTTATTAATTTATCTTCTTTACCTCTCCTAGTTAATTAAGGGTCTCCAATTGCAAATATGAATTCAATATTTGAAAATTTTATCATGCGTGGCAAATAAAGAAATTTGGGGTTTTCCCTTTGGCACAAGCAAGGGGGGTAGTTCACCCCGGCCCAATATGAATATCACATATTGTTCCTAGTGGGGAGGTTTGACATTCTGTACTGAATAATCAATTAAAGCTGGGAAATGTGAATCGGTTAAAAATAAAAGGACTCATTTTTCTATACAATTTTTTATATTCTTGAAAATAATTCCACAAAACTTCTGGCATCTTTTGGTAGAACATCATGTTAAACAAGATAAATCAACATAGATGAAGCCCCCTAAGCCCCCATCAGAAAAGATGAAAATCCTAAAATGGATGATAATGAAAGAAGAAGTGGATGAAAGCAATCAGAAGGGATGAAAACACCTAAAATGCTCATTAGGAAACTAACCCCCCATTGCATCAATACTGTTGCAATGGTTGAACAGTCCAATATTGAAATTGGACTGTTGCAATACTGCAATAGAATTGCAATAGTACTGCTATAGTATATTTTCAGTAAACCTACTAAAAATGCACTGAAATGTATCGTTGCAATACTCTTTGCAGTATTGCAATAGTCCATTGCAACAGTATTGCAACAATACTGATGCAATGGGGGGCTTTTTCCTGATGGAGTCTGTACTATACTGTAGATGTAAACGGCTCGAAGCATCAGATGGAAACGCGACAAACGGATGATAATGGCAACTTGGATGAGAACACTCGAAAAAGTTCCGTTAGTTGAAACCGGGAAAGTGGATGAGACCCGTCCAAACGGATGAAAAATGATAAAGTGGATAACACTTTTGTGACGGCGAGAAAAGCGAGATTTTGACTAATTTCGTGAAGGCTCAAAACCAGGGTTGGCACTGCCAGTGGGCAGCCCAGGGCCCAGCACCCAGCGCCTAGCGCCCATGCCCTGATGCGCAGGCATAGAATTACTCACTTACACTATTTTTACAGGACACCCAGTGAAGCAATCCAGCTCCAGGTCTACTGTAGATATCCAACCGGTGGACGTGGAGTCCCTCCCGCGGTGTAGCTCGATTTTACTGTAGGACGCGAGCCGGGCTGTTGATACCTGATCACGAAGTGTCATTTGCTGCTGCTTCCGACTTGGACGTGGTCGTGGTCGTGGTCGCCGTGGCCGTCACGACGCTACCGAAGTATGGAATTGAGTTGGCGCTGATCGCGTCTGCATTTTGCATTGAGGTTTTCCACCGCCTTTGCTCGAAGGTTCAAAATTTGCTTCTGACGTCTTTGGCAACCCAGCAACCCAGCATACCAGTTGCGTCTTCTCTGCTTGCACTCACTGCACGTTTTGGTTATGCGCAATTCGATGCGCACCGCACGCGTGGGTGGTGGCGAACAGGTCGCGGTGGGAGTTTTTGGCGTTTGGATATACTGCGGGATGGGATTGAGGAGAGATTTTTTTGGGAAGAAGGATATTGGTTGAATGTGGAATTATGAGGCGCACGGGGTCGGTTGCGCATGGGTGTGGTGTATGGTGCGATTGGGGAGACGTCTAGCGCACCCGGATTGGCCATGGACGTAGTGAATGGCAAGATTGTAGACACGGTGATAGTGACAGGGACGGAAACGACACGGAGTGGGGCTAGAGCGACGACGACGGCGACGAGTGCGGGCGAGAGACGAAGCATGGCTGAACAGCAGTATGCGTGGAGTGGGATGAAAGCCTCCCGAGGGCTTGAACTCGTCGCGGACGCGAGGGCCGACTCTGGGCGTCCGCAGCAGACGAGCGCGGGGGGTCTCGTGCAGTGGGCGCCGACGTGGGCGGCGTCGGGGATGTGTGTCGGCGACGACTCGTTGTCCGGCGCGGCCGTGTCCGTGGGCTCGGCTCCCGCCGCGCCCCGGTGGAATCCCCGGCTGCCGGAGCGAGGCGGTCGTGGAGCGCACGATTTCACGGGGACACAGGATCAGCATCGACACGGCTGGAAACGGGCGGCAGATCAGGAGAGTAGCAGGATTGCGGAGTTTGCAAGAGATCATGTTCCGCAAGCTCTGGGGTTGAAACCCTCGCGCGCGCGCGCGGTGGACGGCGGAAGTGCATTTAGTGTTCGTGACCAGCTCCCGGGGAGCTTCGCGCGCGCCGCAGCCGCGGAATGGGCACCCTCCTGGGCGTCGTCGGGGGCGTCGTTCGAGCCCATGGCCGGGAGTCGGTTGATGGTGAACGCAGCCGCGCGTTCCGGAGCGGACAATGCATCCCCGCGTCAGCCGGATCACCGTAAGGGCTGGAAATGGACCACCAGCAGCCCCAAACGCAGCAACTCGGGGCCATGTTGCCCGAGATGTGGGACCATGGATCAGCAGCGCCAGCACCATTTCGACGCTAGCCCCTGTTCCGAAGGCAACCTGGACGAAGAGATGACCCAATTCGAGTTGCAGCTGACGCGAACCGTTTCCGGTAATTTCTCGAATCGGACGTCCGTCACATCCTCGCGCTGTCCAGAAATTTCAGAAGCGATAGCTTCTGCCGTCACCGACGCGGGCGACAACGACACGTCGTCGGCTCAGAAGAAGGTCGAGGAGCTCGCCACGGCCACTTCCTCGGCCCTCGTCACAGTCCCCACCGCGGCTCTCAAGCGGAAAAGATCAGGCCTGTCTGATGGCGAAGTTCAGGTGGGTGCTCGCGACGCCTTCCATTTTTGTGTCTTGCATCCGCGGCAAGGAAGGCGCACATTCATTAATCAATGGCGTATTGCTGAGTGTTCATTTTCAACTCCCCGTAGCTTTCAAACATAGCACTCAAATCTCTAGTAACCTCTAAAAACTGGGACTGATCTTGATCTTAAACATCGCCAATTTCACTGGAAACTTGCTAAATGGACAAGATTTTGGTCAGTGAGCTTGAGCTTGAGAAGTTAGCGAGTGGGGTGGTTTTTTCGCAATTGCAGGGCGAGTGGGGGTGGACGCAGCCGCTGAAGCTGCTGGTACGCAAGGGGCTCACGGTGTCGGACGTGGGAGAGCTGGGCCGAATTATTGTGCCTAAGGCAAGAAGTTTCTTGCATTTGGCAAAGTGAAGTTAGGATCATGCTTTGTCAAGGCGTTGAATGTGGGGTTTGTCGTGGGGTCCCGGTAATTCTATATTTAGTAAATCTGATGGAGGTTTACAGCTTTCCGTGGAACATTCCTGACATACACCCGCAGCCTGAGCTCAAGTTAATCATGAGAGTGGAGATGCGTGCTGGGTCTGTACTCTGTAGCCACGACCTCCTTGGTCAGAGTTTCTGAGCCCTGGACGTTACATTGCAGAAAGATGCAGAGAGTCAGTGTTTCCCTCGAATCGACACCAAGGAGGGCAGAGTTCTGGAAATGGAAGATTTCACCGCTTGCAAGCGTTGGTACTTTCGATTCAAGTACGTCCATTTTTGCAGACCTTCCTTAATCCCTAATGGTTGTTCGATCCCTTTTAGAAGCGATCAGGAAGGTGGTTAGTTAGACCACTTTTTAAAGCAATCAGAAAAAATTATTGTGACTAGTTCAAAAGCTTAGAGCTCTCTATCTGTTGATTTATCACACGATTTTCCCTTGAAGCGTCCTTAAGGAATATTAGTTGGATGAAGTGCACTTTTCATATCATTCATCCGGTTGAGCGTTTAGGGGTCGTGGGTTAATTTCTGAATACTTAACTTCGTGTTTTTCCACGAGGCAGTGAGTTTTTGCACGAGTTTTCTGTATTGATTGACGGATGAACTATTGACCTTTTCCAGGTATTGGATCAACAACAAGAGCCGAATGTACGTGCTGGAAAATACTGGTATGCGCAAGCTTCCCTTTGTTCGTGTCATTTGTAGAGGGACTGAGTGGCAATAAGTTACTAATGAACTTTCATACATTTTGTTAAGCACGCAAGAATGGAACAGCCTGGGCGAATTAAAGTTCAGGAAACCATGTGATGAGAACTGTGTTTCAATAAATTCTGAGGAGTTCCATGACCCTTGCAGGAGATTTCATCAAGTTTCATTGCTTGAAGGAACATGACACGTTTGTCATTTATGAAGATGGTTGTAAAAAACTTGTAAGTTGCTGAAGGACAAACTTTTCATCCTATGCTTAACTGATAAACAAAGACGAGCTTGGTCCAGTTTCAGCTCATTTTACGTTACACGCCATCTCTAAGACCCACTCTGGAATGGCACATTCCCTCAAATGTACGTGCTGTACATATATGTGGTTAGATACACGTCAAAATGCATGACGTTCGGTACACAGGGTCGAATTTACTTGTCATGGAAGGTGATTTCAAACAAAAGGTAAACGAAGCACTTGGTTAGACAGAGATTTTGGACCTGCTCTTTGCAGTGGACATGAAACTGGAAATTTCGCATATTTCACATTAGGAGACTGAAGATGATGAGTGATGTTATGTTGGCTAAGGTTTCAAATTTTCCTGCTGAAATATTTTCTGGTTCTTGTGATCGAATTTGGGTTCAGATAGTATGTGGTCAGAAGAAGGAAAATGGCGACAGTTTGGATCCTGTGCTGGAGCGTTCTAAAAGCTCTATTACAGAGACACCACCACCCATCACCACCACCACCAGCACCAGCACCAGCACCAGCACCACCACCACCGAAGATGAAAGCAGTCGCCGCCACCGTCAGTCAACATCGATAGTATGATTGCTGGTATGATCACCTTCACTTGTTGGATTGTAAGTTGGAAAATTGATTTTTCTAATCTGTTGAAACAATTTTATGCCTCGTCAAGGACTGGGAATCCTGGAAATCTGAATGGCAGACCATTTCGGTGAATGTATGAAGTCTAGGTCTGGTATTTTTGCACTAAAAATAGCTTGAATTTTGAAATTTGTCCGAGTTCTTGGCAGTCGATTTCTTCAGCACCCGTCATTGCCTACGTTGGAATCACCAGTAAACCCAACTGGAGAATCAAATCAACGATGAACTAGCTCCGAGCCAATAACGTTGAACGAGTCTTTTTGTCTGCATTAAGGTCTCCTAAGAAAAAAATTGGGGTACAGTATGAGGACAATGTGTGTGTGAGAACAAAGCTTGCAAGGAGCTTTACAATAGGGTATAATCTCCAATTTCGCTAAATTGGACGAATTCCACAAGTTTAGCATTTCAGGGCACACAGCATGAAACTTAAATGGATCCCGGTCCTAGTTTTGAGCAGTGTTTTTTTTTCTGGCGATTTATCGCCAGATCTGTCAGAATCTGACCACTGTGAATCTGTCCCTCCAAAATCTGGCCTATGCAGTGAAGCCAACACAGGGGACACTAGTCCAAAAAAAAAACACTGGTTTTGAGAGCTTTGTGCCTATGAATTTTCACAAATTTTGACGCCATTTTGTACTTCAGACTGACCGACAGTGCCACATCCTTAAAGCCTGTCTGGGTCAGTGTTCACGGAAGATTTGCAGTTATGGCTGACTGCTTGTCCTTTTCTCTGCAGCTGCAATTTATTTTCAGATTTGAAACAGCAAAAGGCCAAACACATGGGAGCAATATTGTCATGAGTACTTTACGGTATTGATGGTCTCTGTGAAGGGCCAGCAGTGAGTGAGATTAGCAACAGCCAAAGGTCTCCAAATGTCAGCAACATCTTGTTGTGGTGGATTGGGTCAACAAATGACTCATCCAGGTTTTGAAGTTGGACCTATTCTGAAGATGGTCTGTGTAGATGGGATACAGATTAAGTTACCCCAACCCCACACACTCAGTGCTACGTTACTGTTATTGTAGCCAGCCATATGCAGCTCCAACTTTTGACTTCTTTCATGGCTATTGATCACATAGAAGCAGGATGTTTATATTTATATCCAAATGTAAATTTGTACACTGCTGCCTTCCCTACTTGGCCCAAAAGTAATGGAAACTTGTTCATGATCCTGCTGACAGATGGGATTAATGAAACCCACCATTTTATATTTGGTATCTGCACATGAGGATAGACTTTTTTTTTTTTCCTTCTAGAAATGAGATTTGGGCTACATTAGGTTGAGTTATTGGTCATAGTCAATGTCTTGGTTGATGGTGATGAAGTGATTAGTGATTGCTTTAGGAACTTCCGCCTTTTTGATGGAAATTCATCATGGGAAGTGACATTTGTAGGCCTTTATATTGTGGCCATCTTATAAGGAATATTGCAGTCTTGTTAGGGTAAGATTTTGATTGCTTAGGTAAGTTGACCATTATGGATACACTTTTTGTTGGATTTGGGGTAATCTAGAGACTCTTTGGGGCCAATTGGGCAGCACACTTAAAAAATTCATAACGAATCAGTGATTTGTCAAAGAAAAGGAAATTCAGTTGTTCTCCCAATTTTTCACATTTGTGTTTGTATGGCAAAAAATTTAAAGATTTTTCAACATTGCCAACACTGCCAAACAGTCATTCTGCTTGTCATTGGTTGGTTTACATGATCTTTCCACAGAGTACGAGAGTGGTGTTGAATCTACTCAAAGGATGTACCTCAATTTGTTCTTAACACCATTTACAGATGCACCTACTTCTTGAAGTAGAGCCCTCGGATAGAGAGCATGTTTTCTAATAAGCATACAGTATGCAATTAGGCAGTTCTTCAAAATATGTGAGATTCCCTTTCTTTTGAAACTTTACATGTGTCCTATTTGTCTTGCATCCAACAAAAAATGTAAACATTTTGAGTTGATATTGATCAAAGTCACGAGCAATTCTTTCTTTTTACTTTTTGAGAAAGTGCCAGTATGGCAGTCACTTAAAATTTAGTGAAGCATCATATTTCTATATTCATCCATCTTTTGGACCCAAAAACACTTTTCAATCATTTTCTTACACTTTTTCATCCAAATTTGGCGATTTCATCCACATTTTAAATAGAAATGGAATTTTTTTGGCAAAAAAAGATTACTTTTATTTGGCGAAATTGAGACACTTATTTTGAAATGGTGCAATTTGGCCACATGGTGCCAAAAAAAAATGGTCATGAGTAAGGTGCTCTTAAAGCGACCCTTCTCTAAAAGCAACCTCTAAGATAGATACATTTTGTTGTCTTCAATGTACCAATCATGTACATTTCAAGAGGCGGTTGCTTCTAGTGACCATTGCATTTCAATTTCAAAAATTTGGAACTAATTCCACAAAGGTCCAAAAAATATGGAATGACTTGGATTAGATGTCAATTCCATTTTTCTTCTTTTAAAAATTTACTAAAAGTTGTTTTAAGGAGTGTAGCTTCCCTCCAAAATGCAATCAGCTCTTAAAAGGTCACTTTAAGAGTAGACTACCTTACAATACAATAGAAATGAGAGACAAACAAGTTAATGTCATTGGCATGAGGAGGAAAGAAAATGGCCAAGGAGTTGTTGCTTGTCTCCCAACTGAAAACACAAATCCAACAACAAACAAAAGGAACAACATTGGAAACATGGGAAGCACCAACATGACCATGAAGAGTACTATGCGAGAGAATTGGAAGTGACAAGATTTGTGGCAAACACAAGAAAATGACGAAGTTGGGTAACCTGCTCCAACTGATCCCT
The DNA here is from genome assembly GCA_963920665.1 of Straminergon stramineum. Classification (NCBI taxonomy): domain Eukaryota; kingdom Viridiplantae; phylum Streptophyta; class Bryopsida; order Hypnales; family Calliergonaceae; genus Straminergon; species Straminergon stramineum. Next base: position 19,872,898 of record OY987263.1, on the reverse strand, counting down.
AAAATGAAGGACATCTAAACATGAGAGCCTCCGACCCACCATGGCTATACCCATGACTCGCACTTGAATTTCATAATTTATTGGCTCTAGACGGAAGGGGAGGAGCACTGATTTTCCAAAACAGGTTCAGGGAAATTAGCCAAATTTTCATTTTTGGAAGATTTTTTTGAATTTAACACCAAAAGCATGAAGAAATAACATAGCAACTGAGCAAAATTTAGCCAGTCTTGGGATTGCTGGGGAGCCATCAATAGAGAAGGTACAGCTTGTTGAGGAAGTTTGAAATAACAAGCTTACTTGAAAAGAGAACTGACGGTGCTAATATGTAGGGACAAAGTCTCTGAATATAGTGTAAGATAGTACTGTAAGGTAGGAGCTCTTAAAGCGACCACTGAAGAGCTGATTGCCATTTCAGGGAAGCTAAGCACTTGAAAACAATTTTCAGTAAATTTTTATAGGAAGAAAAATGGAATTGGCATCTAACACAAATCATTTCATATTTTTTAGACCTTTGTGGAATTAGTTACAAATTTTTGAAGTTGAAAGGTAATGGTCATCAAAAGCAATTAACTCCTGAAAATGTGTGGCGTTGGTATATTGAAGAAAGCAAAATGTACCTCTATGTCATGTTTGCTTTTAATGTCTGGTTGGAGTTTGAGCCTCCTACCTTAGTTGCTTGTTCATATGGTCAGGTAACTACACCGAATTTCGATTGCTTTCTAAAATTGTACACTTAAATTCTTGCCTAAAATGTGCTCCTATTATTCAAGAGAGTCTATGGTTGATTTTAGAAACACTTGTCTTCAACATTTTGAAAATTTGTAGTTTATTCATATGGTGTCCAAAAAATGCATTCTAAGAGAATCTAAAATCTCTTGTTGACTATCAATAAGATCCCACAAACGTTTTTCAATATAATAATGGAAACCATGTTGAATTGCATATTTGTGCAATTTTTGGTGTAGTTACCTTATCCCAAAAATATGCTATGTGAATCTAGCATTCACTTTCAATTTTCAACAAGGTGCAACAAAAATAAAGACAATTTAAAAATGGAAACCATGCTTGTTTGATTATTTGGTCACCCACTATAATCTTGAAATGATTAGCCTATGACCTCATAATTGGAACTTCATAATGTTTCACTTTTGTGTACTATTGTATTGTGAGTATTTTTGAATTAAACTTTTCTATTCATTTTTCAGAGACTATACCAAATTGTAATAAAATATAAGAATTTAAGAAATATTCAAATATTAGTAGAAATTAGACTTGATAAACTTTTTTTTAATGGTTGCTCCCAAGTTCAAAAGAGAATTTTTCTTATAACTAATATTTTGAGAAAGAGCAAGGAGTTAAAAGTGGCAAAATACACTACAAGGTGAGCTATGGACTAACCCCTAACTACCCAATCGACCATGTATAGTCAATTTGAAATTTCAAGCTCGGTTTAGGTAGGTAAATACCTTTGACTGTTTTAAAACTTTTAATGTGGATTTTTTTTTTTTTTTTTTTAAATATATGGCCTTCAATGACCGCAACAAGGACTAACCTGACATTGCCATGGTTTTGTAAACCATAGACTAATCCTTGTCAAGAACAAGTGGAGGAAACAAACCTCCTCCCCATGTGAACAAAGCTCTTAAGGCATGGGGAACCCCCATGCAAGCAATGTTAGCATGGAGAACTAAACCAAGAACTTCATGGGTTTGATGGATGCTTCTTTCACATGGCCATCACCCAGGGTAGTTTAGGGTCGTTGCAGACCATTATGTCGACTTTTGAAGGTTAACTATTGAAAATTTTTATCTTTCATTGAAAAAAGTTAATATTGATTTTTAAAAGGTCTTCAAAGGCATATATGTCTACTATTGGAAGAATAAAGCTTGCTATATTTACTTGATTTTCCAACTTTAAACAAAGTCTACCCATTTCACTTGATTTTAGATCTAAAAAAGTGTAATTATCCATTTGCTTTGAAATTGGTCCCAATGGAAAGTACATTGAAAATTTAAACATGCAAGTATTGATTTGGTGTCATTTGCAATTTATACTTATAAAAAAAGTTGCATTTCAACAATTGCAAAGTGGACCCTATAATGAGTCAATTGATAGCTCTTCATTTGAACTTAAGGTTTTGTGAAGTGCATTTTAGTCATTTAGTGTGCTAAATTCATGTCACCTCTAATCTCCAAAACTCTTATTTGCAAATTTCTCAAACATTGTAGGGAAGGGCAATATACTAAAAATAAGATACTTACATTTCTCTTGTTATAATATCACAACTCCTATGCAATTTCACACTCAAAATTGGTATCCACTCTAGGAAGCAAACTCTATAAACATTTGTATGGTTAGATTTTGAAAAAAAACACAATTTGCTTCATTGGGGATAACTAAAAGCCCATGTTCTTTATTCATAGGAAAAACACACTTAGAAAGGCTTGGGCATTTAGGGGTTAGGTAAATTCTTCTATAGAAGGGTCCATGATACCACAAAGAGGGAATTTCTGACACAAACCCACGTAAAAGCATTCAAACAACTATCCAAAACATTGGATGAGAAATAGTTTTCCCCATCCTACAAGGCTCCTTGAAGTCATCCAAGCGACACAAAGTGTCCTCTGTGGTGATACAGAGGCAATAAATATTGAATAATGAATCTGTGGTCTAGTTACTTCAAGCGCTGACATAGAAAAAAGTGAGACAATTTCCTCATGGTACTTCTACTTCGGCAAAAAATAATTCATTTGCCTTATGTTCTTACAGCATTTGGTGGTGACCAGTGCTGTGAGGATGTACCTTGCAACTGAAAAGATTCCATACCCAGACAACATTGATTGCGACTAAATCAAAATCCACAAAGCAATTACATTTTCAGGCTCAATGTGATAAATCTAGAAGCAACTTACCATACAAGATGGATTCATGATGAATAGGGTTGAATTAATCCAGCGAGCTTCTCATGTTGACATAAACTAAGATCGTAATTTGGCTCTTGCTAAGTTACTCTACTAACATTGCAGGTCATAGTTTGATAGTTAACAATTCAGAGCAGTAGAGCACCTAAAACAGATATAGGGACTTCAAATGCTTTCAAATATTTACAACTCATCATGATACATATACTCTTCATCACGTTCCTGAGGCTAAAGCACATCAACGACCTCCACTAGATTCGATGCACATAAAGGGACTTCCTTGCTTCCTCGCACACCATCTCATACTAGTGTGCTTGAAAAAACAAATTGCAAAGTAAACGCCTACCCAGCAAAATATCTCATCTCAACAGTTCTTGCACGTCTCACCATGTCTGCAACGTTTTACCTCAAAAATGGTTGCCTCATCTCCTGATGTCATCACGTAATCAAGAATGAGTCGGGTGGCCTGCACGATTAGCAATAAGTTAGTTCAATGAATAGGCGAGTTATATGTGTTCTTTGTTAACCATACACATTGAATTGCAACACAGTAAACGATGAACTAAAAACCTTGATCACTGCTCATACACAACAACGATCTAGTCCCATAAAATAGTGGTTGTTTAAAGCGATCTGTTCACCTTGTCCTTATTGCCAAGACCAAACTTCACCACAAGCTCTTGTAAATACTTGTCATGCTGCAATTCTCACCCCGTGAGCATCAATACTCGGCATAGACATCACGCAGTTGAAAAAACGAAAAAAATTCATGACTTAAAAAGCAAATTAGAATTATAGTTGTTGAGTTTCTGGTGTTTCTAAGAGATCATAGGAATTGCAAAAGCATAAATAAACAGAAATCATGCTCATCTTAAAAGGTAAATGTTAGCCAGTGCTACAGTTTCGCCAAGGACTTACCACATCATCGACCGATTGACGAGTTTCGATGAGAGCGCTGCTGTCATCAATTATGCTCTGCACCTAGTGTACCAGCCATAAAACAGTAAATGATAGAGTTATCCAATAATTAATGACGTGCCATCCCTCTTTTGACCCACTTAAAATCATTGGAATTGATGTTATCCTCCAAGTTTTTGAATTTTGGGAAAAACCAACGATACAGGTAAACTCTGATATTTACAGGTTTATACGATTTTCTTGATCTGCAAGTGAATACTCACAAATCCAGAATAATTTTACATCTGATTCTGAGCATGTTAATTCAAACATTAAGGTCCAGCACAAGCTTATCAATCTAAGGTTTTCATACTCGGCTAAGGCACGGCCCTTGCAAGGACTCTTGCCAATCTCTGCAAACGGTAAGGGTTTGTATTAATACCAACCTTGGCGAATATTGCTGCATCGTCGTTAGCTTGCTTCGTGTACACGATGGATATGCGGAGAGCTTTGCCTGTCATAAAAAAGCAAAGAAGAAATACAAGAAAATCTAGTTACCCCCTGAGAGACCACATAACATTCTTGACTAGTGAGGCTGGGGTCCCTTATCTACAGTGTCACTTATTTGTTTTACAATGGAAATAATTTTTCTCATTGGCTTACAAAGCATGACAACCTTCCCTTCAAGATTATTCTATAAGTGGAGCAAAGGGACCCCTGCCTTGGAGCTCAAGAATGTTATGCCAGGATCCATGGTTTAGAAATCGATTCAAATGACCATCTTGTGAAAATTGAAATTCAGATGGGACCAAATTTATATGAACATAATCAGCAACAAAAATCGAATCGAAAGCGTTGGGAAAGATACAGAAAAATTTGGGCAAAAGATACTCCTCGATTGACAACTCAAAACTGCGTAAAAATTCACGAGGCCCAATTTGGGCCCTTCAGTCCATTAGAGGTTCATGGGAGTGTGATAATTCAAAGTGTTTGCAATACGAGGATGATTTTTTTCGTTTTGAAATCTTGCAAATCGGTGTAAATTCTCTTCCAAGTACCAGATTCTATTACGGTGAAGGACATAGTGGAAAAAGAGTGTGTAGGCTTACCTGCAGATGGCAAGTTGTACTTTTTCGCCATTGTTTCCAGCCAGTCCATTTGCTTCTTCTCTAAATGCAGCGACAGTTCTATCTTGGAACCCATTGTGTCTGAAATTGGCATAGCACTTTGTGGTAAGTGAAAACCCTAAACCCTAAGGACTAGAGGATGCCTACACTCCAACAGGCGCAGTAGAGTATCAATGACAGAGAAATAGGTCGGTGAGAAAAAATTAGAGGAGATACAACCCAATTGAGCGTAGTAGAAGCGATCCTCTCTTCCCACAAAACCAAGAGACAATAATCTCCAAGGGAATAGAATTACCAAGAGATTCTTTCGTTGAAGGAAGTGAACACAAGCCAGATTTGAGTTGAATTTTGCTTACTATGAGTTGGGTATGGTGATTCTGATGAGCTCTGCGTGGGCGCTTCCTGGATTCTGTTGCGAGGGGAGTAATCCTCGAAGAGGCCAATCGAAGTCTCCGAGGCACCGCACTCCAGCAAGGAATTTGCTCCGCATCTTTTTCTTTTCATCCATCCAATGGAGTGTGTCTATTCTCATCCATCCATATGGACGTGAAAGTGGTTTTCATCAATTATCCTTGGAAGGACGCAGCCAAATAAGGTAGACAAGCGTATTACCATGCAAATTAGCAATCCGAATATCTTGGGGTCAACTCATGAGGGGCACATATTTTTCAGAGGTGTGCACTTATTTCACAAATCAAACCCAAGTGGAATTATAATTTTATGATTAAAATTGTAATTTTTTGTGAATTTTTGAGGTAGTCTGACCTTAAATTTACAAAACCTTTCCTAAAGTGGAGTCGTGAACATCCTATAAACAACCTATAATCACCCTCCCATGTATCCAATGGTACTTAAGTATTCACCATTAAAGGATTGACATGTTACCCCTTATTGGCATTAATATAGTGATTTTGTCAAAAAATGAATAGATTTGGATGATTTTTTGGGTAAAATTGAGGCCAAAATTAGGATTACAAAACTAGGCAATGAACATAGATGATTTGGTCTACCATAATGTAGAGGGTGGAAAAATGGTTCACATGTCTTTTTGGACATAAATAATCACCACTAGTGCGTATGAACTATTTTAGAATCCTATCTATTTTTTTACCACCTTCTATCTTAATATTAGATTTGAGGATGAAGAAGTTTATTATTTTTTTTTTTTTACTTTTTTCTTGAAATTCATTCATTGTACATTTTTAGTCTTTAGTGACCTTGCTAGGTTAACCCACTTGAAAGGACCATACTCATCACCAAAGTAGTCAGCCAAAAAATGATGTGATTATTGGATGAATAGGTGCATTATTTGTGTCTAAAATAACCATGAAAGTCATTCATTGGACACTTTTTCTCTTTAATAGCATTACTTTGTTAAGGTATGTTAGACTTAAAAGCATTCCAATAAAATTTGCATACAATTTTTTTTTTTAAATTTCTTATATTTTTGTTGGATCTTGTTGACAATCAAAGCACAATTCCAATACATCTAAGCAATTTATTTTTTAGATATGTGTTTTGATTATATATAAATCAAAAATTTATATTTTTTGAAGCTAAATTGCATGTTCACATCAAGGGCTAATGAAAGTCAATTAATTATAAATTCATCATTGTTTGAAGTACTTTCAATTACAACAATAATGTATGTTAGCTCATTAATGTTTTAGAAGATAAGTCTAGAAGAATTGACGATAATGAAAAATCACTATTTTTAAGCTACAACCATGTTGCAATGTTCTTTGAAGTCTTTGATAATTGTATAAGAATTTTTTTTATTCATAAATCTATACATTTGAAATTCATCCTCTTTGAAATTCATCCTCATTGAAATTCTAAAAGCTATACTTATGTAAATCCAATGATAGATACAATGACAATGAGAAGATATGAAGGAAATGTTAATTTGAATAGCATTTGAATTTTTTTTTATCATACAAAAGACATGGGATTTCATTGACCATCACAAATAGTCTAGAGATGTAGTTCAACAATTGGGGTTTTAGCATTTACTTTGTGCAATTTTATAATTACACATGATAATAAATAATTATAAAAAAATTGAAAATTGAAATTGAAAGAATTGACAAACTTTTCAATCTTCATGTATTGCTTTAATGTAGTGAATTGGACTTCCATCTAAAACAACAATGCCAGTTTTTAAAAAAATTAGAAGTTTACAAACAAATGCAATTGCATTAAAATGAATGAATTCTACAAATCAAATAACTATAACATTATTTTTCTCTTCTAATTTGTATACAAACTAGGTAGAAGTGCCTTAAGTTTGATAATTATAAGAAATAGAGGCATGTTGGATTTTTACTAAATTGGGGTTTTACCAAAAATACTATAAGTAAGAAATATTGAAATCTTTGTTGAGGGAATTTCAAAGCTCTTCTCGAGATGCTTGCTTGAAGGAAAGATGTGGATGTCCATTTCCAACATATCTATGCAATCAATTTTTAAAATTCATCACCAATGTTTCAATTAATTATCATATAAAACCATGAAACAATTCATCAAAATAGAGTTTTTGTTTTTTTGAAACTGAAATCTGGTATGCTTGATTGGGATTGTGTAAGAATTGAATTTTAATTATGCGAGGCCAAAAATTGCCCAACTGTATTCTATATTTATGCAATATTCTTTGAATGACACAATAGGGGGTCCGTAATATCGTTGTCCGGCAATGTACAATAGTATACATCATTGATAGCTCCTTGTAATTTTATGGGGAGTTGGGGACCCAATATGAACACGCCCTCCAGTTACGCCAACCTACAGTGTATGAGAAAATGGTTGGAGTTAGTTCTCTCTACACAATCATCCTGAGAGCTTTGGCTCAGACGCCATCTGTGTGCTTGGTTTGTAAGAACACAAGCGAGTAGTAGGCTCCTTTCTTCGCTATGAGGTCCTTGTGGCAGCCTTGCTCCAAAATGGCTCCATTCTCCAGGACAGCAATGGAGTCTGCGTTCTGGATGGTGGACAACCTGGACATGAAAAACATGGGAAAGTATTCATATCCTACACGGTACAAGCTTATCAACGATATATCGAAACTGAGGAGACAATTACGCTGATTCGTAGTGCATCCTGAATCAAGTATTGCAACGAGACCGTCGGTACCTGTGGGCAACCACAATGGTGGTTCTTCCCACCATCATGCGGTCAAGTGCATCTTGCACGACGCGTTCTGATGCAGCATCCAATGCGCTGGTGGCTTCGTCCAAGAGTAAAATGTCGGGATTTTTCAGCACCGCTCGAGCTATGGCGATTCGCTGCTTCTGCCCACCTGAGCGATGCACTCCTCGTTCTCCAGCGTAGGTGTCGTAACCCATTGGCAAAGCACTGCAAATGCACTCCAAAGAATTTCAAGTGTCAAAGACGGTCACGTTGCGGAAGCATGATTGAGTTGTGACCTTGAACACTGTTCCTGAGATCACGATGATCAGTAGTTAGCTTCAACAGGAAACTTAATTGAATGCTTTTGCTTGCCTGATGAAATTGTGAGCATTGGCAGCACGAGATGCTTCGATTATCTCTTCTTCGGTGGCATTATCTCTGGCATACGCAATGTTTTGGCGCAGAGCTCCGGCGAACAATGTAGGCTCTTGGCTGACAAGTCCTAAATGTGAACGTAAAGATCGTAGATTCAAGGTCTTCATATTCTTACCATCAATCAACACTTCTCCCTCGGATGGATCATAGAACCTCTCAATTAGCCCGATTATGGTCGACTTGCCACTTCCACTCTGTCCGACCATGGCTACAGTGCTTCCCGCTCTCACGGTCAAGGAAACTTCTCGAACACCACAACGTTGGGTCTTGAAGGGTATGCAAATGTGGCATTGCGGACCTCGACGTGACCTTCCACTTTCTCAACGAGTTCGGTATTAGACTCAGTTGGGTCGATCGTCGTGTTTCGATCCAGTATCTCGAAGACAGAGGCAGCTGCTGCGCTTCCTTTCGCTATGTCTGGAGTCAGAGTTCCGGCTTCAGCAAGGAGGCGTCCACTGCTCACAAGAATCAGAAATATCTGGTAGACTTGGGTTAGAGTGGCCTTCCCTTGGCTGGCTAGAAATCCTCCATACCAGAAATCAAGTCCCCAGGAGGCATAGAGAACGAGGTCGGAAGCCCCTAGACAAGCCCCTGCAATTTGAACCCGTTTCATTACTTCTCGCCTAGGTTTCTCAAGCTTTGCCTCAAAAAGTGACAAGACCTGCAGAAAGTCCCAAGAATGTTAAGAAAGGGTCTTTGTCTCTCTCAATTTCGGTTCAGTTTGCTGCACAAGCATCGGACAAGTTCGAAAATTAAGATAGCAGAACATCATAGCTGCATAAGATTGTGTCCTCTCCGTGTAATACCAAAGTGGATGATCAGCATTATGATTAAAATTTCGTCGTTGTGGAGAAGCAAGTTTGAAAGGGAGAAGATCAACAACCTCACCTTCTCTTGTGATGAGAAGGCAGTCACAGTGCGATGCTGTGCGACGGCCTCACTGGCAACCTGGGATGCACTTTGTTGCGCCCTTACCGTCTCCATGGCAAACTGTGTGAGAAGAACTTTCTTGAGGTAGAAAGACAAGATGATGAGGGGTTGTACAGATATCACCACAAAAGCAAGTTGCCACAAGATCACTAGACCCAGGATGAAACTCACGGCTATGGCACTAGCTGTTCCGACTGAAAGAGAGATCCGGTCACCCACCAGACCTCGAACCTGCACAACAGCAATATATTGTAACAAGACGTTTTATGCATGAAAATAACACATGTAGAAAGAAGAATTCTATTTTCTAAAGCACTAGTAACCTTTCAGTGTGTCCAGGAAAACGGTATACGTGTTTTAGTGAGAATGTACCGTGCTAGCATCTGTCGCAAGGCGAGAACATACGGCCCCGCTGGCGTTTTCATTCTGATCATACCAACCCACCTCTAAGCGGAGGATGGTTGTTAACATGCGAACAAGAATTCGCTTTGTCTAGTGCTCGCCAAGGGCTGCGAAGTTGTGATGCTGAATAATATTAACCGCAAATGCGAACACAGAAAGCGACACTAGCACAGCCGAATTGATCTTCACGCTCTGACGAAGCTTAGCACTGTCCTTGCTGTAGAACGATCCTAATAAATCTCCAATAGTGTATGCGTATATGGGTTGCACGAACCCGAACCCAATAGCTCCAGCTAGACCCATTAATCCCTGCTTCCATTCTGGCTTGTTGAGAGCTAGCAATCTTCGCATGGAGGGCACACTTGATTTTTTGGGCATTCTCTCCACCACGTCTAGGTTCAAGTTTGAGACCTCTGCTATTTCAAGTTGGCATGATTTTGAAAACGGTTGCACAGTGATTCCATTGTTGCTGAATACCTCATCTAAAGCACTTCCAGGCTGCTCTCCCAAGACAACATCCGAGCTATGTATTCTGAAGTTCGATTCATACTCACAAGCGGCTTGGTGTCCGTCCCGAGCTTTGTGTAATTGAATCAAAGAGGCGTACCCTCCCCATGAGACCCCATTTCCAGTACCTACAAATATAGGAGCTATGTTTATGAGAAACGACTCACTCTCTGCACAATACTTCCCTAGATGATGTCAGACAGAATATTCTGCCAATCACAGCACCATATGCTCAGGTTCCCAGCTTATGTACGAGTCACAACTTCAATTTGCAATATAATGTTCGCGACGAGTACCTTTCCAGATTGAATCACAGCAATGACGTGAGCATTGGAAATAGAAGATAGCCGATGTGCCACCACCACAGTTGTTCGCCCCACAGCTGCGCGTTCAAGAGTTTCTTGTACTACTTTCTCTGACTCTGCATCAAGAGCACTTGTAGCTTCGTCCAAAAGCATCACGGGCGGATTTCTCAGCAACGCCCGAGCAATAGCAATCCTTTGCTTCTGTCCGCCTGACATTTGCACCCCTTTCTCCCCTACCTGCATCAAAGTTTCACAGTATAGATATCACGACCAAATATGGATTCGATAGAGACTGAACACATGTATCGACAACTTCATCGGTCCAGTTCATGGTTTCTTCATTCGTAGAGCTAGGGAGGGAGGTTAGGCGCGAGATAGAGTGACGAGTATTGAATTCATGTCGCAGAACAGACCTGGGTATCAAATCCATCTGGAAGCTCGTCAATAAAATTGAATGCATTTGAAGATCTTGCGGCTTCGGTGACCTCATCCATTATAGCGTCGTCCTTCCCATAAATAATGTTTTCCATAATCGAAGTGGCGAAAAGCGCGGGTTCTTGGCTCACGAGGCCCATCTGTTGGCGAAGCCACTTGAGCTACAGGACTTTGATATTAACACCATCAAGGAGTACTTCGCCAGCTGATGCATCAGAAAATCGTTCCAGGAGCGCTATCACGGTGCTCTTCCCTGGGCGAAGAATCAGAAAAGATTAAAGTTTGCAGAAGACCCTTGAGGAGACACAGATGAACCGAAATTCGAGAAAGAAGACCTAAGGAAGTCGTACTCTGATGATTACGTATCAGGGCCACCGATAATCGTATCCAGAAGCCACCCAAAAATCGAGATAGCAACTCTTTTTGGTTTCATTTTCCGACGAATGCGTGGAAATCGGAAGGAGTTGCACAACAAGAATAAACCATACAACTGAAAGTGAAGATGGACAGCAAGCTCACCTGAACCACTTTGTCCCACCAGAGCTACGGTTTTCCCTGCCCTTACCCAGGAAGAATAGAGACCAGGTTAGGCAAGAGATCGAAGGGGCTGATAATACCGGTTGCCAGTGAGTGAATTATTAACAGATTCCCAAGAATGCGTCAATGACCCGTCAGCCCTAATTTCTACAACATGCGCTTGCAGCTAACAACGGCTCGTAATTGTGGAAGTACCTGCAGGGATACTGATACAGAACCTCTGTAACACAAGCAAATTCGGCCTTGTTGGATAGGCGAAGTCCACATTTCGGAGCTCCAGGTTCCCTTCCACCCTCCTCAATGTCTGGCCGTTCATATCATTGGCGTCGATAGGCGGATCTCGTTTGATGAGCTCAAAGATTCGATAAGCCGCTGCACATCCTTCCGACATGGTCTTGTAAAAGGGTATGGCGTTGCCAAGGGCCCTAGAAATAAACAACGATGCAGTAAATGACGTTGTATTCACAAGGCTCGAAGCTCTACCTTACCTGCTGTCGACTCTAACTTCGCACCTGAGAGATTTTAACGCGCAATCATGCACCAGAACTGAGAAAATCACTTACATTCCGCCATGGACGAGAAGAAAGCCAACGACGATGACCTGCGCTCCCTCCGCATGCCCTTGGATGACCTGCTCGCTGCCATATCACGCCATGAGAGACCAAATGGCATATGAAATTCCCACAGAGCCGATGGCGATGCCCTTGGCAAAGCCCTGCTTCATCCCCAACCTCAGGGTGCTGTCCAAGGCTTCCGAATAGGCCTTCACGGTCGCGTCCTCCGCGACGAACGAGTACACCGTCCGCACGGACGACAAAGCCTGCTCGGCGATCTCGCCTGCCACGTTGTACGAGGTCTCCATCTGCAGAGTCAGGCTGGAGACGGCGCAATTGTAGTGCACCCCCGGGATCAAGAGGAAGGGCAGGAAAGGGAGGATGACGAGCGCCAGACGCCAAATCAAGAAGAAGCTAACCACGTACCCAAACAGAAAGGTGGTCATATTCTTCACATAGTTCCCCACCTGCACCCCAACACCTGTAACGCATAAATCGGTGAATCGCATGAGTACTACGGTCACCGTAACGTCGTCCGCCTGCGCGCCTGGAGTCATCAATTCTGGGGTGGAAGTACAAATTCGACGTCTACCTTCTCGCTCATGGCCTCCTGCACGAGCGTTGCGTCGGCTGCTACATTGTTCACCACCTCGGCGGTGCTGCTGGAAGGGCTGTCGAAATACCCCACGTCTTGTCGCAAGGTCGCGCGCAAATACTCCGCACGAATCCTGGCACTCTGTCTCTCACCAGTGCACATCCAGCAGGTGGTTTCTTCGCATTCATAACACAGGACAAGTGACCGTGACAGTCAGGGATCCGGATCGGGCTGCAAAAATAACTGATGCGCAACTAACAAGGAGAGTGGGGAAATCGCACAATCAACACAAATGGAGGTGGAGTTCCTTTTCTTACCTAAGTAGGCAGTGAAAGCCGATGCCATGGATGCATACACGAACACGAGCGCAAACTGCCACGACAAAATAACAACAACAATACCGCATGAATTGGTCATCGCTCTCCCTACATCGTCTATACCCCAATCTCCAATTAATCTTTCATTGCGAAGGAGCACATTCTGAAAAGAGCATCCGACATTCTGAACTCTGAAAGAAAAGATACCGTCACTGCCAATAGCTAAAGAGAATGTTGATCAGACGGTCAGATCGAAGAATAATTAATTGCTTCGTCTAGCTCCCGCGCAATCGAACTTGGCGCCGAGCAGAGAAAGCAATATATCGCAGCGTTCACAGATGCTGAGAAAAGACTGAGGGGAGCTCATATCATCACCTTGCAGGCTGCCGCGTAAAGTTTGTGTCCATCGTCCTGTAATGTTCCAAAGGAGTTGATGAGTTTGGCTTGAAGGATGAGCAAGACGGGTAATGACAGTCCGTTGGTGACGGCGCCCACGGTGCCTGCGACTATCAGAAACTTGTCGAATCTGTCGGCATAGCGGAAGAGTTCTGAGAATGCCACAGCTGGTCCTGCTGAATTCAACTGCTCCTTCTTGCCTTGCACAGCATCTTCCGTCGATGGAGACTCTGCCTGGTTATCCATAGTGTATCTCTATTTCTCACGGCTATTCTTCTAACTCCTTACAATCACAACTCCATGACTCCGGCCTGGTGGTTCTATCGTAAATCCATCCTCATTACAAAGGATTAAGATCACACCCCTAAACATATATAATTGTCCACGCAGAAGAATCAAATCTCATCACATATTGTCTTCATATTCATTAACACCCAAGAACTGAATTGATAGTGAGCACACAGATGTAGAATACCCGAAATTGGTTGGAGAATCCCTTGCAATGGGCCAAAGGGCAAGCTCAAAGAGAACAAAAAAAAAGCAGATGCTCAACGCAGCTGTCTGTTGTCGTGGGCGGGGCGGCGGGCAAAGGCTCATCAGAATCCAGATGTCTTATTATCTTACAGAGTTGAAAGTCACACCATGCCCCGCTGGTCACTTTCCCATGTATTATCAAAGCATGTGACGTTGTAGAACAAACTAGAGAATATGCAATAAAATAATCCAGCCTAATCCACACTCTCATTAACTCCGGAAGAATCTGCTTTATTACAAACTATCCTCACAACAGAACACGCAAACACTTTCATAATATTGTACACGTAAGGGTGGCTTGTGTGAAGTGTGAATTCCGAATTTGATTCATCTGGAACCCCACTTACTGTAGTAGGTCGGAACAAGCTCGTCCACTCAGAGCTCCTTTTGATACCTCTTGCGCAGTCGCAATGAGGATCACGGCAAATACCTTCGATTGGATTTTCGAGAAGGCTGCGAGAGCCTGGGCAACCATTCCCCACTAGCTCTCCTTTTAATGGTCAATAGGGCGAGGTCAAGAGAGTTACCAGACGTCGGTCAGAGCTATTAACATGCATACGATACCCGCGAACCAACTTGCAAGCGCCTTCGGAGAAGATTCGGAGCACCCTGTCTGCACCTCGAATCTGTTGCAACTTGCAAGCCATTATTGGAAGTCAGAACACGAATTTACGAACGGAGAGAAGCAATCCTCGAATAAAGTGCTGAAAGCAACTATTTAGGCAACCTTCCAAATGCAGTTGAGGCAGATCACCATATGGGTCATCGCGAGCTCTCCGCCCTCATTCACACCCACAATGAAATCCAAATCCTTGAACATCCTGCATTTCTGGAATTTCTCGTACCAAGCAGTTGCATCTGCTGTGGGGTCGATGGTCCAAAGCTTCGTGTTCGTTGAACTGTTCCTCGGACATTGGACATTTTGAGCCCCTAGGCGGTTTCATACGCGGTTTCGCACCTCGAAAACGAAGGAGTGCATGCTCCAATTCCCCTCATCAGGAGATGGAAAGCTAGACTTAAAGCCTTCAACAAATCATCATCTTCAAAATCTCTTTCAATTTATCCTTGTAAAGTCTACCGAGTGTCAACTAGCATTGCTTTATAATGAATACATGACACTTGCTCATTCCACTCTCCAAAAATCATAATTCACAGCAACCAAGAATCCATCACACTGACACCCTGAATCAATACTCGTCACAGATAACCGAAAACTGAAAGACTAACCGACAGCAGCTACGCAAAAAGGCACGTTAGGGAAGCAGACTCAAATCTTGCCAACAGCAGGTGCTAACTCCATTGATACAGCCTCAAGCGAAGACCAAGTTTCTCAGGTTACATCAGACACCAGGTCTAGTGCTAATCTAGATGAAACAAGGAAGCTATTCTAATAGGAAAACAAGATCTGCAATAGTATGTACATGTCTACTTGCTTAGCAAGCGATGCTGATTCAATTGCAACCCTGGCTCAAAAATCATATCAATTGTACCAAGATAGAATACCCAGAATGATGTGGTCTTGCGTAAGCCTAAAGTCCAGTCCAATAGGCTTCAGAGTATTGCAACTTGCTAGCAACCCTTTGCATTACAAAGAATTGAGAACATATAGCGTAGACTACTCTTCAGCACCGTCATCTACCGCAGGGTAGAGCGTTTGAAAGACGAAAAAAACCCACCATGCTTCTTGTCCTTGGAGTACCGCTTACTCTCTTCATCCAATTGCTCGTTAACCTGTCACCAACATGACACATTTTGTTGTTCTCATGCAAGGATATTCCGAATTTATTACTGGAAAGTGTCGTCATAATTGTCTGCTTGAGCGGCTACATAAATCAAAATATTGTAGGCACCCTAGAGTTTCCAAAAGAAACAGTCAGTGTCACGGGTTGACTAGGAACAAGCCCGCAATACTAACACGGAAGGAATAATGATTCAAATAAATACTAAAGCCAAATTGTAAATTCTCCCCAGAACCTATCTTCCAGCTGAGCAACAGATGGTTGCAGACACAAATCATCCTTGCAGTACACATTAATTTCAAATAAATGCGATTCAGAGCCTCACTCCAAGAAAGCATTAATACTGTACCTCTTTCAAAATCTCCTGAAGCAATGTAGTGATATTCGAGAAGTTCGGTCGCTCTGCTGGATCTGTATGCCAACACCTCTGCATTAGCGCCGTCAATTTGGGGTTGATGTCGCTTGGAATGGTTGGTCGCAAGCCCTTCAAAAATAATAAAGTCACCATTCATGTCAGTACTGCAGTTCAAGACTTGCCAACACTCCCACAATTTCGACAAATCGTACTCAATATGCATAAAGGCTTTTTAAAGCAACAAGCCGTTTCAGCTTCTCATCTTTCCTACGAATGAGAACTCCATTGGGTGAAAGTGACCTACCTTCTGAACCACACCAACCGCAGCTTGAAGAGGGGTAAGATCTGCATATGGTACCTGGAAAAAAGTGACGGCATTTGAGATTCTACGCTGAATAGGATTTTATATCATGGTGCTGATCGGAAATGATATCAGGAAAACCATGGAAAACGCCAGACATCCTCGTTCCAAAGTTCTTCTAGGTCTTACTAATGAGGACCAGAAAGAGCCTGAAAAATGTCGAGCTAAAACATCAGGATAATTGTGAGCTCATCCAGTTAGGTATAAACTTGTACAAAAACAGAAGTCCACTAAACGGTTACATACCTTTCCAGTGAGAAGCTCCCAAAGCACAATACCAAAACTGAAAACGTCTACCTTGGAATCGTATGGTTTGTGTTCGATTATCTGAAATACCGAGGATAAACAGGCGGTAATTTTAGAAGAGTCAGAACGAAGAGATCTGAGCTTTAAAAGGTGGTCTCATACTACAATTTACCCTACAAAGACGAAATCTCAACATACGATTCTGGACAAGCATGTGTTTGACCTTCATTGCAAAGCTAGGACCATACCTCCGGAGCCATCCACCGGTAAGTGCCTGTCTCTGCTGTCATGATACCTGATTGTGCTTGCATTCTTGCAACACCGAAATCAGCGACCTTTACCACCTAACCACTCCGATCACCAACACAATCCTCAGTGTACATTACACGCAAAGTGGAATTCAGCTAGCGAACAAAACGAAAGTCGTAGAAAAGGCCCTTAGAATCTACAGGAAAATATTCATGAGGTCTCTCTGATTGCCTGAGGACACTCGAGCTGACCTCATTCTCGTTTATAAGAAGATTAGCAGCCTTGAGATCCCTATGTATGATCTTATTTTGGTGGAGATAGTCCATTCCTTTTGAGACATCAATTGCCACCCGCAACAACATTGGCAATTTCAAAACAGACTTTTGCTTGTGCAGGTAATCATAAACGCTCCCTCCCGACATGTATTCTGCAGATATCATCATGTTGCACAAATCAGCGAGCAAAAGCAAAGCACTAGAGAAGGACTACACAGAAGTAAATGTGCAATCTATTCTCACGCAGCGTACCTGTAATGATACAAAGATGGGGAGGCTTTGTGCAAACCCCAATCAACTGAACCACATTCTTGTGCCTGACCTTCCTGCATAAAAAACGCCGTAGCTCATTAACAGCATTTCTTTAGTGATATGCATACACGACCAAAATGGCTTTGAAGAAGAGGGCATTATAGACAAGGCCATTCCCAGTCCAAAATTGAACCCTCACAATTACGGTCTTCCAAACGTGCAACTGTGAAAGTGCTGCAGACTCCATTATGATAATTATCGATGAAACGTTACTGTACTCAGAGCAAGCTGGATAGCAAGACAAACATACCGCATAATAGATACTTCTTGCATGAACTCTCTCTGCGAGCTCTGGTTCAAGCGCTCAGGGTTGAGAACTTTGATAGCTACGTCTTGCCCGCAATATGTCCCTTGGAACCTGAACACCAAGCAATAATATACCCACCCAGTTGGGGATTTTTCCACATCGTTTAAGCGAGCTACCCTTGTCCAGGTTTGACAATAGAGAAGCTTCACTACATTCTAAACACTCCAGCTCTGTAAGACTCCTGGGCAATGACTGACACAGACTAAGTAATTATTAGCTGATCACAATGGTCCCGCAATACTAGCTATGGTCATTGCTTGGATATATTATGTTGAACCCAATAATGCATATAACATCTCCAACCTCTTATAAACCCTCTTTGTGACAGCAGTAGAAAACACCTATTTAAAAGATACTATGATCAGGAAGCCAATTGACACAAAATGACGCCCTCCTTGATCGTTAGTAAACTATTGCACTATAGAACCCTCAGTCCCTCACCCCTTGCTGTTGTCGTGTGTGTCTACAACCAATATGTTAGACCCCATTCGGCAAGAAGTACTCACAATTCTCCATATGAGCTATTCGCCAGCTTCTGACTGAATTTGAGCTGATTGTAGTCAATCTCCCACTCATTTGTGTCATTCGAAGGCAAGGCTGTTACTGAGCTTGGTTCAATAACAGGATGCACGACAGCTTCAGGCACTGCAGGCATTTCATTTTTTGGAAGGGATTTTTCCCAGACTTCTTTCTGAAGTTCAAGTTCCAGTAACTGATTAAAATGAAGAGTCCAAAAGCAAGTAATTACTCCCAAATACTGACACGTAAGTAAAATTTCAAAGACATTTAGGTTTGCTTTGTACCTCTGTGGCTGATAGAGCATTAGACAAAGCTCGTGTCAAATCTTGAGTTTCCTGCATACAAAGATAACAGCTGAACAAACGTACCTTGACTTTAGGTACGGGCAACGCAAAGTTCCTCAAACCCAAAGCTGATAAAAGTTACTACCTAAATGTTCAGGTAGAATACACCAGCTACAGAGAGCATACTTAACAGGGTGAATATAGTAAAACCAGTCAACAACGGCTATGTTTTTTCCAGACTTAATGAAGTTAACAAGAACAACTAATATCCACAAGTCATTGGAAAATGTTCAAGATACATAATCGCAATGTTATACCTCTGTTGGCCAGCCATCAACGACGAACACAGCCAAAGAGTAACCATCAGTTGTTGAAAAGATATGTGCTTCACGAATATTCAAACCAACATCGGCAAGCAAAGCTGACATCTGCACAAGTCAAACCCAGGAATATATTACTAAACCTGTAGATCGACTTGTAACTTGACTAGGACGAATTTGTACTTGACTCTTGGGAGAACTTTAAGGTAGGCCTCGGGTGTCTGAATCTGTGTACCGTTCACACTAAAATATTTTTATGACCTCGTCACCAAATGTGTGTTCATCGCGTGATATTAAAAGTGTCAAATAAGATGTCACATCACTGTCGCGACAAATTTTGGAACAATATGTCGTGCTATCATAAGTCAGCCGCAGTGTGACCTCTAATCACCTGACTGAGAAGCTTAGGTTTATCGATAGTTGCAAAAGTGACTTCGTGCATCGGCAAATAGAGTTGATTTGCACTGCCAACACTCAAGAAACATAATACACGTCTCAGTAAGAGCGTCCATCATCGAATACAATAAATTAACACAAATCGAAAAAGTTCGACGCTGATACCTTCCGGAATGATTACTGTCATTGTCGTCATTCGCTGTTTTGTTGTTTAAGTCCAATGCAAGTGCCTCAAGATTGGGTGTTGATCCAAACGCTGGAAATGCCAATCTGATCCAAAAGAATCACTGTGGATGAACTGACAAAAGCTAAGGTCTGTTGCTAGAATTTGACGCGCAAGAAGTAGTAGACTGAAGTTATAGAAGATAATCCCTCGCTAACATTTCAACCAAAATTACTTACGTTAACTTGTCTAAATCTTTTTCAGGGTCCTAAGAACACCTAAACAAACAGCACAACACTGGCGTACGCCGCAATTGACACAATCAGATATCAATCTCATTATACCTCATCTTTGTTGCAGACCGACTGCCACCAACGTCATTGATAGAAGCTGGACTAGTGGCTTCGTCCTGAGAATCAGCTGGAAGAATCTGCCATCGTATCAACCGAGAATTTCAAAAGCTTTTCAACTTTGCCAACTCAATCCAGGCTTTGCAATCCACCACCACGGATAATCGCTGTTTACGAGCAACTGCCAAAAGTGACTAGTCTATCGATGGAAGACCTATAAGCAAGCAAGAAAACCATCGAGAATTGCTTCAAATGAATCATGTCAATTAGCAATGTCATCGACTACCACTGCCCGTACTTAGCCACCGAAGAACTTCAGTCCCACACCACTCAAGCTGGTCGGCCAACACCAATTGAAAACATTTCCTAAAGCTCTTCATGGCACCTAAAAGCAGCTGCTTCCATTTCAACACAAGCATAAATGTAAACTTCGAGTTCACAACCAAACACGATGAACGCTAGATAGATGTGACCTAAATACCTGAACAGCGCGGACATGAAATGCTGGTCTGTTCTCAGGAATCTGAGCCTCTTGAAGAAGTCGCTTGTGAGTGAGGATGTCTTCTGCTCTGTCGATGTGGACGTCAAGGGCATATCTGTAATATTCAAAAACATCATCGATCCCGCAAAAATACATCGTGTAGCGTGATGCAATAACTGAACGAACAGAAGCTTGCGATCTCGTTATAATTGCAAGCTTGTGTGGGGAATATGGTTTTCCCTGGTAGTAAATACAAAAGCAGTAAATTAGTTTTCTACTACGCTTAATTGAGCAATCTTCACAACTTCGCCTGCACAGAAGGGTCAATGAAAACTAGTTTCACAATAGTACAGCGTTTCGACGGCTAAGAAGAATGTCAATTTACCTCGTCGGCAGTCGGTTGAAGTGTGCTTGCAGTTCCTCAGGAAATCCAGGTTTCTTAACAGATTCGTGACCGATATCTGCAAGTTGACTCAAAATTCTCTCACACACTTCCTTTTTTTTCTGATGGCGCTGCTGATTAGACGAGGGAACTCCGCTCCTGGAGGTCGTCGTCATTTTTATCGGTTGATCCGACTCAACCTCCATGAACTACTTCCACTCACAAATTCAACTATCACGCAAGTTCTTGCACGCCTACACTGAGGAATTCTCAATTCAGCAACCAGCAGTTTTTCACTACCGCTCCAATCAAACCAAAGTCACACGAAGAATGTTCACCAAGCGTCGGAACGTGAATGCCTCCAAAGCAGCCTCCTCCACACACCGCGAAGATGGGAAATGCGGCTGGTACATAACAGCCTGTTCACTCCTCTTCAGCTCAATCACCACTGAGTTCCCTCCAGACGTCTCCAAACTTCGCCCTAAAATTCAATTCTCCCTTCCTCTGGGAGATCGACAAAGCTCTGCGACCTCTTTCCCATACCATACAGCTCTGAAACCAAATCCAACAGTCTTCCCGTTCCCTCACAAACTCACGCCCCACATCACCACAGCTATCAACTGTCAAACCTCACAGAAAACCGGCCGAAAGCCTTCTTCGCTAAGTTAATCTTGGTTTGGCTTCATCAACCGCAACCATCAGCAACGTACTAATATAACCGCGGCACCAAGCATAAATCCAATCACTCCAAGCCTCGTTCCTGCAGTAACTTAACTTCGGCTAACTTATCGTTCTTCGGTGAGAGAGCTCCGTTCCTCGAGCATGAAACCCTAGCGATGGCGTCTCCACTCTCCAAATGGCGCGAAGTGGAGGATGACTCACGACCTTCCAGACGTCTTTCTCTCGCTGAATCTCTTCCTGGACAATATTCCTAAGTCCCTGTTAGGGGTAGTCACGGCTTCTTCATGAACCCCAAGTTCTCTGAAGAAAGAAGAATGAAACAATGTGATGAGGAAAAAAAGGAGCCAATCGGACGCAGTTGTGGGTGTAGAAGGCGTGACACCCCTTCTGCTTGTGTCGAGCGTGGAGAATCAAAAACTGTAGAATGGATTAACCTTGAAAAGCAGATGGGGTAATTGCCGAGGGTTCCAGGACCCAATCAGATGGGCTGAGATGCACACAGCTCCTGCCACCGCGAGCTGCAGCAACCACAACATCGAAGTCAACAACAACTGTGAAATCGGGAACAGTGAAACTATGGACAGAAAGGGGAAAAATTTAGTTCACGAAGCCTTCTCCACGCCCGTTATTCATCTCCAGAAGAGATTAACAACCCTGGAGAAGGCTTTGCAGAAAAAGCATATTCTACACCTGCGATATAGCTGTGAACCAATGTCTAAACGCCACGTCACCATTCTCTGGAGAATACTCCCAAAGTGAAGAAGCTGTGACTACCCCTGTTCTTTGAACTTTTTAAAGAAAAAAAATATATAAGTATCCCATAAACCCATGAACATTGACACAAATGTTTAGTGTTCAATGGATGACAAAAAATCTTTCTATGTGGGATAGAAGTGCAACTATTCATCCTCAAAATTTTGTGTGGAAAGGGAAGATCTTTTATAGTAGTTTGACTTCCAATGAGTGTTTTTGGACTTTTATGAAATGATGATTCCCACAATATCAAAATGAATGATTTCCATGGTCACTAGTCCTTTGTTTAAGGGTTAATCCTCAAATGGTTTAATCCTAAGAAGATGGGTTTGTGACCACTTTTCAAAACTCATTTTGAGTACTCCCATTTTGCAACTATGTCCAAATGGAATTATTTTAATTATTTTGTAAAACACTACGATGAAGTTATCGTGGCAAATCACATTATTGTACTATTCTAAACTTTGAAAATTTGAAAACTATGGTTACAAGCCCAAAGCTTAAATTGCAATTAAGTATGGAATTTCAAAAATATTTCAAATTTTTAAGTTGTAGAAAGTAGGTTAATTATCTTGAAGAAGATCATTAGTTGGATTCAAAAAAGATCATATTTATGGCTTCAATTCATATTAAGAACAAGGATTTGAAAGTTGTCAATGTACCTTGTACAATGATTCATGGATTAGGCATCTTCTTATGTAGGAAAGTAAAAAAAATCCACAATGAAAAATGATTAAATCACATTCAATAAGAATACATTCAAGAAACTCCCCTATGTTGTTTGGAATGAAATGAAAATATAATTTTTTCATAAGCTACATCTTCATGAGGACACAAAACTTTTGCTTATGCATTTCAAAGATAAACACATTTCAAGAATAAACACATATGTTACAATGATTAGCTATCAAAGTTAGCAACAAATAATTTTGAAAAGAAAAACAGAAATTGGGGAAGTATATCCATACAATAAGCATCTATTGAATTGATTTCATAATTTCAATTAAATATATGCCATGAAATGCCTATCTAGATAGCCAGATATAATAGTGATTAAAATTTGCCAAGTATGTTGTGAAATTACTAAAAGAGTCCTTTCGTAAGTAAATAATTCATTTTTTTTTCTCAAAAAAGGCACCAAATTTGTAAATTGAAAGTGGATGAAATTATTAAAATTGATTGTGTACAAAACACATATATAAATGAAAAGTGGTTTCTATACAAAAATTATAATTTTGTTTTGGATTTTGTTGCTTCTACTAAAAAAAAGTTAAAGTTAAGCAAGAATATTGATATCAATGCCATTTTAATTCTTAAAGGACGAATTGCAACTAGGTATTGAGTACTTTGGATAAATTTGAAGGCTAATATATTTCAAAATCTCATTTTTACCGTAGACCTAAAATTCTTGCAACACATTTTGAAGCCCAAAACTATATCAAATATTCATTTCTAAAGCAAAGCTATAATTTTGCCTTTCATAATTTAACCACATTTATTCCTGTATTTATTTCAAATTCAAAATTCAATATAGTTTCAAATTCAAATTTATATTCTAAGGTATAAACAAATAGCAAATTGCTTACTATAATATCCAAACTGATTTGAAGTGAATTTAATAATTTTCAAAATCACTAAAAATTTTGAAAATTGTATTGGTCAATACTAAAAAACAATTTAAAGAAAAATGGAATTATATGAAAAATTCTACAAAATAGGATTGAGTCTTTTTTAGTAAATTTAATGTTAGACTAGCTTTTGTTGAAATTGTAAAGATTCTACAATGTATGGATCTATCTTGGTATTAATGTAAAAAAATATAAAATTTAGGATTCTTCATTTGGAATAATAATTTTTCTTAGATGTGCCATCAATTGACTCCTTGAGTCATAATAAATTAAAGGTTCAAAAGGTTCTCTAAAAGTGTTTAAAATTTTGCCAATTTATATTTACACATTTCTTCATGAAATAGAATAGAATGTATAATTTTTTAATTAGAATATCAACCTCAAATTATTATTATTCTTTTGATTTAGAAGGATTTGAATAATTATAATTAAAAACTTTGAACCTCTCAACTTTTGAATGCTTGTTAATCTAAGTGAAGATTGCTAGTGCGAATCAATGGTGTATTATTTCTTCTATTGCAATTGTTACAATTTACATACATTGCACATCATTTGTATAAAACCACCCTCTATATTCACATTTTCTAAAATTTTGTTTTCCAAAATTATCGTTTTGACTATTCTTTGTTATAATTAATTAAAATGTGTTTCATAATTTTAATATAAATAATTTTTAAATAAACTTTCTAGAAAGAGAAGAATGAAATTGAACATGAATCTCTTTACATTGATTCATTAAATAAATGTCAAGATTGTACCCTATTACAAATTTGATCAAGGTTTGACAAATTCTAAAAAATCTAATATATAAACATTGAATTTTTTTATTAGAATATCAACAATAAAAAATTTAGGAAACATAGGTAGAGACAGTTTTAAACAAGTATACGCAGTGTACCAACAATGTTAATTCACTATCTTATAGAAACAATGTTAACAAGGTGTTCAAATCCTAACCACACTTTTAGCAATTTTACTTTAGAATTCACAAATCAAAACTCATCAAGAAAGGCCTAATGAGAATTAGAATACCACCTAACCAATGTCTAGGGGGTGTACAAAAGTACCTTCATGATGCTACACATAAAGGCAATGGTGAGGTCCAAAGGCTTGGGATTCACCATATCTCACAATATATTGAAAAATTATTATTATAAATACTAAGTAGTCATTGAAAAGCAAAGCAAATTGAATCACAACTACGACACAAGAACAGTTAACGCAACATGCATGCAAAAAAATCTTGAAATGTATTTAACTTGAGGATTAATAACCAAAAGGTCATAATCATCATTAAAGATGAGCTCTAAATGTTGCACTTGTTTAAGCCCTCTATCAATGTCCATGAATCACTATTTAGCCAACCTTGACATAACCATCACATTGATTTAAAATAAGAACTTAGTATTGAAGTAAAATGCAATTTTTTGACAATTATCTTGTTGTAAATGACATATAGAACCTTGAAATCATCACCTTGTCAACGAGGTGATGATTAAAAACATAAATCAACAATTGGAAAAATTGGAAAAAATAAAGACATTTATGGAAACCTTTAACATTTGAAATGTCTCATAGAAGATGGCTTAGAACTAACACCTCATCAATGAGATGATAATCTATAGCCCAAGCAAGTAATTCCTAACAAATAATAAAAATAAAAAACATGCATTTCTACATATACCATTTAAAATGGTTCATAGGAACCCATGAAATTGATGCCTTGTCAAAGAGGCAATGATCTACAATCCAAGCAAACAATGCCTAAACCAAAAATAATTGAAAATATACAATCGTTACATTTTCCTTCCAAATGAAAAATAGGAGCCTCTGAATTTGATACCCCATCAACGAAGCAATACTCTACAATCCAAGTAAGTAATTGAGAAGAATTAAAAAAACAATTGAAAGCATGCACTCTAAATTTGTACCATTTGAATGAGATTTGAAACAACCCAAAACTGATGTCTTGTTAATAAGGTGATGTTATATTTTTCAACGATAAAACATTCAAAAACTCCAATTTTTACATGCTATATACCATGGGAATTTTCTTCCCGGACTACACAACATGATGTCTGTTGTTAAATGCACCTTTGAGATAAAAATCTCTCCTTAGACACACATACACACACACACAATTTATTTATATAAATTCAACTTCTCACAATCAAGTGATTTTAGTTGTGGCAATAATTAGATGAACTTACCAACTCTATGCTTCTTAGTAACATGTTATTCTCTAATGAACTTGATTGGTGCATGTCCTCTTTAATTTCATCCACACTATCAAGCTTAGTAATATTTGTTATGTCACTATTTTGTGTCAGACTCTCTCCAAATTGAAGCTTCAATTCTATGATCCTCACATGACAAGCTTTGAGAATTGCTACTAATTAATCTCAACACCATTGGCCTTCTACAAGTGTTTAACCATCTTTAATTTTTGTAAGTGCTTCTTTCTAAAAAAGAAAAGACTAGCCTTATGCCCTTTTCTACGAGAACCCTCTAGCATCCTTCCAATGTTGGCAACTTTGCAATTTCTCAAATACATAGCAATCTTGGTGTAATGAATGTATTTTCATCTAATTCATCAAAGTTTTTCAAGACAAGATGACGTATTTTCATTTAATTAATTAGAGCTTCTTGGGACAAAACAACATCGAGTTACTAAGATATAACCAATCACTAAGAGCATAGTTTCTTTTCTCAATTGGCTCATCATCAATTCATCATTCTTAAATATGAAAATATTTCTTCTACATTGAAAGAGGCCTCTATTTGGTGTCTTTTGATGTGCCTTCATCTCTAAGTGTTGCATTATCTACAATTAATAATTTAGAGGATTATATATTGGTAATTGAAAGAAAATTTCTCCATTGTCAACCATGCATAAAATCCAAAATTTTTAAGCCTTTAAATTTAAATTTCAAATTACCAGAATCCAATGTAAAACAATCAAAATCCATACCCACTATCCAATAGTCATAAACTTACTATCAAAATTTACAAAAAAAGCTTTTGGATTCTCCCATGTGGGCAATAACATTGAGTATGAGTAGAAAAAGAGCAAAGCTCAATGAAGCACTAGAACCCATGATTTTTGTTTTTGTAGATGCATTACTATGGACCAATATTTTTTGGCAAAATATGACTTACACTACTCAATTGGAACTTGGATTGATTGCAAATTACCCCAAAGAAAGAGGGACCAACTTAACTCCAACCCATTTGCAAATATAATATATTCAAGAATTTTTGCTTTCACTCATTGTTGGACATTGTAGTAGTACTAGATGTCAATCTTAGAAAACCCATCTTGTTCTTCTTGCAAGTTAAATGTGAAGTTTAAAGTTTCTATCCTTCATGGACCTTTAGTCGAAGTTTTGGCTGCATAGTCGAATTCCTTTGTAGAATGCAAACACCTTGCATGTCAAATCTTTAGAGTTGAAGTACATCTTCTTCAAGGACATGTCCTCAAAGTTTGAAAACATTACATTAGAACAAGCACGATAGCACCTACGATTACAAATTTAAAGCATTCATACACCAAATTCTCTTAGGTTCATCTAGCCAATTTAACTTCCTATTCTACACATCCTAGTCACATCCATGTGAAGGATGGCGTTGTCTCAATGTAGATTGTGGAAAGCCTTCTCTTTATTGAACTTGAACACAATGAAGCCAAAAGGGTCCACTACATCAAGAAAGGTGAACTTTGATTCAATTGAACATGTGTCCACAGGAACATACCATGACTTCAAGGATTTCCTAATTCCAAAGTAGGTGCAAGAAAATAAATGTGAGTGCCCAAGGCCTATCTGTGAATATGAAGGTTTGTCGTGTACAATGACACAACTACAAATCCTAATAAGCAAGTTTTAAAAAAGAAGCCTACAACACAATCAAACTACAAATACTCGGAAAGAGAAATAACTCTCTAATGTAGGCAACATCACATCCTGATTCTTGCCAATGACCTTGGAATGTATCTTACCATCATTTGAACATCTTTAGATTCAATCTTCCCTTTGCTTTCATTTTGATAAACTTCTTTCTTCAAAAAGAATTCTTTGCGGGACTAGACAACTATCTTTTACATTTCATTGTTGATGAATTTAGTTTAGTCCTCATGAAGCAATTTTAGCAATTGTTGAAACAAGGAGCTTTTGGGGAAGTACAAGACTATACAAGGTTTTTTCTTCAAATGCCTTCTACTATGATATGTGAATTTTGGACTGAAAATCATCACATTGCCATACGAGGGGTAAAAGGAAGTTTTCATTTCTTGAAATGAAAACAAGGTATGATACTTATTGCCCAAAAATTCTTTTGCATGTACAGAATAGAGTAAAAGTTGTAACTTTCCAAAATAGAAAACATGAGAAGTACAAGGAATTTAAAGAAGAGATGGTGGAGATGAAGAGTCCAACAAATTTTCACTTTGCTAGAGCCATACAATGAATCCCACATCATAGGTGTCATAATCCAAATGGAGGCGGCAATTGTGATCATGTGTTATGGTGAGAGTGGTGAACAACAAATTTCCAACACAATAGGATTTTCTATCTCAATGTGACGTTGGTTTTTTCCGTTGAGATGTCCATCAATGTTGGTTGGAATGTGTCAAATTCACATCAACTAAAAAAATTTAATTATTTATTTTTCAATAGCCCATTTGTTGACTAGGATGGCATGTCCACTAATGTGGACGACATGTCCGTCCTATTGATGGATAGGCTATCCACATGACGAACAAGCTATCTTCATCAATGGATGGGTCGTTGAGAAAATAAATAAATAAATTCTTTTTAAGGATCCTAACAAATGCTAATTTGAATCCTGATAATTTGTCAACCAACTGTCAATCCAAACATGAAGTGATGTTGAAAACCTTGCATCACAAACCTCTCCTTCGATGAAACCTTCCATTTCTTAAATTTTGGCCCAAATAATTGAAATTTTTTCCAAAATGAGTTCGCAATTTTGAAGACACAAATTGTACAAATTCTTGAAAAATTTACAAGAATCTACTTTCAAATGATGATACCAATCTAGGTCTTCTCTAGCCCATCGCATTCCAAAAGTGCACATTCTAGAACTGTCTTTGAATTCATTATGTTTCACCTTATCCCCATTTTTTTTTCTAGATAATGGGTTACTCCCACATCATTAAAAGTTTCTCTTGTATGAACATGCTATTCCCTAAATCAAATATAGTTTTAGGGTGTGGACTTGATTCTATGAATATGTAGAGATTACTGCATTTTCTATAAGTATTCAATTGTGCATCCAAATCCTCTCTCTTCTAAGTAAAGTCAACTAGCCAAACTTTACTTGATTATACTTCCCTAGGTATTCTTGTCATTCTATTCATTCTCTTTGAGCATGTCATTCAACTTCCAAAATTTCAAATACTTAGACTACACACTAGTAGAAAACATGTTATCAATTACTATTGTTTATGATTGCGTAACCAGTCACATAGGACACTTATGACAACGAGATGACTAACCCCCAATTTTGGGCTTAGAGTCATAGAAGACACGTAATTTCGGACTAAGCAATCATTGTTTGCCTTAGGGTTGTTTTTCATTTGATGCTGATGTGGAACTTTGTCAGGGTGTCATTATATAGGGCAACTCCAATGGCGTTGAGCCATGGCTAATGATCTGGCATGTTGAGTTGGAGGTTTTCTATTGGCTTGTTTGGGAGGAACCTCATTCCACATGGAAGGAGTTCAAAGTTGACATGGAAAATACTTGGCCCCCTACTAGTCATTTTATAGTCATTGTTTAGGCGGCAACAGTCATTTTCCAAGGATTTGTGAGGTCGATGCTATGATTAACAAAGTCATGAATGTGCTAATGGAGTCATTGTGCCAAATGGAGTTGCTTGATTATATGACTAGGGTGGTGTTTCATGCAGTCATTTCATAGTTGGATAAGAGTGTTGTTGTAAGACATATAGTCATTTGTGTGCATTTAGGCCATTGCAATGGAGTCCTCTTTTTCATTGATAACTACAATATGACTAGCAACATGGAGATGCAATTTGATCAAATATGAGGACAATGAAAGGTTGACTCCATAGTGACTCCGACAAATGACTCCAACAATAGTGCTTCGGTCATATACATGAAGACCATTATAAGGAAATGATTGGCAAAACATAAATTGTAAAGTAGTGCATCATCACAATGCGCTAAATTGTATATTTATTTGTGAACCCATGAAACAATGATAACCACATGATAATTGTTGACAAACCGCAAGTTCTAAACTTTGTAATGTACATAATATCTCTCCTTTCAATTGTTGAAGAATTATGGAAGTATGAAGATATTGTCCATTGACTTTTGAATCAGCCACTAGATCAGCCATTGAATCTTGTCCATGAACCCTAGGCATAATACAAGAAAATGTCCCTTCTATAGTGCTATTGTAGAAAATAATACTCTAGCTTCTCTAAACCCTAAACAAAGAACCTCTTTACAATTATGTGGAAATAAAGTCACAAATTTTGGGATTTATTGATAGAATTATTAATTTTTGAAAGTTCAAACTTCAAAAATATATAAAACTAAATTGAATTTTATTCTTCTACTAACAACTCTCAAAATTTTCAAAATTTTTCAAAAATTACATAAAATGAAACAATATGTCAAAATTCCTCTAGTAGAATTTTATAAAATGAAGCTTCAAATTTTGTTTAAAATGAAATACAATCCACCTGTGAAATTTGAAATTCAAAAACTAATATTCTAACATGTACAACTCCTACATTTTTAACCATTGAAGAACATTTTTTGTTCAGGCTTGGTCAAACTTCATTAGATTTCTATAGGAAAGTACACATTTCAAAAATGTGAGATTTAAAAAAATTAATAATGTACATCTAGAATTTATTCTCATTTTTTCATAATGAAAAACATGAAATTGAATTTTCATGATTTAAGAAGATACATATCTTTGTAAGAATCATAGTAATTACAAAAATACTTAAGATTGTATGAATTTATTTTTGTAAAGATGGTAATAATAGTGAAAAGCATCAATACATCATGGTATAATTGGTGTTTTTTCTCACCTCAAATAAAGAGAAATTGGATAGAATTTTTTTTAAAGTAGTGTATTTTGAGCTTTTAAGATGCTATCTTCAAAGGTCACAAAATTTGAAATGGAAAAAAAGTAGATTATTGAAACTACATAATTGTTGCTAAACTTGAAAACATTTAAAATAAAAAATGATGTAATTTTAGGTTTCACTTTCAAATTGCTCATTAGGCTTGCAATGTCCTCTAAGGATTAATTTTGTTTTTTGGATTGAGTGTCTAATACATAGTTAAAAGATATGAAATTTGCTAATATTTTTTCTAACAATTGCCTTCATTAGTACATTTTTTTTAGAAAGGAAAAAATTGAGAGTAGGGTTACTTCACTTCCTTTTTCATAATATACATTACATTATAATAATCTAAGATTTTGAAAATGAAGAAGCAAAGAGTGCTAAAATAAAATAAAGTATAAATTTCAAAAATATTTCATAATTTTCATGAACATGACAAATTAAATAAGAAGAATATTTTATAATTTGGATTCTTACACATCTAGCTTGCAATTACAGTAGTTTACAAATTTTCTAGATTTCTCAAAATTTAAATAAAATTCACACTACACTTGTCAAACCTCATTTACTAGTTCACAACAATTGCAGAAAATGTAAATCTTTTGAGCTACAACTAATTTTAGCTAATAGTCTTAAGTTTCTTCCAGAATCAACTTCTTAGAAAATGGATTTCACATAGGACTTCCTCTTATACAAATGATACCAAATTGTAATAACTTCTACACTATATTTTTTTCATTCCAAACTAAAAGCTTGATTCTTTTCTTACAGTTCTATCAATTCCTCTAAATTTCATGTACTTGCACTAATATAAAAATTATAATTTCAACTATTAATTCTTGTTTCACTTAAACTTTTCTTGACGTTGTCACGACTACATGAAAACCACAAAGGAGTGACAAGATCTGTTCACTTTTGTACTTTTAGTTCCAAACTCAAATGTTTGAAAATTATATTGTAATATTAAGTTTAATTCAAATTTTTCTTATAACAATCCAATTCAAAGTTTATTCACAATAATTCTTCACACTTCTCTCACTAAACTAAGAAATCATGCTTTATTGTATCTTGCATCTCATATGCCAAGATTTTAGTTCTACTTATTCTAGACAAGAATTTTATATTTATAGAAATTTGTGCATAATACAATTCATTGGCCTAATGCTTATATCATCAAATGGAACAAACCTCTTGTTCTTCATGAAATTCATACTAGTTAATTCATCAAATGTGTTGGTTTGTGCAGTATTAATTGATAATTTTATTTGCTTAGAATACTTTGCAACAAAATTTACTTGAATATATCCTTCAAACTCATGGATTTTTTTTGTAATTACTAGAAGAAATTTGCGTTGGTTTTTGTTGAAACCAGCACAGGTTTCTTCTAGTGAATGTTGCCTTCGAAGGGTGCCTCCATCAAATTATCCTCTTTAACTACAATATTATTACCAATTTCATAAAATACATTGCACATTATACACCTTTGGTGCTTATATGTCTCATTATATGTATGGTATTTGATTGAATTTCCCTTACTTGTTCATATTGTATGTGTGCATGGAATGTCCTTCTATCTAGATATTTGCCTTCTATTTTGTTTGTCTTGCATTCAAAGCATTTGCAAAAATTTGGTCATGCAAGATCATTAGGACGGTTTCTTCAACCTCTTGTGCCTCATTTTTAAGTTCAAAAAGCTATTGACACCAAATATACATGTATGAATCATATGATTTATATGGTCAATTCTTGATTGCCTTTTTGTTATATATACCTATATTATATTCAATTTATTTTTATTTTTTCTAAAATAATATTTTAATATAATCTAAATTTCATAGTAACTTCATATATGCAAATTTCGTTCCTTTATTTAACTTCTTTTTATAGTTATATTCTTATATAGTTGCATTTTGAATAAAGTAAAAGAAATAGTGTGCTTCTAATTTTAACAAAAAATAAACATATATTGAAAAGGTAAATAAAGCCCACTAATCCACTATAGAACTCCATAATCAAATTTATACTTATAATGCATTCAAAATAATTCTTTGGAAAGACTTTGTACTAAATCTTAAAGGAATTTATGTTGAATTTGGAATCACAACTTGCACATTGAATCCAATGAATCAAATTGAGGTCAATACCCTCGCAATTGCTCCTTGCCTAAACCCACCACCATCACACAATGTACATCTCCAAAATCAATATGAATGTATGTTGAAAAAACAAGTTTAAAACATCTTTGGAATACACTTTGACCCTTCATAACTTTACACAATGTACATCTCCAAAATCAATATGTATGTATGTTGAAAAAACAAGTTTAGAACATCTTTGGAATACACTTTGACCCTTCATAACTTTAGCATGTAAGGTAGGAGGCTCTGAAAGCGAGTGGGCATTTAGAGGTGACCATAGAAGCAGCCCATATACAGAGCATGTGGTTGTTGAAATCGGCACCATTTCTTGAGGTAAGAAAATGTGACTGCAAGTGCATGATTTTAGGACAATGAGCAATGCTTTCGGACGATTATTACGT
Organism: Straminergon stramineum; assembly: GCA_963920665.1. Taxonomy (NCBI): domain Eukaryota; kingdom Viridiplantae; phylum Streptophyta; class Bryopsida; order Hypnales; family Calliergonaceae; genus Straminergon; species Straminergon stramineum. Next base: position 19,839,412 of record OY987263.1, on the reverse strand, counting down.
GTGATTCACTAATCATGAATACATCTTTTAATTGTGAACACAAAATTCAACATGACAATAAGAAAGAAATGATAAATATAAATTTCAAGGTACAAATTTCTCTTGCTCGATTTAGGACATTCTATTCCCACATTATGGAACTTTCTTGAACATAGTGAGCACACACTTCATCTATTTCTGGACCAATCTGCTCTTTTCAAAGGCACATGATAATTCATTATTGCTTAAGTCTATGAACATTAATAACAACCTACAAACTTTTCACTTTGGAAAATCGTATCTAATTCATTCTAATTCAGAATATTACAATTTAAATTGTAGTTTGTTTATTTTCCATTTTTCTCTCTACCAAAAAAAATTGGAAGTCATTGGACAAACAATTTCTTCCACACATCTGTTTTCTCCTTAGATGTGCCATTCTTAAGCCTTCTACCCTATATGGTAACCAAATGTTTTGTTCTTTGGTGCATTGACTATAGTCCAAAACTAGATTTGCAAAAATGAGGTCATACATTTTAAGAACACAAAAATTTCAAAAAATGACCATGTGAAGAGAACCTTGTTCCAAATCCATTCCAACACCTTTTACTCAAAAAATGATAATATTTTTCTTGTAATCGAATTTAGAAGAAATCTTGAAATTTCCCTTTCAAAATTTTTAAAAAGAGATTTGTGATAGCATTGGTGAATCTAATTGTACAATCTACTACTTTTGACTTTCAATTCTTAAAAGTTGACATGGACATTTTGTGTCCGATGGATGATAAAGAATCTTCTATGTATGATAGAACTGTGACTATTCATTGTCAAAATTTTGTGAGAAAAGCCTAGATCTTCTATAGTAATATGACTTCTAATGAATATTTTTAGATTTTATAAAGTAGATGATGTCACACATTTCCAAAAAGGGAGTATTTTCACAGTCACCAATCCGTCCTTAAAGGGTTAATTGTATATCAATTCCAAATTTTTTTTCCAGAAAGCACTCTGATGATTTTTCTCAAATCGTCAATTCTGGAGAAGACTTTGTGCGCTTAGGGGTTAAGAGAGAGGAACTAAAACCATTTTTGGATGGTTGGCGTACATGGAGAGTCTGTTCGCATAAGATCCCACCTCGTAATGCTAACACCTCTAACTAGCCAATCAGAACAGGAAGCCATCACTTAGTGCTCCAGAGACTGTGGCCAACAAAAACTGATTGCAGAAAACAATTGCAGAGCATTTCAATGTGCAGAAATGATTAGAGACACATTTTACAAAGGGATGCATGCGCAACCTCTCACGAGGCAATGGCCGGCGTCAAGTTGAATGGATCGACAGACAGCATCTCCTGAAAGAATTCATGAAGTTTCGACAAGTTAAGCAAGGAAGGATTCCAGCTTCAACACTTCCTCAGTGCTCCCGACGTAGAGCGGCACTCGTTGATGGACCTGCTCAATCAATCCCAAAAGTGTCAGACACAGTTCGATCTGAAAAGCAAATGATGCAATTCGGGGATGCAGTTCAAGGAGGCAATTCAGGGAGGCAATTTTGAATGGGAGGTAATGAAATGCACATGGGAAGGAAATTGCTGATCGAGTACCTGCTCGGGTTGGATGTCGAGAATTCGCTGGTGGCCGTCGGAGCCTCTGCCGCCGGCTTGCTCCGCCAAGTAGCTCATGGGGGCGCACTCGTACAGCAACCGGAGCTTCCCCGTCTTGCTCTTGGCATCCTTCGGGTAACCATAGATTCCGCCGTACAACATCGTCCGGTGGAAGTCACCCACCAGGCTGCCGATGTAACGAGCGGAGTAAGGTTTCCCAGACGTGCCCGGGTCCTTCAAGCTGTCGACGTACTTCTTGAGATTATCGTCCCAGAGCGCGTAGTTGCCTTCGTTCATGGAGTAGATCTTGCCTGACTTTGGGATTTGGATTTTGTCGTGAGAGAGCACAAACTCCCCGTACAGGGGGTCCAGGGTGAAGCCGTAGACGCCATCGCCCACCGACAGGACCAGGATCACGGAGCTCGAGTACATGCAGTAGCCTGCGGATAGTAAGTTGCTTCCTGGCTGGCACACGTTCACGACGCAATTCTCTGCGACCTCGTCAATCTGCATTGGGCACCTGTCAAGTGAGAGATCGAAGGGGTGTCGGTGAAGCAAAATTTACAAACGAAATGCAGTGTTGGATTTGTGTCAAACCCTAATTTCGGAAGGGAGTAGGGCAGTGCTTACAGTTGGACTTTCCCCGAGGTTAGTCAAACATTCCTCATTAGGTCTGTAGATGCCCCAAATGGAGCCAGTCGAAACCGCAGCGTCGATGTTAGAGGAGCCGTCGAGAGGGTCGAACACGACAATGTAGTTGCCGGAGTAGCTTTCCTCCACGGCCACGGGGATGTCCTCTTCCTCGGAAGCGATGATACCCGTCCGCCCGCTTGAACGCAAGCAGCTTGAGAAGACCTGCATTCAGAGGAAAAGAGTCACACACTTCAGCAAGAGCAATCAAATTGTGGCCAATGCACGAATTTCTACAGCAGTATCGATAATCATACACTGCAAATTATCACACGAGTAGCAACATAGACTCGGGATTCAAAAGAGCTATGCCGTGCATGTAAGAAGGACACAGTTCCACTGATTTACGGATTCTGCAATGTAAGACCGGACAGTTTGAGAAGATTGACATTTTGAATTTTCATTAGGCTCACCTCGTTAGAGATGACATCGAGCTTCTTCTGGTCCTCTCCTTGGATGTTGGAAGCGCCCTGCAAGCCAGTCATGTTGGAGATGCCAGCCCTCTGCACCAGGGACGCAATTTGCTTGCACGCCAGGGCGATGCTGGACAGCACAATGGTGAGCTCACCATCAATCACGCCCGCCTGCTCCTTCTTCAACAACCACGTGGTGAGCGAAGTGATGTCATATTGACTCTTCTGCTGCTGCTTGGGAGCAGCAGGCTCGATTTCCACAGAGACAGCAGCCCTCACAGTAGTCGTGCAGCTGCTCTTCCTTAAGTTCACAATCCGCTTTCCAGCTTCAAGTCCCGCAATGGACCCATACAACGAGGATCCTGTAACTGACAGCGTCACCTTCGGGGACGCAGAGGTCCGGGAAAACGATGAATTCTCGCAGCTGGACGGAGCCACCGCGAGGTTGGCCGAGAGGATTGCTTGAGTGGTCGACATAGCTGCTGTAGCGACTAACTCAGCTTCTCACACCAACAATCTTGAAGAAAACTTGCCAATCTGTTGAGCACTCTTGCTCAACTGATGACTGCTCTCAAACAGAAGTTCATCGGGTGGACCAGGTTTGAATTTCCAGAAAAGCTTATCCACAAAAATTTCGGAAAATTTCGGGCCTCTCAGTCACCATCGTTACTGAACTGAGTGGCATTTTGGTAATACATTTCACGCTCCAGAAAGTGCATGCAAGGTGACGGAGGGGATATTCGTGCGGGTCCCGAAAGTGTGAGGCCTGCGTCGCTTTTGCTATCACAACCTTCACTTGTGGTCATCAGCGCTCGCCTTATTACAAGTGGTTCAATCATCCTCGGGTTTCGGAACATCTTACCATTGAAATAGTAAATGGATGAGCGGTGTCGGGCCAGTCCCGGTGATTACTTAGGGTTTCAATTTTCGCATGTATGTCACTCCTCGTGCGAATCATTTGATGAGCGATTCGGTGCGAATGCTGGTGGTTGATTCGAACTAATGCTGAGGTGACGAGAGCTAGGCGCTGTTATCGCGCGAAGATCAGACATGGTCTCTGAGAATTGCCTGCCAAGCCGAGTGGGAATAAGGAGCTCGGTAGTCATTGGAAGGCTGGAATGGGCATGTCTTTTAGATTTGGAAGTGTCATAGCTCGGGGAATCTGAGGATATAAATTTGGGAAAGGAGTTGTACAGAGGACCTTTCGTGTACAGTCAGCGTTTGATTTACCGGGTAAGGAAGGCGATGAAGTCCTACCCAAAGTCGTACGCGGATTCTAATGCATTATAAATAATAAATGTCTGATCACCAGCTCCAGCTCCAGCTCCAGCTTTGTAAATTTTTTATTCTAAGATCCAAAGCAGGACAAATCTGCACTGGTTAGCAACCGGTCTGACCTTGTCACAGACCATAATCACTTGCCTCATTAAGGTTTGTGATTTATGAGGATTTTCGAAGGGCACCCTGATACTGAGTCGGGAGTCTTAAAAACGTTGGAAATAGAGGAAGAACCGTCAATTATGCTGGTTTTCCTCCGGGTCTTCTGTAGTGCAGACTAGCCCCGAATTTATTTGGCAAGCTTCTCCTTTCTGAATGAGACCTCAACTACGAACTGAAGCAGCCTGTGATTAGGGTTTCTGATCTGAGCTTCAAAGCTCATTGCTGAAGTCCTTGTTTCATTACGTTCTAGAGCAAATGTCTGAGCAGCAGTCATGTATTGACCGAAGGAACGGAGCTCAGATAACTGAGTTTTAGGCTGTGAAATTAGGTACCGTCGAAATTTCAGGAGTTAAACGGCAAAGCAAACTCGGAGCGCCGCACTCCGATCACATGAGACATTCACTATGTTAAGGATGAGGTTAATGCGAAACTATCGAACCAGAGTATCAATCCCTGATGGAGGTGAAGTGTCGATTCGTCTGTTGACGCAACTATTGATTGGCACTTGGAATCTGCCATCCAATCACCTTCGGAAGTCGATCATTGTCGGCATCTCAAGCTCGTCTTGAAGAATACTGTTGAAGTTTCAGAGACAGCAGAAACTTTATCATACGCCACCACGTCGTTACCCTAGTCATCTGCTGGCAATTTGCTCTCAATTTCGACTAAATGCCACATTCAGCTTGCTCAATTCATGCTTGGACCAGGCCTGCCTGTACTCAAAGGAAGAGAGAGATGCATCACAAGTTACAACTTCTCATTTACATGTATCGACTTATATTGCCAAGAGTTGACAATAGGAGCCCTTTGATTCAACCATCAATAGTAACGTCCTATGCTTCGAGCTTTGACTCATGTCCTCGGTGACTTCATGATTATCAGCTAGACGGGCTACAGTCGTCTCTAACGCGCGTGATGACACCCTCAGTTCACTTTCACGGGAATGCTAAATAACATTTGTTCATACGAAGTTAGAGAACACGACAAACATCGATGTCACAATTGTGCTCTCTTCCCCGTGTTCTGCACCTGCCTAAGTCGATATGAAAGCTAAGAGTTTAATTCACTCTCTGGATATCCCTGAATGCGTCACCAGCTTGAAGCACAAACTCTTGCTTCTACTTACTAACTTGGTCTAAGTATGCTTTGCGTTGTTAATACATTCTGAGAGACGATCCAGTTGAGCTAAAAACAGGGACACATTGTAAGTGATCTTGAAGACATGCTGCGAAGGATTAACTCTTCTTCCAACAAATATTAGAGGGTGCTCTTTCTGCCTGAAAAATAGAGAAACTTATCGCATCTGATAGACAATTGTTCACATGGTGTATCGATGCTGAAAACTAAGAGAGAAGAATCATGTCATCTGGTAGAAAATTGTTTTCAACTCTAAACTCATAGTCTGGTTTCATGTACAAATTCTTTTGCAACTCCGTAATCTCTGACTACCAACTCGGGCGTTAGGTTGAACCGGCCCCCTCATCTTTCAAATTGAATGCTCTCTTTGAAGAGTATTCTATTTGAAAGATGACAGAGCTGGTTCAACCTGCTTCAAATAGGAGAATACTGTTTGAGTGTTTGTCACAGCGAGAGGGCAGTAATTAATCATGCGCATTCATAATTTGCGCGCACTTGACTGGATTGCGATGTCTTTTCCAAAATGATCACTATGCTGCCTCGCATTTCACTCTTGTGGTGTGCAGGTATGATTTAGTGTCGAAGATCTCAATCAATATAGCAAGACGATTCCTACGTAATTATACCTTCACCTGGTTGTGAAGCTGCCAGCAAATCAATTGGCTTTCAGAGTCCTGGTAATGCGTCTTTTCTCAAGTTGGAAACTTAAAAACTCATTAGAAATTCGGACGTCGCTGAAGCTGGTCGTTCTCCAATATCTTCAGAAGAGCACAAGTTGAATGATCCGAAATTTCGAACGGCGTGAATTCCAACCCTAAGTGCATCCACACTGGCATTCTAACGAAAATCTTTTGCTTTTGCTAATCTCTTCGACCCGCTCTGCGATGACTCCTCTCGTTGCTGCGGTTTCTTCCCGTCTGCATTCTCTTTCTTCATTGCTCTCTTCAGTGCCCTCTCAGTTCGCTCGCTTGCTTCGGCAATCCTTCTGGCCATTCGCTGCTTTCCTTCGTCAACTTTGCACTGGATAGCAGCTAATCTTGTGAGTCTGCGGTGTACGTCCTTTTGTGCTTCCTCGAGCTCCTTGGCCCTTTCCTCATTAGTATACGGAGAATCCGAATCGGAGTCATCATTGCTGGGATTAGCTCTCGTCCTCACTGATTCAACATGATCAGGCGTCTCAGGAGTGCGTTCCCGCTCTAAGACCCTCCGCGGATCGGCCATCGGTGTGAGTCTTTCTCACTATCTCTCAGCTCTTGACAAATCTCAGGAGCTGTCTCTCTGCTCTTTCCCGCTCTGGCGCCGACAACCTCCCTCCTTTCTCGCCCACCTTATTAAGACATTCATTGAGGTTCACATCTGAGGAAATGGATGATATTTGTAAGAAATACAACAGAGCATCATAATCGATGAGGAATTAAATCAGCGGGCAGGCACATATAAGTACGCATGTAATACCGCAAGCAGAACAACACCACTTGAACTTGCAGCGTAACAGAACTGTGTGACCACACTATATTAACTGCAGAAGAAATGTGAAGCAATTGCTTAAAAAATGTTCAAGAGTTCACATGCGAGATTTGTATCAGTCTTTAACAAGCTATTCTTCCTTCTAAAGCTCTAACGACTCCGAAGGTAACAAAAGAAAATAGTCATGTACTCCGTATTTTATTAAGCATTGCAAAAAAACGCGCAGTCAGCTGAAAAGAAAAGTCCAATCACCGGAATCGCGGCCCTACGCCAGATAATGCAGCGACACAAGTAATTTACATTCAAATGCACTGCTGCATTTGCTACGAGGCACGCTCAAGCAAATGTGTCCACAGGAGTACGTAGAAGCTGCAAGGACCAAAATGACGGGCTGGGAACAAGGAAGGAATGTCTCAGAAAGCAACTGGAAACTAAAATTAAATTGCCTACTGCAAAGCTTTACGACGGCGGGGTTAGCTTCTACCTCAATTGATTTGCGACGGAGGATTCTCCGTCTTCCTCCCCACCGACTATGAAAGTCTCCGAGAATGGCACGACAAGGGAGCTCTTGAGTTCTCGCTTAAGTACAGAGAAAGCAAATTTCTCTCTGCTCAACTCGATTCAGAGGAATATGGAAAAACACTCATATACCAGTAAGTTACTGCATTACACCAAACACGCACAAATTCAGTGATTTATCATATTTATAGAGGGCACCGAATTAGTGTCACCTGCAAAATTAGTAATAATACAAATTTTATTGTTTGTGGTGCTCAGGAAAGTACAATGATATTTAAGGCCTGCACTAATTTAAAATAGTGTTGCTTTACTAAATTAGTGTCGCACTCACTTCGGAGGTGGTCAAAAGTGCCACACTGAGTTTGATAAACTCTCTAGTAAATATTGTCGTCCATAGTATATGATATATTAGGTGTAAATCATGCCACATTAAAACTATTAGGTAACGCTTCTAGGTCCCACCTAAAAAGCCATTTTGGTCATTTTTGATCAAATATTGATTTTCATTTCGTTTGAGATTTCCAATGTAAATGAACCTAACTATGAAAATTATAATCTCATTTTTCTAAGTAGTCCATTTTGAATTTCTTAAGAACCATTAACATTCTAGTTTTTACAGCACATTAAAGCTTCAAATCTCTACTATTTTTGAATCTTGATCTAGGGAACATTCTACCTACATGATACTTTTCATCTCTACTAATATTTTCATCTATTCTAACAAAATCATACAGAGTATTATTTTAAGTTTTTTTTAAATATGAGGCCATGATGGGTTTAAAAAACCTCAATAGAAATCATTTAAGAGATGTGGCAACAAACATTGGTTGTAGAGAGTATGATTCGAGCATCGCTACTGTAGGGCGGCCAAATCCCCACAGCGGCACAGCCCCCACTGTGACACGCCATCTGAACCCGCTCTACAAGCTTTTTGTTGGTCAGTGTGATGCAGCCATGAACGATTTGTTCCCCGCAGTGATGGTGCAAGGTGTTAAGGGGATGTTTTTTAAAATGAAAATTGCAAGTCACTACAATGACGCCTCACTGTGAGCAGCTCTGACAAGAAAAACACATGAAAAGTAAAGCAAAACCTGTCAACCCCGGCCTCTGCGCAATTTTCACAATGCACCGGAAGCGAAGAGAAAAAAAGCCACATTGCTTTAAACTGGCCGAATCTGCTCTCAGGCGGAAAACATTATATCTCATAAAGACTGAGGCTCTACTTTCACATGAAGTAGTCCATTAATTCCACGACCACCAAATAATATTATCCTTCGTATATTTTCTTGAGCATATGTCAGAATCCAGGGTTCAACCGAAGTAACGGAGCTCAGGTTGCAGAGTAATATCTGTAGAAGTTTCTAGGGCTGGGTTAGATTGGGGTTGTTCAACGATTCGCAAACTTAATTTCAACTTACCACTTACCGTGAATTCGACCTTGCATCCAACACCAACACAAGAGTGCATGCAAAGAAGCTATTCAAGCGATACAGATGATGGAATCTGTGGAGTTTCATTCCGATCAAGCGAGTTCTACTGAAAATGAAGTCATGTGCTGGAATAGGATCGAAATTCACATTGTTTCTAGGCGGTGTGTCTGAGGCAGAGAGAAATCCGATCATTGTTCTTAGCTATTGTTCATACAGCAACTGAAGTTACTCAACATCTAGCGGAATTCGATGGCAGACTCGACACAAAACAATTGGTTCAAGTCACACCTATTCAATTGAACTTCGATTCTACGAGAGGCAAGGCGTCGAATCTTTCCTTCAGCTTCAGTAAAAATATCGAATGTAGTTAATATTGTTGGAACCTTAAATTGTTAGAATCGATGATTGTGCAGGTTGGAGAGCTAGTGTTTCGAAAGTTTCAAATCTGAGTGCAAATGAAACCTTATCGATCATGATAAGCGGGATCATATGCTTTCAGGTAAACAATTAGGTCAAAATTTGCCCGGGTAATTGTCCGGCTCAACATCGTCTGTAACTAATCCTGCAGTTGGCAAGGAGGCATAGAACTAGTGCAATTTCGTTAAAATGGCGGAATTCCACGACTTTGTCACTTTTTCAGATTTTCAAAGCGCACGGCCGGAAACGTACATCTATATCAGTCCTAGTAATGTTTTTTGAACTTTGGGCAAATGAATGTCACAATTTTTGAAGACCAGAATCGCCCCAATTTAACCAAATTCTATTGATGATCCACGTATTGATTTAACCATGCAACCTCAGCTTCAAGTTTACGCGAATGCCCTGGGTGAATCGAGATTTGTGGTTAGGAGGTGAGTTGCAGACAGCCCTGGAAGATCTAACGCATGAGTTGAGCGTGGCCGAAACGCTTGCAATGGCCGGTCTTCCATATTCCTCGTGAGAAGAGCTCGAATCGCCGGTACTTTTTCGTATTCACATATGAATTAAAATATTTACTAGCCTCAGATTACAGCTTAAGATGGTACCATCATACTTGTTTTCATTGCAGATTTCTCCTTCATGTGCGAGTACAAACCAATGTGCTACTTGAGTTTTGTTGCGAATTTACATCCAATGGCAATCGCTTCAACAGCTTGAAATCAGAAAGCTGAACCACGTCCATGAGTAAGAATTTGACAAGCATGACTTATTAATGGTTTTACATTGATCATATATATTCAATGATTTTGCAAGTGCCTATCTTGGTTTGAAGATCCTTGCGAAAGGTACACTCTCAAGAGAGATGATGAAGCGAGTTTAGAACCATGAAGTCTAGTCCAAGTGTCCTTCATACGAAAGCTGTGGAATGTCTTCGTGGTTAAGTTGCGTGGAATTGATCACTGACCTGAAATCCACGCCTTCCACTTTGTGTTTTACATTCGAAGATGACTCCACTGCGCCGCGCAAAGCGTGTGAAATTAGCGTCAGAATTGGTTTGCTTCAAGCACGCAACTAGAATGAAACGCAAATCTAGCGGTGGGAAACTAAGATGTGGAATTGTTTCGTTACGTCTCAATCTTCGGTCCACCGTTGGAGATGTATAAACCTGATCACGAGCACTAAAAATTTGCTCGATTTCCTGATAGATATGCCATTCTCTTCTGAAACATTTCTCTTATATTTCAATTGCAGAGAGTTGAATGTCCGTGCTTTGTGTATTTCCCGGGAGGATAAGTCATTGACCGGAGGTCTTGCCGCCTCGAACGCCACTTTATAGGGTTTGAGGATTTGAAAATGGAGCATCCCTCTGAGAAGCGGATTCCAAAACCGATAGCCGTTGTTCCGCTGCTCCTGTTGACTCTTGCAGTTCCCACTAAAGCATGTGGTTTCAATTACACCGATGCCCTGGATAAAAGCATCCTGTTCTTCGAGGGACAACGCTCTGGGAAGCTCCCACCTGACCAACGCATGACATGGAGAGGAGACTCGGCTCTTTCCGATGGCAATCAATTTAATGTAAGAACTTACAATCAACCGAAGCTCCGAGACACTGTGTGTTAACAGAAAAAGGCAAATCATGCGCATGCAATTCAATGCACAGGAGATGATCTAGCTAGACTCCAGCAAATGCTACGACTGTTTAGATGAACTGCAAAAACTTACTCGAAGTATCCGAAATGTTCAGGTGGATCTAACAGGGGGCTACTACGACGCTGGCGACAATGTGAAATATCAATTTCCCATGGCATTCACAATTACGATGCTTTCCTGGAGTATAATTCAGCACAGAGCTGCTTTCATCCAGACTGGACAGCTCCACTATGCACGAGAAGCTGTCAAGTGGGGCACTGACTATTTTCTCAAGTGTGTCACCGGTCCTACGCAACTCTGGGTTCAGGTATGCATCCTCATGTACTGTCAGAGAAGTATTCATTCAATTATGTGATACCCCAAATTACGATGTTCGTTTCCTCCAGCTGATCCAGTGCAGAATGCCTTAATTTCATCATGTGATGTTTCGGTCACATTCATGTCTATTATTCTTCTCAAGTGGCGACTGAAGCTGCACCATCAGGTCGGGGATCCAGACTCAGACCACCAGTGCTGGGAAAGGGCCGAGGATATGGACACGCCACGCACCGCGCATCAAATCAACGCCTCGTCTCCGGGAACAGAGGTTGCGGCCGAAACTGCGGCAGCTCTGGCAGCGGCTTCCATTGTTTTCATAGATGACGATCCAGTCTACGCCGCGAAGCTTCTGGACACGGCTATGACGGTATAACAACCTGAATCTGGCTATGGAGCGGTTCTTTAGACATCGATAATTTGCTATAAGGAGGATGTTAGCTTATGCCGAAATATGAAATTTATGCTGGTGTTGGTGGTGCCAATTCTTGGACAAAGCGTGTGCATATGCTATGAATCGGCCAATGCCACAGCAGCGTAAATATCATCTCTAATAAGCTTTGGTGAATGAGCTTGTCGCACGCGCTCCTAGCTGTGTAGCCAGCGGAAGTTCATTTAATTTTGATTCTGATGATTCTAAGTAGACGCTCATGCGAAATTTGCGTTTTACAAGGCCATTTTGTTCGTATTTCGGGGATGTGGTGGTCGCAGGTATTTGACTTTGCTGATTCCTGGCGCGGTGCTTACTCGGATGCCTGCCCTTACTACTGCTCCTGGTCAGGCTACACTGTACGCTTTTTTCTTAATCTGAAACGCTCTGATGAATAAGTACAACCGCTTCAGTTCGATCAATTGCAATTGTATTAACTTAGTCTTCAGGTGATGTGCTATATATCAGTGGCGCCGTTTTTATGACTGACAGGATGAGCTTCTTTGGGCGGCGGCATGGCTGTACAAAGCCTCAGGCTCACCGGTATTCCTTCAGTACGTTGTGGATAATAGCAGCTTGAGCATATACATGTCGGAGTTCAGCTGGGATAACAAACACGCCGGACTGCAAGTACTTCTCTCCGATGTATACGTGCTCTAACCTGATATTACTCTTTGACAAACCTTAGCATGTACTTTTCATCCTGGCACAACTTGATCTCGTCACCAAGTGAAGAAAAAGCTAGGAAGTTTAATTTGCGCCCTTGACATGCTTTAGTAGAACATGCAAGAATGAGAACTAAGGATTGTAAGGAGGGCCGTCGGCATCGTAAATTTAATCGAACTTTTGCAACTGTCTTCACCTTTCTTCGTCTGACAAATTTTGCAAATGTCACACAAGCAGTTATACTTTTCTGGTGAGGCGTCGCTACAAAGCTACCCTGTCTTAGCCGATGCGTTTGTATGTTCCAACATCCCTCGAAGCCCGCAAATGGCTGTGAATTACACCTTAGGTAATTTGCCTTGTCGCTCTTACAAACTCCCCTCAGTTGTCATTGAAGATAAACTCCCAACTGGTGGACGTGAATAAAGACACAAGGTCACAATACCTGAAAATGCAGGTGGTCTAATGTATATTCGCGAGGGCGCAAATATGCAATACGTGACAGGCGCGGCATTCTTGATCGCCGTGTATGGCGACGCTCTCACCGCAGTAAACAGGACGATCCTTTGTGGAGATCAAACGAGCTCTGTCTCATCCTGGCATCTGTGGACATTCGCCAAATCTCAGGTATGAAGCGTCTCATAGCATTCGGCGGCAACTGGCATCCCCATATATTTTGATCTGACTTTTCACAACAGTAGCCTAATCGCACGATTTTGGCAATCCTCAAGACCCTACACTATGGAGTGCTACCGGAAATCTGAAATCGATATTCTCTGTTCTCAAAATTTTACTCAATAATTGCGTTTTCAATTGCCTTTTCCGATTCTGTTCTTGAAGACTATGTCGGCAATTCACGTACACAGTTGCTTGTACGTGACTCTGCTATTTACCAAAACAAAGATTGAAACTGATTAAAGAAATTTCAAATTATTGTTGAACTATAATCGGAGAACGAAGAATATGTTCCGCTTCCGGTAACACTGCAACCATAAAAAAACTCATCTTAGAAATGTGCTGGATCATATCGCAATTATGATGCTTATTCTAACAACATGTAACTCAATAATCTGCAGCTGGATTACATTCTAGGCAAGAACTCTCAGCGGCGATCATACATGGCAGGGTTCGGGACGAGGCCACCGTTACAAGTGCACCACCGCAGCGCCTCCATAGTTTCCATCCACGACGACCCCACCCCTGTCGGTTGCGGACAAGGCTATGTCGACTGGTTCTCAAAGATTGAACCAAACCCTAATGTTTTGACTGGCGCCATCGTCGGAGGTCCTGACTACCACGACGGCTTCGCAGATTTGAGAAGTGTCTCCTCGCATACGGAACCGACGACGTACGTCAATGCCGCCTTCGTTGGCTTGGTCGCGAAATTTGTAAGTTACACACGGTTGCAAGACGGCTAATTTATGAGATTCTCAATAGGGCCAGAGGACGAAAGATATTTTTAACCCTTGAATGCCTGTCTGGTCTAGTGACAGTGGAAATCATCCCTTTTGGCAGTGTATGACATCATCTACTTCAGAAAAACCCTTTAGGCACTGTAGGACATTATGTACTTCAAAAAAACCAAAAGTGCTCATTGGAGGTCAAACTAGTATGCATGACTCCCCTTTTTGTACAAAATTCTAAAGATGAACAATTGCACTTTTGTCCTTCATTCTAAAGATGAATAATTGCACTTTTGTCCTTCATAGAAAGGTAGATTCCTTGTCATTCATTATCCAAAAAATAGCCGCAATGTCCTTTAAGGGTTAATCCTTAAAGGATGGGATGGTCAATGTGGATATCATCCTTTGGGTACAGTGTGAATCATTTGCTAAAAAAAACCTAAGAGGACTTATTGGAGGTCAAACTATTCTACAAGACCTCCCCCTTTTCATACAAAATTTCAAAGATGAATATGTGCACTTCTTGTCTTACATAGAAGGATTTGCTATCATCCAATAGACAATAAATGTCCACAACCTTGTTTAAGGGTTAAGCTACACCTTGGAAACTAAAACTTTTTTTTATTTATATGATGCTAATTAAATAACATTCAGAAAGATTTTGGAGTTGCCCCAGTAATTTGCCTCTTTGTAGAAGGAACACCTCTTTGTAGAAGGAGACAGGAAACCAGTTTGTATCCTCCCCTAATTGAAATCTATCCCATTTTATTTTTCTCTGAGTATCAAATTTTTACCAACCATTTTCCTTCAATTTCAAATTTGCAGAGCTCCAGTCCCCCTCTTTCAAAGACACGACGGTTTGAAACTAAACTCCAAATTTCACCGAATTTCATCATGTCGGGCAGACACAAGACGATGGAGCATTCTTGCTAAGATGTGCAACAATTTCGACCTCTCAAATGCCGCAGTAGATTAGCCTAGCTAGGCATCCCAAATACATGAGCTTTCAAGGAGTTTTGTATCACTGTCAGTGTCAATCAAGAAATAATATTGCATGAGCTCAATGGGCAAGTGGGTTGATATTTCTGGGCCGAAAATCAAACAGTCAGCAGGAAATTCAAGATAAGTCACGGAGAGATGACGCAGCTAGTCATTCCGTATGCCTGGCGTACAGTATACTAGCTTGTTCCTGCACAATACAAATTAAACTCCGTCCGAATGAGAACACTCCGTCGTAGGCGAGCCCCACTGGATGCAACATGGTTGAGAGCGATTCGCCGTAACTTATATTACTGTACAAGTGTACACCTGCAGACATCCCGTCGATACAGCTAACGTAGCAGTGGGTGGGAACTCAGTTGGTCCGGTGACTGCGGTCCAGGACTCCAGGAGAGAGAAATTAATTACGAAGTTACTAATTCCCAAGAATCCCAACCAGCACTGTTCCCCACTGACTCCACCTGTTGAAAATCATGGTGCTGTTGTACTGTAACTTACTATGGTAGAACCTCCCATGACCAGCCAAGACCCATTGTCAATATGTAGGTGATGGGAAATTCAACAGAGAGATGACAGATATTTAACCATTAGTTTTTTGGTTTCCAACTATCTTCTAGCCATAACTGTTATGACACATGTGCTTCGTTTCCAGAGCCAAATTAGTCTTTAGATGAGCAGTGATGGAAGAATCTATATATTGGAGATGGGAGCAGGCCAACTTTTGGCTTCTGAAATTCATAACAATTTGAGTTTAAGGAAAAAAATTATGAAAATTTGACAACGTCCATCATTTCTATTTCTCTACACAGCAAAAATTTAACAATGTCTTCTACTACTCCAGATCATGCACAAAATGCTTAAGTGGCTGGTAATGGGCGGTTCTACTATACTGTTGTTTTTGTTTTGTTTCGTTTCTTGAAACATGTGATAAGTTACGGAATTTCATTGGCACAGGAGCTAGAGAAAATACCTTACAGGCCTGCCAGCCACAAGGCAAGTCAGTGGCCTGGCAGGGAGTGAACGGAACCGCGACATGACGAGGACAACTTAAGTTAATACTGCTGCACTGTTGTGGATGTCATTTGGACCTCCAGTAAGGTAACTTACAGTAGTGAAACACACTGTAGTAATGTCGGATCGGATCTGGTGGTAGTGTTGCCCGCACAATTTGAGGTCTAAGTTCGATCGACGGCAGATGGTCCACTTGTCGACCTTTCAAACTGGAACAGGCAATCTTGCCACGGGGACCGGGAATTACGGCCTGCTCGTGACTTTATTCTCTCCCTGCCTCGTCGATGCAGCTTCCCGCCATCGACTGGACCACCTACTAATAAACAAGTCGCCTTCAATTGTAAATGGCTAAATTAACTTAACAGAGCAAGAGACAGACCAACACTTTTTCCATCCCTGGTTGTTTGGTCAGAACTGACTGATCATAACATTGTTTATTACCAAAGAGTCAGAGCATTCCTCTCAATGCAAATGGTGAGTGGTCACTGTAACTGTACTAGGATGGAGAACCACAGAAATGGCAGTCGACCAAATGCAGCTTACAATAGGCTTAGAAATTGGGAGGCCTTCGCAATTTCTTCCTCCCACATGGCATTTTTTCTGTTTAGACTGCGTAAGGCAGAGCTACTACCTGCAATGCATAACTCCTTGACCCCTAAACAACAAGGCGGACGTTTTTTGTCCAGTGAATGACAAGGAATTCCCATGTGTAGGACAAAAGTGCAACTATTCATTCTTGGAATTAGAGGTGGAAAGGGAAGATCTTCTACAACAGTTTGACTCCCAATGAGTATTTTTTATTTTTTTTAAAGTAGATGATGTCATACGGTTCCAAAATGGTTCATTTCCATGGTCACCAATCCGGAGTTTGAGGATTATCCCTTTAACCCCTCACCACCAAAGGCCCAAACGGCTCCAAAAATAGCATTCTTTTTGAAATGTTATAAATATAAATTTTGGTAAGTTATAGAGATCTCAACCATACAATCTTGTAGTGCACTTGTTGTAGATGGCTTGCAACAAATTTGGTGTCATTTGACTGCATAGATTGAAAGATTATAATGTTTTAGTGTTGAAAAAGGATGTTGAAATTTTCTCAAAAACACATTTGGAGGTGAAATTCGGTTTCTTAATCTACTCAAATGAATCAACTCTAAACTAATAAGTGATTCATAATCAGCATACAAACACATTGATGAAAAAAAATATCATTTAATTGACACATTGTGTCTGCAAAATGGCTTTGAAATGTCAAAAAACAACAAGAAAAGTTGCAAAAAACACATCAAAAACTAAACTTCCTCCTACTAAAATGCTTTGCAGTCACTCATAACTTCTTAGATGGATATGAAATTTTGTACACACAAACTAGACAAATATGCGCAACTTTTACAAAAAAAATTATTGGAAAAAAACATTGTATGAAGAAGAAACAAGGTGCCGAAGTTCACTCTAATTCAAAAATGTCGGGATTTTGAACTTCAAATTGCTCCCAAACATTCAAAACAACTTGGATTGGCATGAAAATTCTACTACAATAACTAGACTTCAAGGGGAACACAATCCAACAAATTTTTATTGAAAATGAACATTGGATGAAGGAAATACAAGCCCCCAAAGTTGCAGCCATTGAATGCATTTTGGTGAACTTGAATTGGCTTTCAAAAATTTAGTACATCTTGGATTGATCTGAAAATTTTACTTCACAAACTAGAAGAGAGAGTGCAACTTTCCCAACAAGTTTTATTAGATTAGGACATGTGATGCAAAAGTTACAGGACTTTGAATTTGACCTAAGGACACTTTTCATCCCCTTTGGTGGTGAGGGGTTAAGTAGCCCTATAAGTATGCTGCGAACCATAATGGTCCAATAGATGACTTCATTGTTGACTGTAGAAAAAGAGTATTGGTCCAATAATTGGAGATTTTTGGACACTATTTTGGTCATGGGGGGCCACGTCCTTACAAGGTTAACCCTTAAAGGACCAAATGACCATTGAATGTACACAGCTAATCTTAGGTAGGTGCGTATGAAGTCATTCTATGATGGATGTTCTTCAAATTTTGATATAAGGTGTGAACATATATCCACTAAGTGGGAATGTAATTTTTTTTCCAATCGAGTGCCCGGATCAAAAGCTATGCTACCCTAAACTTTTCAAGCAACTTAGGCAGCTTTGGGCAGCATGTCCAAAATACCTCATCTACTTTTGAAATTTGGTAGGTATCTAACTCACATGATACAAGATCCAAATGTCAAAAAATATAACCATGTGTAGTGTAAAAATCTCACTTTAGGAGGAGTTAAAGGGTGCTAGCCCAACCAAGCAAGGTTGAAAAAAAAACTTTTTATTGTAACTTCAAACGTTATAATCTTTCAATTTGTATAGTCAAAGTTTCTGAAATTTTTTCCACACATTCTCATAGTAGTTTAGTACAAATTTGTACAGCTTAATTTTGAAAAAACTTTTTTTTTCATTTTTTTCTCATTGCCCTAAGAAGTGGCAGTTTTTCACAATTTCTACCTAAATTGTGCCTTGGTCCCTTAGGGGTTAACCCCTCCATGTCCCAAGGGACCAAAAGTGTCTGCACATAGTTTCAAGTCCAATTCAAAATGTTGGAACTTTTGCATTTCATGTTTGAATTCAATATAACTTGTTGGAAAATTTGCACTCTCTCTTATAGTTAATGTAGTAAAATTTCCAGATAATTCCAAGATGTATTGATCTTTTGGAAGCCAATTGAAGTTCATAGGTTATATTTGAGTTCATGTAACTACATTTTATGGCTTGTATCTTCTTCATTCAATGTTTGTTTTCAATAAAAAAAAAAATGTTGGATTATATTCCCCTTGAAGTCTAGCTAGTTATTGGGGTAAAAGTTTCATGTCAATACAAGATGTCTTGAATGTTTGGGAGCAATTCAAAGTTCAAAATCCTGACATTTTTGGATTACAATGAACTTTGGCAACTTGTTTCTTCTTCATATAACATCTTTTTTCAATCAAAAAAATTCTTGGAAAAGTTGTGCTTACTACTCTAGTTTTTGTCACTAAAATATCATATCAATCCAAGAAGTTATGAGTGATGGAAAAGCTTTTTAGTAGAAAAAGGTTCAACCTTGGATGTGTTTTTTGCAACTTTTTGAGTTATTCCTTCTTATATTTTCAAGCCATTGGGTAGACACAATGAGTCAATTTAATGATATTCTCTTTCACCAATGTGTTTCTATATTAGTTTTGAATCACAATAGTTTAAACAAAATCATTTGAGCACATTTAGAATCAAATTTCACCTCCAAAGGTGTTGCTAGGAAAATTTTAGCATCCTTTTTCTACACTAAAATATTATAATCTTGCAATCAAAATAGCCAAATGACTCCAAATTTGATTCACATCATCTACAACACATACACTACAAGATTGTACGGTTGAGATTTCTATACCTCAGTAGCATTTACATCTATAACACTTCAAAAGCAATGATGCTTTTAGACCTAAAAGGACCTTGGTCTTTTAGAAGTTCAACATTTCAACTTGTAGGATATGAAGAATTCCTTGAAAAATTGACCCCATTATGTGCAAAAATCAAGATGAGGAAGAATGCAAAATAGGGAAATTTCTTTCTTAATTAAGTAAGAATATTGTATACAATATAAATTCAATAAACAATACAACCAATTGTTGTCCACTATAGGGCATCCTATAAAGCCATCACAAGGGGGGGGGGTGTTATAGGTACCTCTCTCTTACTCCAAGTGAGCTAGCAAAACCATTGACATTGTAATTATACCATCCCAAGCCAACAAAGGAGGAAAAAAAGCAAGTGAATGGAAATTGTTGGATAGTTTAGGGATCCAAATACCATTGTCGAGTTGAGGTGCCTACGTTGGGAAGTGAAAACAAAAAAAAAGATTGGAGGGCATGTACCGTTGCAATGCCTAGTTACTAGTGCAAGATTGAAGATGCTCTTAGTTCTCCCTATTGCATTTTTGAGAAAAAGGCCCCCCATAGTGAGCAAAATTGTCTTAGTACATGGTTCCTCAACCAACTCCAATCCTTGCTTAACTAATAAGTCCCTCAAAGGCATTTGGGGAGGCATAATTAATACCTTCTAGCATGGGGAAGACTATTGCTCAATCATACAATATTATAATTGTGGTGCATAGATTTTACTCCCAATTTTCATAACTTGTATTGTATTGCAATAAGTCCTATCTTTAATCCTTTGGCACATAAACCCATTCTTGAATTTTTGCATATTTTTATTTATATCTTTATAAATATACATACTTTACCTTAAATTTGTAATATGTAAATTTGATTTCTTTTTAAATTCAAGCATTGATTTCAACAAATGAAAAGTTTTGTGGTAAAGAAAGCCCCTGACCTAGAGCCTCATCATCCATATTTTGGACATCAAGCACTAAAGGGTTAACTAATGACTATTTTTTTTAAGCTTCAATGTCCTTTACTACTTTATACCTTCACTTTGTATGCTCTTGTTTTGCAAATGTATATTCATCTTTCAAAGATGTAATCACTTGTCTTCTTTAAAGCATAAGAATACTAATTTTGTTTGTAAATTTTTTTGATTACCTTCAATTTTTTATTGAAAAGTGAAAAGAATTCATATCAAATACAAATTGAGCTTACTTTTTAAAAATTACTCTCCATATGTGCATATAATTGTGCAAAACATTGGGAACAGCATGGTGCAAATGAATTTACCATGTCATTTAAATTGGAAAAATGAGAAGAATCAAGGTTATAGAACCAATGTTCAAATTGCAATAAATGCTGGATTTTAGGATTTTCTGAATTTTCAAATATGAGTAGAAACAAGATTCAAGAAGCATCATTTTATTAGTTGGAACCAAATTCAAAAATGTTTATTTTTGTTGCTCAAATTCAAATAATAAAAATATGGAGCCATAAATTGTCAAATAATCTACATGATGATCTCTGGATTGAAAATCTTCTTATATAGAAAAGTGAAGGGTATCACTATGAAGAGATATCCAAAAGTGTGTTCTATAAATGTATTTTCAATAACTCCACAAAATAAAAGTTAGATGTAAAATTGAAAATTTTCATCCTATAGTGATAAAGAAAGTCATCCAAAGATCATTTGGGGGCCTCTCCAATGTTTCAAGGATAATAATTCTAGATTGTAGGTTTTGCATTAAATCCTAAAAAGACAACTCTTACTATCTTGAAAACCAAGTCTCTCACGAAGATAGCTAATTGAAAATGATCCAATGATTGGATGAATAGGAACATTATCTATTTCTACAAATCTCTAAGCCATTTATCAAACACTTTGGGTCCTTTGCTACATCGCATGGTTTAGTGAATTCAGTTATAAACTTTGAAAGTAATGACCAATACAAGGCATATCAAAGTTCTTTAATTTTTCAATGTAAAACTCTTGTGACATATGTGTTCATAGGTGAATATTAGAAGCATATGGAAAAATTGTCTATCTCATGGATGAAATGTTATCAATTATATAAATGCACAAAACCAAGGGTTGATTAAACAAAAGTTATGACTATATTGAAAGTTAACACCATGAAGTTATTATCCACGCTCTAGTGAATTGTGAGCAAATTACTTATATACAATAGAAAGCCCATTGCTATCCTTTTCATTGTTGTACATAATTAGACTTCTTGGATTTACATTTCTTTTTGCAAATGAACAATAAATCCAAGAATATCTGATATGGAAATATAAGGTAAGAAGATAGTAATTATAGTTTTAAGGATGCTTTCATATTTGCATTTCAAAAGTCTTTACCCACTAATTCTTGATAGTTCTAGTACTGAATTACATTCACTAATTGATAGGTGCAAAGCTACTCACTAAATTATAATCAATTGTATAGGCTCACCATGACTGATCAAATTGTTGCAAATTCAATTAAGGTAAAACAGCCCATTACGGACCTTTTACCCATTGTGGACTCCTAAGAATGACCCCTATTACAATTTTCTTTTAGTTATTGAGATTTGGACCACATTCAATGTCTTAACCCCTAAAGGACCGAGGCACATTTCAGGCAGGAATTGTCAAAAACTGACACTTTTTAGGGCAGCAAGAAAAAAATGAAAAAAAAAGTTTTTTTTTCAAAATTCAACCCTACAAATTTGAACTAGACTTCTTTGGGAATATGTGGAAAAAAATTTAGAAACTTTGACCGCACGGATTGAAAGATTATAACGTTTGAAGTTAGGTGAAAAAGTTTTTTTCCAACCTTGCCCGACATGGCTTGCAAACTTTAACTCCTTCTAGAATGAGATTCTTACACTGAATAGGGTTATTTTTTTTTACATTTTCAACTTGGATCATGTATGCTACACACCCGCCAAATTTCAAAATCATAGGAAGAGTTTTGCACATGCTGCCTGAAGCTGCCCGAGCTGCCCGCAAAGTTCAGGGCAGTGTCACTTTTGATCCGGGCACCTGATCGGAAAAAAAATTAGATTTTCAGGAAGGGGATACATAAATACACTACATGTCCAAATTTCATGAACATCCGACTACAAATGACTTCATAGGAGCCTACCCGAGATTTCTTGCTTACGTTGAACGGACACTTGGTCCTTTAGGGGTTAACTAACTAGAATGGAGTAAGGTAACTCAACCTATGACAATCCAAATGGAAGCCAGCCCATCACATGCAAAATTACAGTAGTAGTGTATATTCTAGTTTTGAAATGTATACGTCTAGAATATTTTTGCCCGTGATGGGTTGGCTCCCATTTGGACTGTTGTAGGTTGAATTACCATAATTAGTTATCACAATAGGAACTTTCAGTTTTTTAGTATTAGTTCATTGTAGGAAGTGCCTTTTCACGTCTTTTGTGTTAAAAAACATTGTGACCACAATAGGTGAATAAGATGAGTGTTATGGATCAGTTTTTGTTGGTTTTGGGGTAGTCTACAAATTCTTTTAGGTTGTGATGGGTTGAACACTTCAAAAATTCATAACAAATTCACATTTTGTCGAAAAAATATAGTTTCAAATGCTCTTGCCATTTCTATCACTTGAGTTTCTCTAGAAAAAAAGAATAAAATTTCAAAAATGACAAGAGGGCAAAAACCCCATTTGGTCCGTAATGGGCTATTTTACCTTAGTTGAGGCATTGAATGAAAAATAGTTACAATTGGGAGGTTTGTAGTTGATGATGAGTTCATTCAAATTTGAAGTTGCATAAGAAACAAAGTGAATTGTAGGCCATTAGATTAGTTGGAACCTTCTAAATTCTAATGAAAATTCAATTTCAAAACCTTTTTAAAGTATGAGAATTCTTCGTACTCCATCTTGTGACTGAATGAAGAAAACTCTTAAGAAAACTAAGTGTAAAAAAAGCAATGTAAATGGGGCTTGAGGGTTACTATTGTATGAGCCTAGAAGCCTGAGACTATGAGCTTAGAAGACTATACACCTAGGTTATAGGTGTCTAGATAATAAAAACCTTCCATGATTATAATGTAGCTATGTTATAGATACCTATATTATAATTTTTTATATTATAAGCACCTTTTGTGGTTGTAATATATCCACTTATATATATTTTCAAGGTTCACATGTTCACATTTTGATGCTCACACACTAGCACTGTTGAATGTAGCTTCAGTTGTTATAAGTTATGAATTTCATACTTTATTTTGTAGGAAAAATATAAAGAGGGAACAAGATAAGATATAATGGTAATTATATACAAAGACAAAGCAACATATGATATTAACAAAGACTTCAAGTAAGGGGTTGTATTGACAATTGAAGGATTGTGGTTAAGTATCAAAGGTAGAAAAGGCAAGGTACAATTGAAAGTCCATATTGGCTATAGACTAAAAGAAAATCCTTTTGAATATATATTAATAACATGCCACAAGATTCTTTCAAGAGACCTTTAGATGTTATAGAATTCATTAAGATAATTCAAGAAGTTGCATACATTATTATAAAAAGTCACTGACATGCATTTAATTCCTAAAGTTCCCATGTCTCTTGAGGGGAAAAATTGAAAGTTTTGTAGGTTCCTATACTCTCAATTTTGGCATGATTTTTTGAATTTTTTAAAAGATAGAAAATACATTTGCCTCTAGAAAATAGAATTTTTTATTTCAATTGGTGCCTAGGAGCAAAAATTATGCTTCCTAAACTAAAAATAGTTGAACTTGGATAATAAAAAAATTCAAAAAGAACTTCATTTAAGAAAAATTCTTTCTTATAGATTATATTTCATTCTATATGGAAAATTTTGATTTCTATCATTGAGATTAGTAATGCAAAAGTTATGTAGCATGTTGTTTAATACCTAAAAGACCAAGCGTTTAAATTTTGAACAACGAATGAATGCAAATACATTCTAAGCATGCAAAAATAAATTTTTCATTCATCAATCTTATTGAAGATCTTGTATTAGTTCTTTCAGATTTGTACAATATAGATCCTCAAGATTTTGCTTTGCAAATATTCTTTAATTTAAAGGATATTAGTAGGTCTAGATTCCAAAAATAACTTTTCTAGTTCAAAAGATGTCTATATGGTTTGTGCTTAATTTGCATTCTTAATGAAATCTACTTAAACTTCTTCACATGTAGTTTTAACCTTAAAAAGACATGCCCATGATTATGAATTCATTAGGAGAAATTTGAGGGCAAGGGAGGGCTATTTCAGGGGTGTTCCCCTTGTAGTCTGGGAACTTTGAACTAGCCACTAATGTCAAAACTTTTTAATAATTTTTGTTTTTCAAAAATTTCAAAGAGTGTTAGGAAACTGAAAACTGATTTTTAAAAATTCATTAAAAAATAATTAATAATTAATAATTAAATATTTATTATTTATTAATTCAATAATTAAATAGTTGAATTTTTTTGACGTGGCACTATCTAGACCACATTAGATCGTTGTTGAGGCCAGTTCTCACAATCTAAGAATTGTAGGAAACTCAGGGGGTTCTTTTGCCCACAAATCTCTTCTAATGAGAACTTCTAAATATTTTAGTCTATATTTTATTTTATTTTGTGACTATATGTAAATGACATTTTTATATTAATTTTCTAGAGAAGAAATCATTTGTTTTCTACAAGGTCAACCACAGCCAAGCCTTCTCATCAAATCATGATTAATTTGTCAATATAGAGCTTATATTTTACTCCCTTCCCCTCCTGTTCAAAGCCAATAGTATCTTAAAAACAAATTAACAAAACAGTAAAAAAGAAAGGTCAATTAGCAAGAGTCCACGGAGAATTTTGAGTCAAACTAGGGTGTTTGCACAAGAAACACTAATATTGGCTCTTAATTTATGTTTCATGGAGAATGACAGAGCTTTCCCTTGTGATGAGTTTTGAAGCATGACGTGCATGAACTTGAATTCAAATTTTTTTGAGATGGTTGTCTTTAGTGTAATTCTGTCCCATATTTTTCAAAAAAATTGAACTTATTTCATATTTAAAAGTGAATTTTGCTATTTTATCATATTTTGAGTATGAGTTTTTTTTGAATACTATGGAGTAACCAAAATTAATGATCTAAAATTTGAATTTTTTGTAGTTTGTTTCCATGGCAGGAGGGCATATTCCTATCGAGGGGTATCTAAAAATATTTTATTTTACGTCCTCCATGTTAGTGAGAGTAGGGCTCCCTTGTGCATGCACTTTTGAACATTGAAGATGGTTTCAAGATTATTCTTTTGGTGAAATCTCATCACCATCAAGTCCTCACAAAAGGTCAATTTTTAGTTTTTGTGTAAATTGTTTATCCTATTTTTTGCAAATTAAAATGTCAAATTCATTGTTTTCTTCAAAAAAATTGTCACTCTATTTTGTGAACAATTTTTTACTTATACTTTTTTGGCCTCAAAATTTAGTCGTGTCTTATTTTTAGTGTTAATTCCTTATCCTTATTTCATTTTTTTTAAATATTTTTTTTCCCAAAAGTCATAGTATAGTGAGTATTGGTGAGGCAAAATTAGGCCAAAGTGGAACAAAATTGACACATCATTCTTGCAATCACCCATCAACCAATATGTGTATTTTAAATTTATAATGAATCGATTATTCATTTGACATTCTTCATCTATTTTGTGCATTAAAAGAAACTAAACATACCTAATATAATTAATTAATTATTTTAATTAGATTTTATTGGCATGCAAAAGAGGATTCCATTAGACTTTAGCTTGCATTATTTGTGTACCTATTATAAATAAGTGATGGATTTTCAAACTATAGTTTGTAAGTGTATCAAAAATCAATCATAAAAACTCCTCTCATGTTTTGATTGTGTAAATCTTTTGTCATCATTATTTGAGTTTTGTGCTACTTTTTGGTTCAAATGTATGTGTTGCAATTTAGATAACGATGGTAATTATTGGATGAATAATACTAGTGAACTAAAATTTGTCAAAGGTTTTGATTAGGAACCAACAATTTTAGAAAGTAAATTGGTTTATCTAAACTACCAATTCTTTCCATACATTGAAGCCAAGGTCATTAAAAAACTACAAAAATAAGGACAAAAGATTTTTGTCAGAAATCATGATTCATTATTTAAACTTGACTCCGATATTTCTATGTTTTGACTATGTACATCTTAATCCCTACATGTCCAAGACCTTTTTTTTTTATCTTCTTGAAGTTTTCTCAAAACTCAACCAAAAGTTCTAATTTTATTAGTTTTATCAATTTTCTAAAATTACAACTGTATGAATTCAAACTAGACATGCTATAGATCATATAGGAAAAAAGAATACAATATTATCACTTATGGATTGAAAGATTATAATCTTTGATGAAACTATAAAAGTGATTTGAAGTCTTTTAATCCACTTTTTACATGCCAAATCTTAAATTGAATTCATGACAAGAAAAATCAGGCTAAAGAAACAAGAAGCACAACCATAATTAATTTGCAACTTCTCAAAATCTACTCTAAAATTTTTTTAAATGAATTTCCAATGTGATTCTTCCCCCAAGATTTAGTGTATTTGAGGTCCATCTCCGTGAACCTCAAATAATAAAAAAGCATGATTTGCAATGGACACCCTTGCACAAAGTCTTTAACAAATAAATCATAAACATTATTTTTTAAATAAGTTTTTTGAGCACTTAAAAAAGACTTTAAATGTTATTCATCTAGAATTAAACTACCCAAAATAGTATTTTGGTAAGATTTTACACAACTTAAAAGTTTAGTACACACAAAAATACAATGCCTTGGGCATTTAGGGATTAAGTCATCAATATCTTTTGTGGGTTTTTTTGGTCTAAATGTCACAGTTTGGGCAGTGATGATAATTTTAAGGTAAGCCAACCTATTTCCACCGGTTGCCTCATTCTGTCATTTGACTTTTGGCCAATTGCGTCCAAACACTAATCCAAATCCATTTATTTTCTAACAAAATCACTACGTAATTAATGCCAACAAGGAATAACATGTCAATTCTTTAATTGTGAACGCTTAAGTACCATTGGATATATGGGAGAGTGGTTATCAGTTGTTTATAGGATGTTCATGACTCCACTATATGAATGGTTTTGTAGTTTTAGGATAGAACGCTTCAAAAAATTCACATAATTCACAATTTATAATTTTTCAAAAAATTAAAGTTCCACTTGGATTTGATTTGTAAAACAAGTATACACCTTTGAAAAAGATGTGCCCATCTTGAAATTGGCCCCAATATATTCAAATTTCTAATTAGGGTGGTAATAGACTTGTCTCCCTTAATTCCTAAAGGACAATTGTCTATTGAACAAATGATTGAAAATCATGGTAGGTTCCTATGAAGTCAATTCCAATTGGATGTTCTTCAAATTTTAACATAAGATGTGAATATGTCCCCCCTAAGTGGGATTGCGGGGATATAATTTTTTTTATTGAGTGCCTAGATCAAAAGATATGTTACCTTGAACTTTTCAGGCAACTTGGGCTGAACATGCAAAATACCTCTTCTATTTTTGAAATTTGGCAAGAACTTACACGATACAAGATGCAAATGTAAAAAAAATTAACCATGTGTAGTGTAATCTCATTCTAGGAGGAGTTAAAGGCTATTGGCCTTGTTGAGCATAGTGGTTTCAAGAAAGATTGTTCAATTTTTGTAGCGTTTTTCTAGAACAATAATTTATGTGCTCAATACTACAAGTACTATGAAACCAAAAAATCTCAGTTGTTGATCTAAAAAATCAATGGTGAAAAGTATTGTTGTGAATCTATGACTACTAGTAAATATGGAAATAGTACTATTTGAAAAAAAAGATAATTTGTCATAGAAAATAGATACAATGAGGTATAAATTAATAATAAATAGAAAATCATGCCCCCCCCCCCCCTGAAAAATTGGCAATTTGTGAGGACACGATGGTGATTAGATTTCACCAAAAAAATAAAGCCGAAACCATCTTCAATGTTCAAGAGTACGCATGCAAGGGAGCCCTATTTGCATAAATGTATAGGCTATTAAATAATATATTTTGAGATTCCCTTTGGTAGGCATATGAATTCCTACTACGGGAATAGACCACAAAAATTTCAGCTTTAGATCATTAATTTTGGATACTCCCCAAGACTAAAAAAACCCTAAACCTAAAAGTGTGACAAATTAGCAAAATTGAATTTTAAATAGGAAATTATTTTTAAATTTTAAAAAAAGAAATATGATTAAAATCAAGTTAACCATCTCCAATAAAAAATTCGAGTTCAAAGGGTTCTACCTTCAAAAGTTCTAGCAAAAAACAACTTTGTCACTTTGAATGAGATACAAAATAGGACCGATCTTTCTTGTAATCACCTAGTAAGGTCGAAAACAAATGTTTTCTTCTAGCTTCAAATGTTATGATCTTTCAATCTGAGTAGTCAAATATTTTTACACATTTCCATAGTAGTCTAATAAAAATTTGTATAGTTGAATTTTGAATAAAAGTGTTTTTTTTCATTGTCCTAGAATGTGTCAGTTTATCACAATTTTTGCCTTTAATATATCTTTGAGCTTTAGGGGTTAAACTTGTGGTCTTCACATTTGCAATCAGTGTTAATGAAACACCAAACATTACTTTTACTTGACACAATTGTATGAACATTAAGGTGGAAGTACCTAAAACTATCAATATAAGCAATTTAATATAGTTGGAGGCACCTTTTGTAAGAAAAAATATTTTTGTTAGGTAAGAGGCTCTAAAAGTGAGCGGGCATTTAGAACCACCCATACATGCTCACTTGAAATGGATTGGAGATGGTCTTTAACCCTTGAACGGTGGGCTAGTGATTGTGGAAATCAGGCATTTTAGAACTGTGTGACATCATCCACTTTAAAAAAATAAAAAAATACACATTGGGAGTCAAACTACTCTAGAAGATCTCCCCTTTCCACCCCTAATTCCGAGGATGAATAGTTGCAATTCTATCCTATAGAGGAGAATTCCTTGATGTTCATTAGACAAAAAACGTTTGCTATGTCATTGAGGGGTTAAATGAACCTTCTATAGTCATTGAATGGATCAATAAAAAAACTATTGCAAAGAGCCAATCATTCTCTTTGCTTTCTCCATTTCTCTTTAGAAGTTGCAAATGAATAGTTTATGGAAGACCTAGGGTCATAAATAGGGACCTATGATTCATCTTGTTTGAAAATTCATAAGTAATTCTAAAATGCTTCAAAAAATACAAAATGACTTGTGTTACAATTAAAATCTATTTTTCTTTGTGCAAAAAATATACTAAAAATATTTCCATCAATAGAAATACATGAAAAGGTGGACCAACCCTTAGATTCATGAGTGCTTTATGAGCCTCCTATCTTAGTATTAGGAGTTGAAAATCATGAATTTTCAAAAAATAAATTATAATTTTCTGATACGGCATGTATTTTCTATTAATTTTAAAAGTTGTAGCTCCTTAGACTATTGAATGTCTCACATAGGTGGACTTGAAAACTTGACAATTTCAGCAGTCAACCAATCAGCAGTTTGTAAAGGGATGATTTAATGACATTTTATAGGGACACTTCAATGAAAGCCTATGTACATTTCTAGGGAACTCTATTGTACATTAATGGAAACGGGGACATTGTTGGGTGTTTCTATCTTAGTGAATGAATTGTTCATAGACTTATAAATAACTTGTGCTTAAGTTTTGATTTGGAACTGAAAATTTGCAAAAGCGAACCAGCTCATAAGGTATATTTTAGTAGCCAATTCCCTTGCTTACCCCCTAAACATCCAAATTCATCTCCAAAATTGATAATTTGAGAAAAATCATTTTGAAGTGCTATTTGGAAGCATATTTTGGAATTGACATACAAATAAAAGTTGTAGATTTTGATTTGTAGATTCCATCCGTACAATTAGATTCACCATTGTTATCACCAATTTTTTTTTATATCTTCTAAAAGAGAAATTCCAAAATTCCTTCAAAAGTTGATTACAAGCAAAATATTGCCATTTTTGGAGTAAAATTTGTTGGAATGGATTTGAAATGAGGTTCTCTTTAGTCTTTACATGGTGATTTTTTTAAATTTATGTGTTCTTCAAATCTATGACCTCAATTTAGCAAATCCAGTTTCGAACCAAAGTCAATGCAATTTGACCACTTGACATACTTATACATTCATAATTTTAGAAAAATATGTATTCTAAGGTAGTATGCTTTTGAAGCGACTATTTTAGAATTGATTGCCTTTTCGGGGAAGTGAATTTCCTTGTAACAATTTTCAATCAATTTTAGTAGGAAGAAAAATGGAATTGGCATCTAACCCAAGTTGTTTCATATTTTTTGGACCTTTGTGGAATTAGTTACGAATTTTAGAAGTTGAAATGCAACTCTCATTGAAAGCAATCTCCTGAAATGTGCAACCTTCTGAAATGTGCACTTCTGGTACATTGAAGAGAGCAAAATGTACCTCTGTATCATGATTGCTTTTAGAGCATGGTCGCTTTATGAGTAGACTACCTTAGTAACACCAAATCCAACCCTTAGATAGGACAACAACTTGATAATGTATCTCTACAAACTAGAATAACTTTCATCCCAAGTAATTAGGAGGATGAAACTTCAGTTTCAATCTATTCATTGTCCAGAAAATGGATGTTGGAGAGGTTACGGGTTAACTTACAATGAGGTCAAAGTCATTGAAAACCTATGGGCACAAGGACCTCCCCTTTCGGGGTACCATATGTCTGCTCTTGGATACTTATAAGCTTGACTTCCACAGCCAGAGGGTAAGCCTACACACATTATTATATTACATTCCCCCACTCCTGTGGAGCGGATTGGAATTTTGGAAGGGACCGGAACTGCACCAAATTAAGGCGGTGGGGACGCACTCCCAGTAGTATAACTTAACAGAGCTCGATGTAAGTTAGTAGTAGAGTGCCGAGCCAAAAGAAGAATCATCTACAACATTAGATTGCATCGACGGGTGCTCGTTTTGGGACCTGACGAAAGGCAGCATGCAAGAGTTTCTTCTGTCTAGTCACCTGCAAGCCAGATATTTGTTCTCCAATCAGCAGCTTCATATCTGGGTGCATGGACCCCCCCTCCGGCCCTCCCATATCGGTCCCCGGCCACTGACACTGCCATGGCAATTGCAGTAAGTAAAGGACTCCGTAAGTAAGTATCTGAAGTAGCTACAGTAGTAACCTACCGTGATCTACAGTAGCTTTGTCTTACAGACTAGGCGAAGGCAGGCCCTAAGTTAAGTTAGTAGCCTTCCTTTGCTGCAGAAGTTGGCTCCCCTTGCCGACGACTCCTTCCCGTCGCCTCCAACTCGTATAGTATTAGAGACACTGATCTTTTTTTCTATCTCTCCGGGGCGCAGCTGTACTGCACTTCGTCCGAATTCATGCACGTCGATCGATCCAGGCTCGTGCTTGTTTCGATCGAAGGCTTGGCCAGGTGTTGCTGTGTACGTCAAATTATAGGATCAATGGAAGCTAGTTCCACACCGGGAAAATTAATTCGGACTGGCTACTGATCTTTTTGCGCGTCGGTGGTTGCTAAGGCCGGGAAGCTTGCATGCATGGTTGGGTGATCGACTAGCTAGCTTGGGTTCCATCAATTGAGTGAATGTTCTCTGGCATCGGAATGTGCTGGGCTACAGAGAGCCGCTGCAGTGGTAAACGCGAGATGGGATCATGCGCGCTGCTGGGGTGTGGGTGTGGGAGGGCGTGCGTGACGCCTGGCTAGCTGCATGCGCCATGGATGTGGCTTGGTGAATGTATGGTAACGTTGTAGAGGTTAAGAAGTGACGGCGGCGGGAAGCTAGACGAGAGTGAGATCGGGAAGTTTGTGTGTGTGTGAGTGAGAAAGAGAGAGAAGTTTAGAATGGCGGCAGACCACCCGTGGAGTGGGCTGAAGCCGTCGCGTGCGCGCACGGTGGACGCGGGCGGGCGTTCGGATCATCACCATCATCCCCACCTAGCGGGGAGCAGCTCCTTGCGCGGGTCCGAGTGGGCGCCGTCGTGGGCGCCGACGCCCAATGCACTCGACGAGTCGTGGATGTCACCCTGGAATGGGGCGGTTCCCGGTCACGGAGCGCCCACCAGCTTGCCGGGCGCGCCAGCGCGCCGGAAAGGGCTGGCCGCGGACTTGTCCATGTCCATGGGCGGTCGGGGTGCAGGAGGATCGGCGGCCGGCCTTGGGGTTCCCGGACAGTCGCTGCTTCCCCATCGCGAGGGCTGGAAACGGAGCTTGACGTCCAGTACACGGTGGGGCACTGATCGGCGCCTGTACCGGTTCGGAAGCCCTTGCTCGGAAACCAAACTCGACGCCGAGATGGCCGTGTTCGAGTCGGAAATCACACGCACGGTGTCCGATCACCTCTCCAGCTTAATATCGCTAAGTCAGGCAAGTCCATCGCCTACCAAAAACAGCGGGAGTAGTGCTGTCGCCGCAGCTTCGTCTCTGGGGTTGAGGCCCAGTCTGGGATTCCTCAAGCGGAAACGATCCGGGTTCCCGGAGATTCACGATGATGTTCAGGTGGGTGGAATAGTACTAGCTCTGTCTTTCGTTTTAGGGTTCCGAAATTGGGCAAATTGGAAAATTCCGAAATAGTCCGTTGGTTTGTCTTGAGCTTGCAAGGCTAGTAGACATTCATTCATTTAGAGAATTGTTCGGGCTCCAAGAAAGATGGATGAGGGTGTGCGTGGCAGCAGTAATATATTGAGATATTCTCTAAGCTTGTTTGCAAATTGTAGGGTGATTGTGGATGGATTCCCCCTTTGAAATTGGTGGTGCGCAAAGGGCTCACCTTGTCCGACGTTGGGGAGCTCAACAGAATCATCATCCCAAAGGCAAGTTTGAGTCACTCTGAGTGTGATGATTGTTATCTGTACTTCAATGCCGCCGTACGAACACCTGACTGAGGTGAAGACATTGCTCAATTCGACCTAATGGCCATGACCAACCGAAACTTCATAGCAGATTTGCAGAGGCGTAACCCCACCCTCGAAGAGTCTAAGAATTTATGGAAGAGCTGATTTTGAGCTACGAGATTGACTGTTAATTACTTAATTAACGGCGGGTACAGTGTTAATTAACCTAATTAAGAACAGACAGTTCAAAATTTCGGTCATTGTAATGCATGAAAAGCGTCATGGCAACAGAACAGACCAAAGTTTTTATTTTTATATTAATACTTTTAGCTAATATATATACTGCATAATTGATCAGCATATATGAATTGCATGCTGATATATACTGCATAATTTTACCAGCTGCGTAGACCGAGGCTAACGTCGAGCCTTTTTGTCATACACCAGCGTTCAATTTGTGAGCCCTAGTTTTATTCATTGTTTGCAGAAAGATGCAGAGAGTCTGTCCTTTCCTCAAATAGACACCAAGGAGGGTGCAGTGCTCCAAATGGAAGATTACTGTGCCTTGAAGCGCTGGCACTTTCGATTCAAGTACGCCCAATTGATTAAAGTTTCTAATTCAATTTCTCCAGAAAAAACGAACTCTGTACAGTACAGTCAGGAGATCGAGTACTGCATTAGCTTGTTCATTGTTTCTAGTGGTAAGATGAAGTCAAGGAAATGAGGGAATGCTGACATGCGCTACAACTTCCTGAAATCTGGTGGGATCGGACAGGTATTGGACCAACAACAAGAGTCGGATGTATGTGCTTGAAAACACTGGTTTGTGCAAACGACTTTACCTTTCTTATTTCAGTTCAAAAGGAACTAAATGCAGATTTCAATAACTTTCGTATAAAAAGTGTAGCACGGAGGTTAGACGGATCTGAGGACGTCTGTGTTTCAACTACTTCTGATCATGAGGTGTTCTCCTGATGAACCTTGCAGGAGAATTCGTCAGGTATCATAGCCTGAGCGAACATGACGTGTTCATCGTGTATGAAGATGTTTGTAAGAATCTGGTGAGTTTCTAGATGCTAAACCCTAACTTGATATAAAGATCGATCTAGATCCGCTCCAAGCTACTATGATAATTAATTAATTGTTAATGACTGAATTAAAACGAACATTTTCTTTGCTGAACACTGAGACAATTGACTGAGGTAATTATAGGATTTTCAGTAAAATCTAGATGTTTTGGGAACTTTCAAACATCCTAAAGATCCCATGATTCATGTGGAGGACTCCCTATGGTCACAATGATCACAGCGTGGCCTGCCTGCACATATATATATATATATATATATTACGGGGAACCCTTCTGTATGATCGTTGTGACCAGGTATCATAGGAAATGCAGAGAAAAAGCGAGACTGGGGAAATGGGGAATAATTATATGTACACATACACACAAATCGATAACATGGTAGCTTGAAATGTGCCAATGTCATGAATATCCGACAATGTGACGCACACGAAACTCATATTGGGTTCCCGGTGTTAAAATTCCCGGTGTTCCCAGTGTATCGCACACCGGGAAAAGTGAGACTCACCGGGAATTTTAACACCGGGAACCCAATATGAGTTTTCTGTGACGAAATCGACGTTTCAAAAGGTTGATTATAGTGAGTGACACAATTGACTTATATTAGTGAATTGTAGATATGGTTATCTGCGCTTTTGCAGAAGTTCTCTAACAAGAGTCGGTCTTCTCTGTCTCCTTGTACTCCTCCTTAGCTTCCAGGGATCGAAATATATCTGTCGAAATATATTAAAGCTGTGGCATGCCATTCTCGACAGGATTTCTCTTCTAACATCCTCGATCAGGTTCAGAGACATATTAATATAACCACGACACATGTTATAACTCAGGAGTACTTCTCGGTTCGGTCATGCTTACACTATTAAAACAACTACATTATTCTTTGTTTAATTCTTCATCCGACTTAGATGTCTTCAGTTGATTAGAGTGAAAACTAACACTTGTGAATTAATTGGGTTGGTAATTAAGCGGTCCGTTTCACCAGAAATTAAAGATCATGAAACAGCAGTGGAACTATTAGTGTAGTCAATGAATCATTTTCGTACTGGCGGACGTCTTTAATTGATCCCTGCTAAAAGATTTTTGGATCGACGTGAGTACTGCAGGTAGTTTGTGGACAGAAGAAAACTAGAGACGACAATATGCTAGACGATTCAAAAGTCCCTGCTCCAGAGACACCCCCGGCCAGTGCTACCAAAGATATATTAGGCAGTCGCACCACCGACATCGTGAACAAGCCAGCCCCATCAGGCTGATCGAGAAATTAATATTAATCATGGTATGCATGCATACATATATGGCTACAATACCGTTGCAAGTTTCAAATTATGCTTAGTACTAGCTTGTCCCTGCGGAATATGAGTTTTTGGAATTCACTGGTTTAATTCGTTAATGTGTTATTTAATTATCGATCTGTCGTACCAGTTGCAATATAATGATCTGTTGTAGCCATATATGCATAATTATGCATGCAGCCGACCGACTTCAATTTTTGAATTGATTTCTTTCGTGTCTGTCTTGAGTTTTAGCTAGCTCAGGTTTACATGGACCCCTCCCGGATGTTGTTTGTTTTACAGAACTGTAAATTGAATTACTCGGACTCAGTCAAGCTTGAGTTCTGAAGATTGAATCATTTTTTACCTGGGGAATGTAGGTTTTGTACTCCTTTTATCTTTTTTTTAAATTGAACAGTATCAAATGGAAAATCTGGCGGCATTTGATGTGAGTTTTAATTATAATTATAACACATTATAATTTCATAGTTTCAGGTACTGATTCGCTTTCAACGAAGAATTCGAATGTGAGTTTCTGTCAACCTATTGAAAGGTCCAGTTTCAAGAACGGAGGACAGTGATCGCATTTGCATACACGCTTTGAAGACACTGTGTTAACATTCCAGTGGAAAGACGATTCAATCATCTGGAATTACTCAAACATACCAAAGCCAACACCTCAACAACAGACATTGCAGAATGTAGGGTAAACTGAAGGGCATTACATGTGAAAGATGAGTAGCCGTCTGCGCAATTGGAAGGAATTCCTTCTTCAGAACAACGACTATCCCATAGATCACAGTAAATGGACATATTCATCTTACACAAACAGAAACAATCGCTGGAAGAAGCAGATTTTAGAAAGCAAAATGGGACCACGAGGCAATTCATGGAAGAAACTACTCCATGGATGAGGGTCATTAGGCGCAAGCTTCTGGATCGCCATACCTTCATTTCCTACCTTTCAACCTTAATGAAAAATCCAAACTCTTTTGTTTCCATAAGGTGGTACTGTTCAGTACTGTACCGTAATTGAAATTCAACAGTAGAATGGTGAAGGCAGTACTACAATGCACCCTGGATCCAAGTTTCAGAAAAACAGAATGTGCAAAAACTCACAAAAGTAATGTTTGATTGATTGCTACTGCAATATACATTTTCGCCATCGAAATGACCAAACTGAACTCGAAGTAAACAAGCTAATAGTACACCTGAACAACCTCCATACATATTACAGATGGCCCCTGACGGCAACTAAGATTAGCCACAAGCTCTGGATATTTTATCCTCTCAGCTACAAGACCATAACAACATCAACAATAATCAATATCATTTGTAACAACAGTCAACATGAATTGGAGTGTTGCACTGGCCATGGCAGCAAGTCCTTTAGAGAGCTGTTTGCAGGCGAGCAGCCCGCCTCTCTCGCACAGTGGCCCTCTTCCGCATCTCCACATCCACAGCCCGTGCCATTTTCTGTCTCTTCCGTTCTGCATCAACGATTTGGATCGAAGTCAGTAAACCAGTGCGATTCAACATGACCGAGATGATAAAAACATTAGCAAGCTCTGAAATTGAATATGAGTTCAAGCAATTAGGGTTTCAGTCACCTGAGGCAGCAGCCTTGACATTCACGTTCCGCTCTTTCGCGGCCACGCGCCGGAGAGGATGCAGGGGATGTGAAATGGTGTACAATCCGAGCTTCATATTCGCACCCAAGTACGTGAACTTCTCACCGATGACAGCAACAGCAACAGCCATTCGCCTCCCACTTGCTGCACTCATGTCTGCAATCCTTGTTTTCGACCCACCGAAGACCTTGTTCGACGCAATGGTGGAAGCCGCACCTCTCTTGCGGCGTCCCATGGTTCTCCAACCACGGTTCTTCGGCGCAACCCCTCCGGCTGCAGGTGTCCCGACTCTGCTACGTTTCCCGAACGCCATTACTCAGACTTTGCTTGAATGTCAAACAAAAACTAACAAAGTCACTAACAATCACTAACAGTGACTTGAATTGCGCTTGAATTGGTACAGGCTTTGCAGAAGGAAGCTATGATGCAAATGCTGGAAGAAATCTAATCGCAATAATGTATGAACTGTCGGTCTGAGATCGAGTTGAATTACTCTAACCGTAGCGCACTGACATCTGTATAGCACAGGTCTGGAGGGGCTACGATATCAAATTGAGAAGGTGACATTTGACCGGCATATCTATTCTTAACCTTGATGACCTTGGCTATGAACATCTGCCGGTAGTGACGAATGACGTGCTCCCAGGTCGACACAACATAATATCTTCTCCCGACGCTCTGTGCATGAATATTTCTCTTGCCATTGCCGACTCCCGACTCCCGAGAGCCAGCGCAACAATGCGCCGCCGGTTGATTCCGATGTGTCCGGCATCGCATCTTGCCAGCGCATGACTCGAACAACAGTGACAGTCGGAGATTTTTTAGAAATTTCGAAGAAATGGAGTGAAGGTCCCCATCCCGGGAAGATCTTTCCATGACTGTACTGTACAGTGGTGTTGTTTTTTCTGGCGAAATTTCGCCAGATCTGTCAGAATCTGACCACTGTGAATCTGTCCCTCCAAAATCTGGCCTATGCAGTGAAGCCAACACAGGGGACACTAGTCCAAAAAAAAAAAAACTGCGTACAGTAGGGAGAAGAATTGCATTAGGGTTAGTTCACCGACTTGGGCCATAATGATCATGATGAGAAGATGATGCCAAGTGCTTGCAAGTGTGACCTAATTGCAGCTTCGTCGATAAAAGATGCGTCTAAAATATTTTCGTGAAACCGCGCCACTGCAGCGCAGGGCCCTCTCAATGGTCTTTACAGTTTGAGCTTTGGAGTACTACTCTGTTTGGGCGGTACTGTGAGTTTTAGAGAGTCCTTTCTATTTGGGTTTTCTGGCAAATTCTTGTGATCTCTGTCAGGCATCATCCTATTATGGAAGAAATGCACTGGGCTTAGGGCACGGACACCCTAATGGTCATGATGAGGACGGTCGTACCAAGAAAATCGAATGTGTGACCCAATTTCCGCTTTTTGGATAAATGCTTAATCAAGATGAGATGATTGAACGATTGCCTGGGCAACTGCACGAGGGTGATCCTCGACGTTGCTGTGAGTGCTTGATCGGATCTGTCGAGATATCTGGCAGTCCTTCCTAATTTAGGGTTTCGGCAAATTCTTGGGCGCCATTGAAGCTTGAGTGACGTGTTGTGAGTGTTGTGAGTGCTGTGAGTGTTTGTGGGTCGTGGCAAGATGTTTTTCGAAGTGGATATGCGACGCGTGGTGGTGGTGGAACCCCAAGAGCTGGGCGATGCGCTGCACACGCGACGAGCGCTGATCCGGCGCCTACTCAAGGATGTGGATGCGGAGCGATGCTCGGAAGAGCTCGGCTACTTCGTCACCGTGACGACGCTGGAGAATGTGTCGGAAGGGCGAGTGCGCCCCAACACGGGCTCTGTGGTGTTTTGGGTCAATTTCAAGTGCATTGTGTTCCGCCCCATCTGTAACGAAGTCATCGAAGCTGAGGTCACCGAAGTCATGCACAATGGATTCTTGGCAGGTACGACTACTTCACTCTTCGTCCACTTCTCTTCTGGTGCATCATCCCTTGGTGAAACGTCTCTTCTTTCACATCACTTTCATCAGTATTCAGTCACTCACTCGTCCTACAAAATTTGCTGTGCAAATTTTTTATGAAGTGTCGCTGCGAAATTTTCTGATCGTGCCTTTTTTTACTTGCCGCCCCTGTTTCTTCAAATTCTCTGTGCGAAATTCACAAAAAATCTTTTG
Organism: Straminergon stramineum; assembly: GCA_963920665.1. Classification (NCBI taxonomy): domain Eukaryota; kingdom Viridiplantae; phylum Streptophyta; class Bryopsida; order Hypnales; family Calliergonaceae; genus Straminergon; species Straminergon stramineum. Next base: position 19,800,355 of record OY987263.1, on the reverse strand, counting down.
CATTGCTTCCTTTGTGCGGTGTTCAAGAACTTAGGGAGAGGCTCTGCTAACCATACAGTATTTTAGAGACTCCATTGACCATACTGGTGAACTTTGATTTGTGCTAGAAGTGTGAAACACAATACTTTCTAACACAATATAAATGTGCAAAATTTTAGATGGCGAAAGTTTCGAGATTTTTGTAGTGAAAGGCTCAAAGTTCACCTCTATGATGAATGGAGACTTTACATTACTCAGTCCTATAATTTTTTGTGAAAGTGCTTGCTACGGATTCTCTGTGAAATTTTGTTTTCCAGTAGATTCATCTCTCTTCTTTCATATGTCTTGTTTCCTCAGATTGCATTGTGCAAAATTCACACTCAATCTTTTGCATGAATCACTCACTCTCTATGCAAATTTTGCTTTAATATTGCGCTGTGAAATTTTATGCGCTTGCCAATTGTTTCTGGCAGCCTGTGGGCCAGCACGGATCTTTGTCCCACGCAAGCAGATGGATGGATTTGAGTTCCGTCCCGGTCCATCAATGGAGTTCAATAAGTGGCGTGAAACGAGCGGAAACGAGATCGTTACCAAATCAGAAGTGCGATTGAAGGTTGTTGGGGTTCGGTGGGAGCCCAAAGACAGGTCCATCATGGCCGCCGGCAGTTTGAACGCTAACCTTTTGGGCCCTGTTAAGAGAGACTCTCCTCTTGAAACGGTAAGCCCGTGGCTTTCTTTTTGTTAATATTCATTTTTTCCTTAATTTTTCAAGAGCGTGAAGGTGCTTCTCTTGATCTTTGGAAGCACCAAGGTAACCAGGCCTAATTGCGAGACTATAAGGGCTGAGCATCTTTGCTATTGTAGAACGGTCAGATTTCTAATTTTTCTTGTTGCCAAACCAAAGAGGATTTCAATGCACACCAAAGAATGCATTATTTGGATACCACATGTGAAAGTTATAAGGATTCAAAGTTGTACTCGAAGATGATCCAAAACTAATCGTGCGGTCAGATGTTGAGGTGGTTTACATACTCAAAATCAACATGAACTCATTGAGCAAGATTTTGGAGTGTCACATTAGGAAGGTGTCGCAATTAGATGTGGTTACCTAACAGTTCAATGTACTGGTTTCGTCGCAAACAGTTGAAGCAATGAATGATTATTGAGTTGTAGGTTTACTAACCGCGACACTACGTTTTGCAGGCTTAAACTGTGGAATTTTGAAACTTTCCTGGAGGGATTCGTACATGGTGAGAAACGGTTGTTTGTAAGGAAATCACAGCAGCGACATTTCTGAGGTGTAATAGCGGGTGTCAGACCTTGCAATCCCTTCTCCGCAATTTGCAGGTTGGTAACCAAATTGGGCTCAACACGGGTTATTCTTTCCTTGAAGTTCCAGTTCCCTCGTAGAATCATGGAATGCGATTCTGTTTACGTTTCAATTGATGTAAACTCTCTAGATTTTGCTCTGCTGCCTATCAGGATTTGGGACATTCCTAAAGGGTTCCTCCGATGGTGAAACATGATCTATGAAAGACAATCACCGCAGTCGTTACTCCTTCAAATTGTAATGTTTCCATTGATGTCAATTCTCTAGATTTCTACTGCCTATCTTTACTGGGATGCAGTAATGAAGGAATGATTGCATCCAAATTTCTACAGCTGATGGGTGTTCGATTTGAATTCTGGAGGTGACAGTCACTTCAGGTTTAAAAACATGTAAATCCTTTTCTGCCTACTTTTAATTTATGCTATCACAAATTACGCATATTTGTTTTGACTGGATCCGGATTTTTGTTCATACTTTGTAACTTTCATTATTTTCAGTTGTTTCTTTGTCGCTCTTCTTGAAATCACAAAAGCCAGTCATGAGTAGATGCGAGATTCTTGTTGGTTTTAAACTGTTTGGTGAGGCTTAACCATGAGCCCATTAGAAAGAATGTGTGCCCTTTAATCCTGTAATGACGCTGCGGACCTAAAAGGTCCGTTGGATGACTTCATTGTGAACTGGAGAAACAAAGAATGCACCTCTTGGTACAATAATTGGAGTATTTTGGTGATTACATTGGTCATGGGAGTTACATCCTTTCAGGGTTAAGGAACCTTAGGTATTGTGATGGTTACATAGGTTGCTCACTTGGTTGAAATAGTGCCTACTTTTGGGGGTTACATTGCCATGAGGTAGGAGGTCCTATAATAGACTAGGCTCTCAAAGTGTCTTGTAATGTGGAGGTACATTTTACTTTCTTCAATGCACCTTCAATTATCAAGTAGTGTACATTTCAATAGGTGATTGCTTTTAGTGACCATTGTGTTTCAACTTAAAAAATTTGCAACTAATTCCACACAGGACTAAAAAATATGAAATGGCTAGGGTTAAATTTCAATTCCACTTTCTATGAAAATTTATTGAAAAATGTTTCAAGGAGTTTAGCTTCTCTTGAAATGCAATTAGCTCTTGAATGGGTGCTTTCTAAACTTCATGCTTCCAAAGTGTTAGAACTTTTGAATTTAGATCATCACAACATTTTTTCATCAATCCAAAATGTAATATAGTATAGGAAAATACTTGAAAAAAGGCTTCTAATTGTATAAAATATGATGCATTTGGATTAAAAAATTTGAGAACACTTGATGTCTTCGAAATTTGCTGTAAAGGATTAGAGAATAGTAGAAATGTGTGGAGAGAATATGCGGAATACTGGTACAGGATTATAAAAGATGAAGGATAGAAGGAGGCATCCTTTGAAAATCCTAAATCCTTTTAAATTTTTGTTTCCTATCATTGTAGTATACATGAATTTTCATGTAATATTAACCCCTAAAAAAGCTTACAATAGTTGAATGGAGAATTTTGATTTGGAGCTTTTAAGTTAAAATAAATGAAGATTTGTTTCATTTTTGCCAATTTTTCTTTCCTTGGCATCCCTACATGAGTTGATTTAACCCTTGTCCATATTTCAAGAGGCATAGAGTAATGAAGCTAGTTGTAGTGCAAAAAAATAGACAAAATTATTTTTTTAGCATATTTGGATGTACTTCATCCATTTGATATAGCTCTTGCAATAAACATTTAGAAATGTTCATCATACACCTAATGGGTGTCAACTTTCTTAGTGGTAAAAATGTATAGAATCCAAAGATATTCATTCTTAAATTAAATGATTAAATATAACAAGTTTAAAGAGATTGGATATAATCTTCTATTGTTGTGTATCATCAATTCTTGCAAAGAGATGTCTTTAACATTGCAAATCTAATTAAAAGGTTCCAATTCAAATGAATTTTTTGCTCTTTCCTACAATATGATACAAGCCCAAGCATTGCCTCTATTGCACAAGAATCATTGTATTTAGTCTAATCAATTAGTGAAATCTACATCTTTCTATAGAATTATTTTGTTTGTTTACAATCTATGGTGGATTTAGTTAGATAAATTGTCATCAACTTTAAGGTTTGTCATCTTCACTTTTTTATTGTAGTTTCTTCATACTTCCTTGGTTTGGAATCACTATGTCATCAATCATATTATTTAACTCTTTATTTGTGACTTTCATAGCATGGCACTTTGCTAAGATGTTTCTTTGTTTGTTTGAAAATAGCAAGTCAGAGTCAAATTCATTGAGATGATCATGTGCTCTTTTGGTATATCCTAGGGTCTTATATTTTTCAAATACTTGTTCTACTATTGACATATTTTTTGCAATCCTTGTATTTTGTTGAGGAGACTTTAGTTTTGAATGGTTAGATTTTTTATGTTTTAGTGACTTATCTTTGTTGTAGGTATCACACATTTTATAACATTGCATGACATCTCTTTTTATCTTGGTTGGATTTGGCAACTTGCATATTGGATATGCGCAAACCATTTTCAAATCTTCGCCATGAATATCACATTTTTCATGTTTTTGTCGTTGTTTGCATTGAAGAATATCATAATAATGATTGCTACAAAGAGTTGCATTACCACTACTACTACATGAATCATCACATTTAGTAGGCTCATCAATTGTTGTTGAAACAATGTCATTCTTGTTCAACCTTTGGTCAAAACAATTTGAATTGAACATATCATTGTAACTTTCACATCTTTCATTTTTTGATTTCTCAAATGGATTTGATGTCTTATTGTATACATTTTTTTTCAACCATTGTAAAATATTATCATCACCAAATGTGGTAGCTTTCACATTAGGATCATGTTTTTTTGCATTATCAACAAATAACATTGCCTTCGTTTTAGTAGAATTTGAGTTAGATTTTAACTTTGAACTAGTATAAGATAAACTAGCCATGGTTGTCATGATAGTATCATCTAATTTATTTGGCAATTCAACATTTATCTTAGAATTTGTGGAAATTTCATCCATTTTATAAATTTCTTTATTTAAAATTTCTTTGATTAATGAACTATATTTTTTATCATCATTATTTAAAGAATTTTCATCACTTGTACTTCTATATCTATTTTGTTGGATTTTAATCATTGTCTTCATTGCCTTTGATAATTCAAATTCATTATTACAAGTAGTACCAACTATATTCATTTCAAAGTCTAAATTTGATTTAGGTGCTTTAAAGACCTACAACAATTGCAATTTTTATATTTCTAAACTCCCCTTAATTTTTGATGCATTATGAGCTTTAATCATTTTTATTTCATGTTCTAATCATTAAGCTTGTAGTTCCTAAATGTTTAACAATAATTGAACAAGTTCTTTCATATAGATTATACATACAAATAATTTTTAACAAATTGATTGAGGCATACAAGAAAACAAATTAAGACTATGTAATGTAATGATAAATCTATCACTATTATCAATTATTGAAGTACAAACAATAGAACTTAAAATTTTAAAAAGCTAACCAATTTTTGGTCAATATATTCCTTATTTGTTAACCTTTCTACTTCTTTGTGAGCATTTTCTACATCATGTGTGAGAGTGTCCACTGCCATTAATGATCCAACAAGCAAACAATTATCCATATCTAATTGCGCTTGCACATTCCTATGAACATTATAGAGTTCTACGATTTCTATTTGAAGTTCTTCTTTCAAAAGTTCTTTATTTTGTTTTTCTTCTCTATGTTGTGATAATTGAGAGTGGGTCTCATCATTTGAGACTTTTTTAGCTAGATTTTGTATTTCGGAACAAAGTTTTTCATACTCTCCTAATTTAGATCTAAATATGAACATTAATTGTTTGATGAGTTCATGTTGTGAATCTCCCTTTCTAATGAGGTTTTCAACTGTTGTTTTTTCAAAAGCTAAAGTTGCTTTCTTTTTTTCCAATATATCCCCTGCTTGTGCACATATCATTGATGGAACATGGGCTCTTATTGAACACAATATATCCGCATCATTTTTAGCTCCAATACACAATGTTGCTTCACTTTTTGTTATACTTCTATTATACTCTTGAAGTGCTTGAGAACATTGTTGAATGTCATTGGCATGAAATATTTCTTTTATATCTTTACATTTTTCATTATCATCTTTACATCCCAAATTGATATGTGGTTTGCATTCATTGTCAAGGTTATTTGAATGTTCTATTGTTTTTGTATTTGATGTTGTTGTAGGTGTTGTTAAAAATTGCAATTCATTTTTAAAATTAGGAAGTAATGATGATTTGCATGAGTTATATTTCATATTTCTATTACAACCCTCTTTGCAATGAACTAAAGTAGAGCAAAAATATTGTTTTTGAATATTGCCATTAATAGAATAGAGGGAATTAACTTCATCTTGTTGTCTAGAGTAATTAGAGCAAGAAAGAGATGAAATCTCATTTCTATCAAAGGTGAGTTGTTCACCAATTGCACTCAAAGATTGAATTTTTTCTTTTTCTTTTTCTTTTAGATTATTATTATTGTAACAATCAATTTTTTGTAGGTGCACATGAGAGACATCCAAATAAATTGGCTTGTTAAAAACTTCATCATGGTAGTTGTGCTCTTTTTGTAATAGATGTGGTACTTCTTGATTTGATTTGAAATTTTGAATGCCAATTGTTGGAATTACTTCATCATCAACATCATCAGTTGTTTCAATTGGATCTCTTACATTTGCCTTAAGGAGATGTAATGATGAATGTAATTTAGAATTTGAATGTGAAAATTCAGTGTTATTAGCTGGTTCAATATAGGTATTGGGAATTATACCCCAGTCACATAAAGTACCTTCTCCACCCCCCTCTTTATGATTGCCCTGAGTACTTAGTGCATTTGGTTGAGGATTCAAACATGATTCTTTTGAAAATTCTAACCCGCATTGCATATTTCTATCAATTATTCTATCATTGTCTATTATTTCATTGTGTGACTTGAATACACCAATTGAATTACCTTTGCAATTTGAACACATAATTTTTGAGCAAGAAAATGGTATGTCATGCAATCTTTTGTCAATTGCATCAAGTGCTTTTAGATCACATGATTGAGTGGCATAATTTATTTCTTCGGACTTGTTATCAAATTTTGGTACTTCTAGATCAATTGATAATGGATTTTTTTCATGTGGTGGAGAGATTGTAGTTGTTGTATGGGAAGAATCTAAATTATTTTTTTGAAAAACTTCTTTTTGGATGTGACCTAATTCATTTGTTATGGAGGATAGAGGCGAGGATAGAGGCTTTTTGATGTGAAGTGATTCATCCACTATAAAAGGATTTTCCATTTTTGTTTGAGTTTCATTAAGTTGTATTTTATGATTATTTTTTTCTTTATTTATTAACGCAAAATTGTTATGTTCAGAATTTTTTTGTATGAGTATACTTATACCAATTCGTTGTTTGGGTTTCATTATGTTTTCCTTTTGATATGGAATATTAACATCAAGATGGTTATCAAAAAGTTTCAAGTTGTTATTTTCACTAATATGTAAAACCATTGATTCTACCTTTTGTACTTGATGTTCATCGTGTTCCACAAGTTTCAAGCTACTTCCTAGATTTTCTTCTTTACTTTTTTGACATTGTCCTAACAACAATGAAAATTCATTATAATTATTTTGAGAAAAGGAATTTACACAATTAATTATTGGGTCAACTTTTTTCTCAATTATTTGTGTAGAAATTGGTACTTCATTCTTTATATTACTTGTTTCTATACAATTTTTTATTAAAAGTTTCCTAGGAGAAAATATGTCATCTTTAGAAAATACTTCTCGTGCGGAAACCTCCTCCGACTCTGATGTAGAGATTTCAATAAGTTCATCTACAACTAATTTAGCTTGTTGAAAAGAATCACCTACATTGAATGCTCCAAAGGAATTGAATATATCCTTTTTGGATGTTTTAAAAAAATCTAATGTATTTAAATCAAGGCTTTTAATACAATTGTTCATTGGTAGAATATGTATAAAATCTCTTTTCTTGCTTGCATTCTTAGCATAACAATGGATTTGTTGACCAATCATGACTTCTTTATTTTTTGTCAAACACCAATCTTTATATTTACAATTAGAGAATTCACAAGGTTCATCTAATATGTTATTTTTTGATGTATTGAAGTTCTTTTGTTCTAATTGTTGTTGATTCAATTTTGTATTATTTGACTTAATTAATACATTTTTGTCATTTTCTTGCAAAATCATTGAACTATTACTTGTGAAAAGAAATTTAGGAATCTCTATATATGGTTTAATTTTTGGACTAGTGATTGTTTTGATGAAATTTGAGCAAATGAAGTTTGAAAAGTCTTTATTACTTGATTGGTTTCTATTCTTGAAATAAGATAATTGTGGTTGTATAAAACTTGCATGATTTGATATAATCTCAATCAAAAGTTTTTTAAGGGCAAATAGTTGCTCATCCAATGCTGGAATAGGTAAGTGAATCACATGAGAATCTTTCCTAGCAGCTTGTTTCTGAAGCCCATTATAATAATCATATGCTGTAAGGGCCCAATTTACAGTCATTCTTCCTCCAAAATGTGCAAGATATGCACGTACAAAGCATTGACATAATTCTCCATTAAAAGATTGACAACAATAAACTTTATTGTGCCATTCAACGATTTTCTTTGCTTGTTTGTCATCTTTTATATAAGATACACACAATTTCTTGGAACAATCATGGTTGGGATAATCAAAAAGTTCATAAATTTCTGATAATGGCACAATCGAAGTAGGAACATCTTCTAGTAAACAACCTTGATTTGAAAGACCTACTATCTCATGCCAAAACTCAAGAGGATATTTTGCTTGATTTCCCAAAAAGATCAGGGCAATTTGATTAAGTTTTTTCTTAAACCAATCCAAGAAGTTATTAATGTAATTTGAATTGGGATAGTGAGTGTTTTGACATGAATCACATGAACAAACATTATCCATAAATTAGATTACATAAGTAAAACAAATGTAATAATTTTGTAATTTGCAATTTTTTCAAAAATATTTGAATTTTTTTTTATCATTTTTTTTTCTCAATTTCAATATTAAATATTATATATACAAATGCAATGATTGCAAATCAATTGACATTTTCAACAACCATGTTTTAACTTTGGGATCAATATTGTTCATTTGAAGTTTTGTAAAATGTTTTTTGAAGTTTATCATACTTAATATGAGTTTTTAAACATCTAAAAGTTTAAGAACATATATCCTCGTTAGAAATAATCAAATATAGAGTACTTGAAATTGAAAAGTTGGAAGCTGAAAAGTCATCCTTGACATATATCTATTCATGATTAACACAAAGTCATTCATATTAAAATTTTCATCATGAATTATTATGAATTCTTGAAATCATGTCTTTGATTTCCTAAAATTGATACCAAATTTTATTTCTTAACTGTTGATTTATAAAATAAAAAAATACAATGTTATTCAATCATGTACAAGTTTGTAATCAATTATTAGAGTTGGACTTTTTTCAGTCCTTTTCACTCTACCAATAATAGCAAATTGAAGATTTTGGAATCTTGAAATGCTGAAAATGTGAATATTGCATTCTCAATAGCTACCAACCTAGAAATTTTAAAATTTAGTTCTAAAAAAATTCGAATTTTTTATAAATTTGTTGCCTATATATTTGATTTTTTAATAAATTAAATATTTTAATTATAAATTAATTGAATTCTTTTTAATCAAGATTTTACTTTTTTGATTGAAAGTTTATTTTACAGTTTATTATTAATATGAAATTTTCTAAAGTTATAAATGCATAAAAAAACTAATGCTTTGCTTCTTTCATTACTTCAAGTGAAAAATAATTATAAAAATTTGAAGATTTGAAATTTCAACATCATAAATTTTTTTAAATATGAATTTTTTAAAATTTTTAAATCTTTAATCTAAATTTTTAAATAATGACACCAACAAAAGTCTTATGCAATTGATTAAGGCTCTATTCTCCCACTCAACCTATTGACAATCGATTAACAATTTTGACAAAATCTATAAATCTATAAACTACAAAATTTATAATTTATAATTTATTCATTTACAATTTGTAGATTTGTAGTCTATACATTACTAAAAGAATCCCACCCATAGTTTGAAATGGATTTGTGTAAGATCAAGCCTTACTGGGAGAGTATATAGTGATGAAATTCTAAATTTTTCTTTATTTTTAAATATTTTTAATTCCTATTAATTTCTATTAACTTTGAGTCTTAGTTTAATATTTAAAATTTAAAATTCTAGTGACAATCATTAGGTTGGAACTGTTCTGGAATTTGAAAAAAAATAAATTGGATTTTTTTGACTTGACAATCATAGATTCCAATTGAAGTACTACAACTAAAGTGTTAGCGATTTCAAGTACCATGACTAAAGTAAGTATGCCTAACGGAAGCACCACATCTAATGAATGATAAGTGAAACTACAATTGTTTAGGTGCCAATCTTTTCTATACTTCCATTTACATTTGTCTTTTGAATATTCACTTAGATAATCAATGAAAATCAAATAAATTTGTTATACAAAGAATTATTTTTGAAAATATTAAAAATTAAAAACACATGAATCATATCTATGAAGTGCATCAATACTTGAGATGGTCTACTATATGTTCCTAAAAACCAACTTGCAATTTATAAATGTGTATGGGACCCAATAGACATCACCTATAGTTCATCAAATACTCTAGTGCTATAAATTCATGCATCATTTATGACTAGTTGATGCCACATACAAGATGGTTGCTTCTTGAAGTAAGAACCAATTGAGAGATTTCTTGAATTGCTTTGCCTAGTTGGGACATTCTATTGTATTAGTTCCCCTATGTCATATAACATCCAATTTTAATCTTCATACGAGCTATTTTGCAATAATGCAAATATCACCTACTTCATATCAACCCTTAATTACATTCAAATTTATCTCTTTTCAATGATGAGGCATAACAATTGGAAATTTGTCCCATCCCTCTAAACCAATTTTGACAAGGATTCTTTCTAAACTCCAATATTTATATGCTAATTTAGTAAAAAATTGCAACTTCAAAAACCTTAAAATCCTAGACCTACAATTGCCAATCCCTAGTAGTCAGAAAACAATTGAACTTTAGTATATTGTTATTATTATAAGTGATATTTTAAATTTTTAATAAATTTGAAAATAGAAAGGAATTTCCAAAATTTAAAAATATATGCCTTTCTAATCTCTAGTTTTTTTCAAATTGTTAATAATTTGTAATGGATTTGTTTTAAAAAAATTTACAAATAAATTTGTGACTCAAAAATTCTTTGATTTTTGTTGAATGTTCTTGAAAACCCATGGCCATTCATGGCTTTAGTTATCATGCTTGCTTTAGCATTGTGGCATTGAAGTTATATGATTTTATATCATATGCCTTCAAAATTGAATCCTATTATCTTTAATACAAAAGAATAGGACTTAAAAGGTCATCATTTGAATTTGAATGTATAAAATCATAAGATTGCAAAAGAAGAGGATTTAGATGAGTGGAACAAACTTCAAATAGTTCTAACCTAATGCATTTTAGATGAGTGAACAAAGTTCAAAAGAATGGACACCTAAATGCATTGAGGATAAAATGATACAAAATGTTGATTGCTTTAAAATGTCTATTGTAGTAAATGAACCAAAGAGTATAATGACTATGATGACATTTGGTAGACTAGGCACTAATATGCCCGCGAGGGTGGAGGGTAGAGACCAGCAAGCAACAACAATCAAGTGACATGTCCAAACAGTGGGGATTCTGACTTTGTTTAACAATTAATGAATGAGATATTTTCTTCATTCATCTATGCATTACAGTGTTTGACTTTGTAACATTGGTTACACTAGTTTCTTCTAACACATACATCATACGAAATGGACACCTTTTAGACAAAGTTTTATTTGATACAAACCCAAACACGAATGTCAAGGAATAAAACTATTTGTTGGATGACTTTTTAAAAAGCTTCAAAAATGGAAATTGTACTTATTCTTCCAAATATGGCACTATAGAAATATGGTTCATATGGACTAAGTTGTAACCTCTAAAGGACCATGGCCCTTTTCTATCAAGAAACACTCAAAACTACCATTTCTATTGCAAAGAGTTAAAATTTTGAAAATTATTATTTTTGCACATCTAACGGTAGGATCTTACACCTAATTAGTATGAAAATGTGTGGAAATATTTCAGAAAATTTGACTGCACTGATTCCAAGATATTTGTGGTTAAAGTGAAGAAAACCAATTTTTTTGCACCTTGCAAGATGAGATTCTTTGACTTTAAACCTTCTTAACTTAAATTTTTGAGGTTTAAATCTTTACGATGAAGAATTGCATTGGAAGTCTAGAATAAAAAATTAAGAAAAAAACAATTGATTTTCATTTGTGAAAAAATTATTAAATAGAAGTAGGTCCAAAATAGAAGGAAAATCTAAAGTATTAATATCTCTCAAATTTAATTGAAACACACTAATCCAAATTGTGAGATTGTTCTAAAAAGCAGTCTAAACCACAGGAATTTATTTTTAAAAATGATGGAAATTGAGTTAAAAATCCAATATATTATTTTCTCAAAAAGATTCTATGATTGCCCGAAAAATAAGATGCTCCATCTCTTATCCAAATGGAATGAATCAAAGCTTTCCATGTAGGAAAAAATATAATCTATGAGGAAAAAAAAATTTTAATTCAAAAATTCAAAATATGGGAATTTTTTTTTAGCCTAGACTCTCTTGTTTTGAGCTTATTTGACATAAATTTTGCTCCCAAACACTGATTGAAATAAAAATTATATTCCCAGGAAGCTAATGTAGTTTTCTATTTTAATAATAAAATTTAAAAAATCATGAAAAAAATTGAGACCGTAGGTACTTGCCCAAAATCCACTTTGTCCCTCAAGGAGACAATGGTCCTTTAGCAGTAGAGACCAATACTTGGTTTAACCAAGTGTAACTAAATCTTGAAGTTTAATCTACACACACCATGTTTCTATTAGAGTGATAATTTTTGGTTGACCACCTTGATGATAGGGGTCACATCCTTCCATGACTAACTATGATCTCTAGTAATAAAAATATTGTATTTGCAATGAAATTTCTTTAACCCTTTAGTGACCAATTGACTAGTTTTTGGTCAATTTGGGAACTTTCTGTTTGCTACTATTCACAAAACATTTGATTTCAAAAAACCCAAGGAACAACACAATTAGAATATCTTCATGTGCTCCAAACAAAACCAATTTCAAGAGAGTGCGTGCAAAAACGCATTAGCTATGCTTCTCCAAACTTAAATGTCCTGAGCCTTTACAAGTGAAATATCATAAAGAAATATATATTTAATGTAAGGGAGGACTACTCATATGTGTGAAAGAACTAGTTGGAAGGTTTTTGATTGATTTTTGGAGCATTTACTAAAATTTATGCCCAATTGTGGTAGATTGTATGTAGCACCACTGTTGAAGGCTATTTATAACATATCAATCTTTGAAGATTATTTACAAACATGTGCACTGTTGGATCACTTTCATTTTTTGTTTGGTTCAAGTATGTGCCATATAGAACCAATTAATAGGATCTGATCTACGATTTCATCCTTAGAACGGCCACAAAATTTCACTTTGTCAAAATTGTATTCAGAAATTGCGCTCGCCCCCCAAATCAACCACGGTCACTGAAGGGTTAATATGGGTAAAAAAAGAAGTAAAAAAGGTAATGAGGTTGACTTCACGGTCGTAGAGACCGTCCTCAAAGGTTAAAGAGAAACTCAACACTCTGTCCGTCTGGTTTGGCTCCGTCCATCCCAGCCAGTTTTGCGCACTCATTCAACACTCCCGCCTTCTCTCTCGTTGTCGTTGTGTTCTAAGCTGCTCTCGCTTGGAGCCTCCCGGAGCTTTTTCTGTTTCGGCTTCGTTTTTTGGTTGCGTAGCTTTCTCCTGGCTGGCACGATCTCTTCTCCCACAGCTTCTTCAGTGATGGCGTCCTCAAGCCACACCATCACGGGGAAGGATCAGGTATCGTGTATTTAAAAAACTTTTTACATATGCTGCTTTTTTCACGGTGGTGTGGAATTTGGGGTCTTGCTGAGAGAGTTGGGTTTGTGGTTTTCGTTGTCTTCTGTGAGTTTGAGATAGTGAATGCTTCGGTGAAACAGTTCATGTGACGAATTTCGTTGATTTCGGAACCTTTGATGTGCATGTATGTTTTTTTATTATTTCGATACATTGTGGTGGGAGTAGTGGTAAGTTACCAAAATGCTCGGAAGAAGGAACATGAAGAATAAATCAAGAGGAGAGAATGAAGTGGACGTTGCGAAGTATTTCGAGTGTTTGCAGAGATAATAGCATCGTGACTTGTGATAGCGAGAGAGTTCGTCTGGCATTGCGAGTCAAGAGAAAATGGGCATTGTGGTTTGTGTTGATGCAAAGGTGGAAATAGTGTCGTCTTTGGTGGACTGTATGGACTGTAAGATTTGTGGGACCACTGAGTAGATTATTCCAGAGTCTCTGAGTCATCTGGAAAACTTGATTACTGTCATATGCAGGGAAGTAAGTTGAGTTCTGCAAATTTGCTGAAGTTTTACCTGGTTAGGTTGTACAGGCGGTGTAATCAGACCCTTTAAAGTGTTTATCTTGTTGTATGTCTCGATTGCTTCTTTCCTTGGACGAGTCTACACGATTGTGTATGGGAGTCACAGTGATCGTTCTTGCTTGGATGGTTGCTAGTTGATTGTTGCTATGTGATCCCTGCAATGGATCCCATTGACCTAATTTTCCTTGCCTCTGATCTTAAAGCGGGGTGATCAGGAGTATGAGGAGGAAGATGAGGAAGATTTAAGTGTGGAGCGCGTTGCAAGTGCTATTCAGATTCTGGCTGAGCAAGTGCTCTGTGAACGGGAAGCGTATGTGAAGGTGATGGATTCTCTCGATGCAACCTGGTTGAGTTGTGGACTTACTACTTGTGGTCATGCTGCAACTCTGGTGCTATTTCTTGTCGTGAAGCTTTTCATGTAATTCGGGCAGACAAGCTCCTAAGAGGGTAATTTTACCACTTAGACGTGTGACACAAGGAATCAGATGTGTGTATCGACTCTATATTTGTCTAACCGGATTTTCGTGGGCGAGAGGTGTTGCACAAGAGGATCTGTCTGTAGAAATGGCGAGAATAGGAAGTTGATTTGTTATTATCTATTAATTCCACATTTCAAGAAAATGAGGTGCGAGATACTTAAGTAATACCTTTGGTTGAAGTATTGTGTTATGGCTTCTTTTAACCCTTCGAATTGTTTATCTTAGCCCATGAAGTTGGATAATATTTTTCGTTCCGATCAGTTTCACTGACTTGGGTCTTTGGATGTGGCTTGGCTTGACCCCATATATTTTCATAAGAATCAGTGAAATAGAGATTGAACTGCTGAGCTCTGTAGTGACTGGTCGTCTTATCTGATTGATGATGCAGCGACGTGTACTCGCAAACAAGGGGCGATTGAGCGGTTATATAGGGAATTTCTTAAAACTTGATGAGGAGCGCAAGCGGATTTGGGAATACAACGAAACGTCTAGTTTTTTCTCTCTTTGTTTAAAGAGTCATCAAACTTATGGAGCCTTGAATGGCTCTGGAGAATCCTCTGGAGAAAACGATGGCAGATTAGCGACACTAGAGTCCAATGGCGCAGACAAACCGATATCCATTATTTTTGGATTTCAAACTGGTGGCAAGACAACTGTTCGATCTGTGAAGCTATCTAAAGTTGAAAATGTGCCACCCTATACGACATGGATCTATCTAGACAGGTTACTCAAACTATCTCCTTCTGTTTTTCTTAGCATATTGCCAAGACCTCAGAATTCCAGATACCGTAGTAGGGATCTTTGATGTAGATGTTAAATGGCATGCACGTTGTCTGCAATTGTAATCTACAATTGTTTCTAATTACAAGAATGACTTTCGAGTAACTGCTCTGTGAACTGGACTCTTCTTTATTATTTCGATTGAAGGGAGGCTGGTTGGTGGTGTGACATATCAGGAATCAACGCATGACGGAAGATCAATCCGTAGTAGGGCGCCGTCGAATTTACTACGACAGCTTTGACAACGAAACCCGAATTGCGAGTGACAGCGAAGAAGAAGATACTGGAGATGATGATGACAAAGACGAGCCTACGCATGATTTCAGCAAGGCTGAAGACTCTCTAATTTGGTACTTAGTTTCTCTACTTCTTGGCATGATTTTTTTATTTCTTTACTTCCCGTCAGAATCGTCTTGTCCCTGCAAGTAGTGCGCATGTTTAGAGGTGCATTTTGGATTTATCCTTATTTTTCAAGTTTATTGGACGTCAATTTACTCGGGATCTGGTGTGTTTGTCTTTCTGAATTCTCTATGGAACCAGCTTATTATTATCAGTTGAATATTTGTAAACCAACGAGAATGTTGGAGGGGTGAGGTGCTTCATTTCTATACGTTTGCAAACAGGATGAGTGTTCGAGAGCTTGGAAAGAAGGCAGTGGTTTTGACTGAGCTGTCTGAAGTGCTTGAGATATCTACTGAGGAGATCGAGGTATGATGAAGCCACACTGCAATAGATCCGAAAGCACAATCTTAGGGTGCGAAATGAAAACTTGAATCAGACCCGGGGGTCCTTTGTAGTCGACTCTTGAGGGTGTATATTTAACCCTAAATGCCCATGCTAAAGATAGAAATTTTACATTGAAAGCTAATAGTCGACTGCAGGAAGCTCAAAACATTTTCTATCGTTCAATAATTTAGGACATGATGTCTTCTTTCTTTAGGTGCATGTTATAATCGATGCTTTCGAAATTTCTATATTTAACTCCTCTACAGTAACTGCCATTTTGTCCATTTGGGCACTTAGGGGTTGAGTGAACTGCAAGAGTGGCTTGACATGCAAGCTCGTAGGGTTCGTGTTTGATTTATGTTGGGTTCGTATTTTGCATGTCTATGCACACATCATCGATTCCAGTTATCCGGTTCGCTTTTCTTTCAGGCTAGGTCTGACATCCTGAGGGAATCTTACAAGAATGAGGAAACTGAGTTGCTGCTATTGAATTCTGGAGGTGACTCCGGATCTGGAATCTCGTCACAGAGTAGGAGAGTCATTTCCACCACTGAGCTTGCACGAGGCCCTTTGAATGAGACCAGTAATGGAGCTTCGAGAGCTCTTGTTTTGTTCCATCTGGGAAAGGAGACCGTGAATGAAGAACGCGAAGTTCAAGCTACTCTTGAGAATGGAAAGAGATCCCGTTCCCCAGAAATGGATGAGGATGATAAGAATGAGCCAAAAGATCTCCTTACTGCTATGGATTCTTTTGACAATTTGTTTTGCAGGCGCTGTTTGGTACGATCTCCACCTCTTCTCTTCCTTCCCAGCCCGGTGATATCTCCAAATTTGTGTTCCCGACGAGAGTTGAATTTTAATACCAGAGCTGCTCTATTGTTGCAGGTTTTCGATTGCCGGTTACATGGCTGCTCTCAGGCTATTGTCCATCCTGTAAGTCGAAGTTCTGCTCTGTTCTTTCATAACGTCTTCACCTTTTGCTATATCTGTGTGATATTTGGGCATTAAACATAGACTTCACTTTAGAGTGAAAGCTTTGGAAGTTTCTGCTCCTTCTGCTCTTTACTCCATTGAGCAGTTCAGGTTCCTAACAAGTGGTAGGGGTATTGTACTTTTTTTGGCTTGCAGAGCGAAAGACAACAACCATGGAGTGGTGCAGATGAAGCAATATCCACACCTTGCGGCAAGGATTGCTATCTGTTGGTAAGTTTGACTCCTCCTTGGGCTACACTGTTTATGAGATACAGTGTAAGTTGGTGACTCTAAAAGCGAACCTCACCATACCAATGTAAACCGCCCTACGAATATTAATGACACTGTTTTATGAATTGCATCACTTGTAAAGTGATTCTCTGTGACTTAGTTGGTAATGCGATTCTCATTCTCGTAAACAGTGTGGATAGGAAGATGTTTTATGAACTAGTGGTGGCGAAATTTCTTGGTTTTACTATGGTTATATGTATTTGATTTTCGACTTTTCCATTTGCGTGGTTTGAACTCAATGATGTGTACCATATTGCATCCATCCACGTCTTAAGCTTTTATTGCGCTAAGTGAGGTTAAGTGTGGTGACAGACCGATCCAAACTACATAACAAAGCTTAGACTTGGTCTTGCCGCTCCTCCGCAACCAGACGTTGATGGAACAGGTGTCGAACCTTCAGAGTGTCCAGAACAAGAGCCAATCACCACTTACACTCAAGACGATGATATAGGTGCCTCAGCAAGATTTGCGAAGAGGTCAAGAACGTCCAGCAGAGAACGGTCGTGTTCCTCTGAAACACATGTATTGGCTTCATCAACAATACTTGAGTCAGCAGCGGGCCAACAGCCAGCTCGTATTGGGTTGGTAACAGCAGACCCACCTAAGTTAGTCTTGAAAGAGAAGAAATTAGATAAACGACCAAGTGCCACTCGCAGGTCACTTTCACGCCGTGTAAAACAAAATTACCCACGAAGGGATACGGCTAGCCTTTTGAAGCCACAGTTAAGCCAGGGAGAGTCCATCATCTCTATTGACAGTGATAGTCAGGACTTTCCAAAGGATGCGACACCCCCTCTTAAGGTATTTTGTGTGGCTCATTCACGTATATAAATGTTTCTTGCTTGCTATCTGCGGAACAGTCGTAAAAGCTCACCTTACGATGATGATATGCATGTATCTGTTATTATTGCGCCACATTTTTCCAGTTTTCAGGGGCTATGAGAATATTTTGGACATAGCCAATTTAGAGTGCTGCCTTTGCTTTGCACAATGGGTCTGAATAGTGCATCTGAGAACTCTGGTACAATGTACATCTGGGTGTTAGTACGCAGAATTACCATGCATGATTTTCCAAATCTTGAATGCTATGACGAGCTGGTTTTCCTCATGCACCAGGAAGAGGAAAGCTCCCATCAAGAGGCCCTCAAGGGAAAAGAGGTGGTTCAAGGCAAGCTGTCTTCAAAGGGGTCGTGGACAGCAAATGACGGCGATATTGAGTGCAATGATCCCGGAGAAGATACATCGCGAGAAGGTGAAACTGCTGATGAGAAGTTTGCCGTAGTGCCGGTACCTGAAGTCCTGTGTTATGAAGAGGGACAAGATGGAGCTGCAGGTGATAGAGCTAAAATGGAAGTCGGTGTTGGCTGGAGTGAAATGGAGATGGGCTTGTATGAGAAGGGTTTGCAAATTTTTGGCAGAAACAGGTATCACATATGCCTCTTTGTAATTGTGACATAATGTCGAAATTATCCCAGGCATTGGAGTGCTTTCGAACTTCAGAGTTCCCTCCAATAAATGAACGAAGGCAGCTGTCTCTATTTTGCATGAAGCAGGTTTGTTGCTAAGCAGATATTGCCTGTCAAAATGGTCCATATCAGATCCTTTTTCCTCTAGCTGGTGATATAAATTAGGGGCGTTTCTGTTACTGCAGTTGTCTGATAGCTCGCAATTTGCTCCAAGACTGCAAGACGTGTGCGGAGGTGGCCAAGTACACACTAGAGCTTGACGCTGCTGGACCTGATGGTGTCCGGCGAATTGCTGACAGTTTGGTACGACTTGGAACTTTCCATCTTTGTATTACTATTGAAGTGAAGTGGTTTGGTGAAAGTCTTCTGGTGTCCTTTTTAATGTATCCATTCTTGCTCATGACATTCACACGCATATAGTTGAGCAAGAAACAGGAATAGATCCAACAGGCATGTGCATTGTTTTGGCATTGGCAGACACTTGGGAACTATTTAAGATCTCTTGTTAGGGAACGCATTCCTGGTTTTAAACGGAATATGTCTGCTGTCAACCAAAATTCGGCATATTTGTCAAATCACGTTGTGTGCAGGATATAGAGGCAGCAAGCAGAGCACGTTTGTATGGTGGGCGACGAAAGAAGGGGGCGCGTAAGCTGAAGTACACATTCAGGTCTGTTGTGCATCCCCTGTTACGAAAGAGAATGACTAATGGAAAGGATCAAACGTGCCGACAATACACGCCTTGCAACTGCCTCTACACGTGTGGGAAACAGTGCCCATGTTTACTCAATGGTACTTGCTGTGAGAAATACTGTGGGTAAGTAACTTTCTCTACAAAGTCCAACAGGTTCTCCATCTCTAAGCCGTGGAAGTTGCCGTCTTTTCCTTTCGCATGTGATTGTATCACAGCGCATGTCAGCTTTGATATTCTGTAACTCACTTGGGAATGAATGCAGGTGCTCCAAGAGCTGCAAGAATCGCTTCCGGGGCTGTCATTGTGCAAAGAGTAATTGCTGTAGTCGGCAATGCCCATGTTTTGCTGCAGGACGTGAGTGTGACCCTGATGTCTGCCGAAATTGCTGGGTTGGGTAAGTTATCCGCCGTGTTCATCTTACGTTTTGTTGAAATCGTTTGAACTCAACCTATTTCAAACCCGTGACGGCTGCATCTGGATCTGCATGGATAGTACATGTTAAGCTCTGATCAGCTGTTTAGCGAATGGTCAACCTGGGAAATAGTGTCTAGCTTATTCATGTGTAGTAGATGAGTATTATCTTCCTTGGATCTTCTGCTGTCCTCCGATTAACTCCTCAAGGAGTAAAGATTTCATGGTTTTAAAAAGCTCTAAATCGGTTTGTTCTCTCAGTTGCGGAGATGGCACTGTTGATGGACCACCACCTCGAGGAGACAATTACTCATGCCACAATATGAAACTCATGCTAAAACAGCAACAACGGGTGAGAGTTCCTTTGCATCAATAATTAGTTGGAAGTATAGGTTCAAAGGCCGGGGCACTTAAACGAGAAAGACTCCTCTTAATCTCACCTTTATTTTGAATTGTGTGTACTCTTTCAATTTTACCATTTTTTGTCATTTTGTCTAAACTTACTACTAAACTAAAACTACACTTCCGAAATTTTAGGAATGTAACTGTTTTCGTGTTGCTTGCGTATTGGGTGGCAGGTGTTATTAGGGAGGTCAGCTGTGGCAGGTTGGGGTGCGTTCCTGAAGGTACTGCTTTCACTACTCTTAACCAGATTCGATGGTACTTAAGAATCGTTCTAAGTGATGTTTATGCAGGTGAGAAAACGTCCTGACACTAATAAACCACCATCAATAATGTTTCTATAAGAGGATGCCCTAACAGCTCATCTTCACTGTAAAGACGAACACGAAATGCGATTTTTCAGTTCTTTCAATCGCCTTCTTTAGATTTTAGATTTTCATCACACCAACTGTCATGTTTCTCATAGCCAATATCCACTTAGTGTTCAAGAACATGAGGTACTTTTGTGGGTTCTCCCAATGTCGCAACTAAGCCTTGGGCTAAAACATACGTTATATGTTCTGTGACTTCGACCGGCTAGCTTATCTTTTATCGTGCAGGCAATCAAGGTGCGACACCATGTCTCAAAATAATTCATTTATTGATGTATAATTCTTTAGACCAATTTTTGGAGTTATATGAATCTTAGGCAATTTCCAGTTGTGCGGCAAAGTCCTGGGAGAAGGGTCCTTCCTGGGGTAGACCTATTGTAATTTCCTTGAGTTGGAAGGCCCGTTTTTGTCCCGCCTTTTTGTCCAGTTTCTCACGTTTCTAGCATGTGGAATCTAGTTCTATTTTCCCAAGTTTGGGGCATAACTCCATGTGAATTTGATTTTGACTTAATTTGATTTAATCCTCGGTCGCTATGGTATTCGGCTATTATAGTTCCACAAATTGACACGTCTGTATGCTGCCATCTGCAGAATCCGGTTGCAAAACATGAATACCTTGGAGAGTACACTGGGGAACTCATTTCCCATCGAGAAGCTGATAAGCGAGGAAAAATCTACGATCTATTGAATTCGTCATTCCTCTTCAATCTAAATGATCAGGCAAGTCATATGCCCTTGTTTATTGTCTTATTTGATGCATACAGATTAGCGAATGTTGTCATCACTATGTCCTTTGTAGTCAGAAACACTCACTATTGGTTGCCCTGTATTGTGAATTAGCATCAGCAGTTTATTGCTACAACAAAGTGATTATACAGCAACATGGTTTGATTACTTGATGACGGTATTTTTTTGTTTTCCTATAGTATGTTCTGGACGCATGTCGAAAGGGTGACAAGCTCAAATTTGCGAACCATTCTCTTCAACCTAACTGCTATGCCAAGGTACGTCATTCATGTTTTTTAGTAAGATTTTGTCTGTTACTTCCCTGTTTATTTATTCATTGTTTTATATCTAATTGGTGGAGGCATTTAGATATTGAGAATGAAGGTCCCACTTTGGCAATGATTGTAATTAGGCAGATAGAATTTCGGCAATGAGCCTGGCTGACTCAATAAATAAGGGGGAGTGCTGCTCAGGAGACACTCAGTGTTTGTCCTATGGAGAGAATGTACGATTGGTGTAATTTCAGGGGTGGTGTGACCTGAGCAGCACTTGTCCCTCAATACTTTTGAAGTATTGGGCTTTCAAGATAGCACCCTTTATTATAAGCATTTACCAAGAAGAATATTGATTACATTAGCCATCGACTTCTATATACACCAATAAAGTGATCACAGCAGCAAGTATCGATTAAATACATGGCAACAAAAAACTTAAACATGATCATTGCCGTCCAAGAAATGAACATGCTATTATTTGCGGAGCGTGTGTAAGTGTCATGAGCACCACATGGGCTTGCGTATCTTGTGCATGTCAAGCTGGATCTTCTGGTCTTATCTCGTCTTTGTTCTAATGGCTCTTTGCTACACAACAGGTTGTCATGGTTTCGGGAGATCACAGGGTAGGAATATTTGCCAAGGAACGCATCACAGCTGGAGAGGAGCTGTTCTATGATTACCAGTACGAGCCCGACAGAGCCCCAATATGGGCGAGAAAACCTGATGACCCAAACCGCAAGCGGGATGACACACCAAGTACTACTAGGCGAGCACAGAAAGCTGCTTGAGTTGGCTCAGAATCTTCAGGTGAAGATCTCTGAAAACAAGTATGGAATCGTGCAAGTCACTACTGCTGTTTACAAGGGAACGGCAATTACATTGACAGTTGGTCTAACGAAATGATTGGTGAATGACATAACATTCTTGAGGAGTTGCCTAAACACTGTTGGAATCAATGAACAATGAGCCAAGAAAAGGAATCTGGATTGCTTTTGTGCGCAACCTTGAGCTCATGTTATGTTCGCGAAAGTGTTAGTCCCTCAATATTTTACTGCTCTAGATTCTTTTTGTGATATAGTGGAAAGGGCGCAACCTGTATTCTTAGGTAGGACCACCCATTGCCGAGCGTGGATCCAAATCTATTTGAATCATAAATGGATCCAAATACTCATTGCAGAATGTTCAACAAACGGAACATTGATTTGAAAAAACTATCAGTAGAACTTTGATCTCTTATTACTTTTGCATTCAATTATTAAACGCTATTTTTGGACTTCATCTAAGTTTAGCTGCAATTTGCCTCTGTGACTACAACATGGAATCCTATCATCTTGAGGCTACATATCCAAGGACCAGGCGGAGCAAGGTGTGGTGCTGTGGACAATTTCTTGGGCAGGATATTACAGTTGACAAGGGACAATCTCCTTCAGCTGGGCTCCATATATTTCGTGAATATGCTCATTGTTTTTGGCCCTAAGCCATTGTATATTATTGCACTAATGATATTTACGTTCGTGTCTATATTGTACGAACTTGATACTTGGGAATGAGGTTGCCAGAGATTGCCTGATTATTTCCTTCGTTTTTAGTTGGTTTGCATGCAACTTGCAAGCGCGTTCCGCTATCTTTGTCCATGAAAATGCCGTGTGCTATCAATTTGAGATATTTTTGTGTTCAATGAATTCAGATGAACTGGACTTGGTGTTTGGAATGCTTTGTTTTTCCGAAGTCTGGACGTTGCAGGTAGTAGTTTGCAGGTTGTCTATGATCTAAGGACACCAGTGGTGTGAGAACAGATTTCGTCTCCCAGTGAGTCTGGACTTTTCATCCTCAAACGCCCAATTTTGGTTAGGCCGTTTCACACCCAGGCCTTCCTATTCCCTTCTTAACCCCTAAATGCTGAGTTGGACGTTTTTCGTTTGATGAATGACAAGGAATTCTTGTGCATAGGATAGAAGTGAAACTATTCATCCTTGGAATTAGGGGTGAAAAGGGAAGATCTTCAATTGTAGTTGGACTACCAATGAGTATTTTTGATTTTTTTAAAGTAGATGATGTCACATGGTTCTAAAATGCTTGATTTCCACATTCACCAGCTTGACGTTCAAGGGTTAAACACCTACGAGCATAAGTGAAGTGCATAACATTCTGGAGTAGCTCCTCCAATATTGGGAATATAATTTATTTTTTCTGATCAGGTGCCTACATCAAAAGTTATGTTGCCCAAAATATTTTGGGCAACTTTGAGCAGCATGTGCAAAACTCCTATAATTTCGAAATTTGACAAGTATGTAACTTACATGATACAAGTGGATGCAATTGATGTCAAAAAATATAACTATTTATAGAAATAAAAATCTTACTTTGGGAGGATTTGACCCCTAAGTGCCTAAGCCTTTCCAAGTGTGTTTTGACTATGAAAAAAGAGCATTGGTTCATAGTTATCCTCAATGAAGCAAATTGTAATTTTTTTCCAAATCTAATTGTATAGATGTTAATAGAGCTTGTTTATTAGTATGCACACCAATTTTGAGTGCAAAATTTCCTAGGAGTTGTGATATTATACCAAGGGAAATGTACATTTTCTATTTTTAGTATGTTCTCTTTGTCCACAATGTTTCAAAAATTTGTATATAAATATTTTTTGGAATTGGAGGTAACATGAACAACTTCAAAGAGTGTTAGCACACTAAAATGCACTTCCAAAAAACTTAATTTCACATGAAAAAACATCAAACTCATTACACAATCCACCTTGCAATTGTTGAAATGCAATTTTTGGTTTTAAGTAGAAATTGCAAATAGCTTCAAGCAAACACTTGCATGTTGAAATTTTCAATGGTGAAAATCATGAAAAGACTTTAAACTTTTCATTGGGACTATTCTCAAAGCAAATGGATGAGTACAATTTTGTAGATCTCAAATCAAATGAAATTGCCAAGCTAAGGCCATATTCGTCATATTGAAACCTTTCGTAGTCTCAATTTTATCCTCGACTCAAGGATAAACTGTTTTATCTCTTTACTCGTATTTTTTTATAAATAGGTAACAACACCAACTTTTAGAGTTTTATTATAGGGTCACTATTTGAGCATTATTTATTTTTGGTTTCAATTACTATTTTTTTAAATGAATTTTCCAATAACTAGCATTCTGTCTCAAAATCTGCGAAAAGTCTTAATATAACGAATATGGCCTTAGTGTAGCATAAAGCCGGGAAATGAAGTAAAATTAGCAAGCTTTACACTCCACTTTTAGTACACATATGCCTTTGAAGACCTCTCAATAATTGGATATGTACTTTTCTCAATGAAAAATGAAAGTTTTCCATAATTAACCCTCAAAATTGACCAAATTTTTTTTTAAATTGGTCACAAGAATTTAACTGCCCGCACAAAAATGGGCCTGAAATTTCAGATCAACCATATATGGTCATGTAGGTAGTTAGGGGTTAAAGTCTCTTGGCCTAATTGGGCAAGATAAAAAAAAGACATATTCTTCTATCTTCAATTGATGTTATAATCTTTCAATCTATGTGGTCAAAGTTTCTGAAATTTTTTCCACACATTTCTTTTTCATTTTTTTCTCACTGACCTCAAAAGAAGCATTTTTTCACAATTTGTACCCAAAATGTGCCTTGGTCCTTCAAGGATAAATTTTGAGTAAGGATGCTCAAGAATCCTAATTGCTTGAGTTTAACCCCCAAGTGCCCAATCAACCATATATGGTTGATCTAAAATTTTAGGCTTGTTTTGGTATGGGTAGTTAGATTGCTTTGAATGTTTAAAAAAATTTACGAGTAGTTTTGAAGGTTAACTATTAAGAAATTTTACTAATCTATTTGCTTTGAAAATGGGTCCCAATGGAAAGAGTAAAGTATTTTCATGATTTTCACCATTAAAAATCTAAACATGCAAGAGTTGATTTGGAGTTATTTGCAATCTCAACTTATAAAAGAAAATTGCATTTTTCAATAGTTGCAAGGTGGATTGTGTAACAAGTTTGATAGCTCTTCATTTGAACTGAAGGATTTTGGAAGTGCATTTTGGTGTACTAACACAATTTTTAGTTGGTCATATCACCTCTAATCTAAAAAAAAATTATACGCAAAATTATGAAACATTGTTAGGAGGGGCAACATACTAAAAATAAGATATATATGCATTTTTCTTATGATAATCTCACAACTCCTATGCAATTTTTCATTCAACATTGGTGTACAATAAGCAAACTCTTTAAACATCTATATGCACTACAAGAGAAAGTGGTGTTTTAAGTGAGTTTTTAAGTATAGTCTTAGACATAAGATTATAAGTAATGACCTTTTAGGAGATTTTTAGTAAAATTTTACAAGATACATAAGTATTTCAAGTAAATTTTTATTGAAAATCTCCTTAAAGTTCATTACTCATAACTTTATGCCTAGGACTATACTTTAAAACTCACTTAAAACACTCCTTTTTCTTGTAGTAATGGTAAGATTTTGAGAAAAAAAATAATGTGCTTTATTGGGGATAACTATACTCATAACTTTTTGCCTAGGACTATACTTAAAAACTCAATTAAAACATTCCTTTTTCGTGTAGTGATGGTAAGATTTTGAGAAGAAAACAATTTGCTTTATTAGGGATAACTATAAGCCTATGCTCTTTTTTCATAGTCAAAACACACATGAAAAGGCTTGGGCATTTAGGGCTTAACATACCTTAACACTAACAAGAAGTAGTGGCATAAAAGTGAGATGCGGAATACATTATTGACATGTAGAGGCAATGTTAGAGTAGGTGTAACTTATTATTGATAGGAAAGGGCAGTATCAAAGTGAGATGCACTACACTATTAACATAAAGGGGTGGTGTCAAATTAGGTTTAATACATTATTGATAGGAAGGGGTGGTGTTAGAGTAGATTTAATACATTATTGATAGGAAGGGATGGTGTTAGAGTAGATTTAATACATTATTGATAGAAAGTGGTGGTATTAAATTAGATTACATACATTATTTATAGGGAAGGGTGGTGTTAGAACAAGTGGAATACTTTATTGATAGGAAGGGGATGCATCAAAATGGGGTGCAATACATTATTGACATGAAGAGGTGGTGTCGGGGGTGGTGTTAGAGTTGGGGCACAGACATTATTGAGAGGATGGGGTTGCATTAGAATGGAATGTCATACATTATTGACATAAAGGGACGGAGAGGTATTAGAGTGGACAACTAGTCATCATTTGCAATGCAAATGAAGGATTCTTCTTTGTGTGCCTTAGAGCCAATGGCATTTCCACTAGAAGTTAAGATCATCTTCACTAACTCTACATTGATTCTTCAAAGTATAGGGGTGATTGCAAGAAACACTTGTCCTATTTTTTGTCCCCTTGCCCTTGGACATGTGGTTTTTTGGTCATAACTTTTGCATCATAAGTCCGTTTGTCTTGAAATTTGCAATGAAGGTACACATAAAAGTTTCACACATTCTGTATTTTTTGGGGGGTTTGAAAAATTAATTTACTATTTTTAAAGTGCCCCTGATTGGGTGTTTATCTTGGCCATTCGGGGGGGGGGGGGGGATTGAGCCAAAGTTGTACCCAAAAATGTGAATTGGAAGCCACAAATTGGAGAAGCTGGAGTTGTACTTGTGTTCCAATGAGAGACGAAGAATTTTTGCAAAAAAACTGTGCATGAGGTGTCTACATGAGGCCAAAGTGACCGTTGTTTGTGCACATTTTTTGGGCAAAAATTTTTTCTTTTAAGAAATTCTTGGTGCAATGTGAGAGCAAGCTTGTCTACAAAAATGGCTTTTTTTCTAGGAATTTTTTGAATTACTAAAAATGAAAAGGTTCATAGACCCCTTTTTCGCTATTTTTTGCTGCTAGTGGCTTCTATAGTACTACATAGTACTATATAGTCTTGAATCAACGGTTAAGATCTGTAGGCGCTCGAAATCGACAGTTGAGATTCGTAGGTGCAGTCTAACGCGCGAAATTGATAGTAGTCCATAATACTGCCAATCCTACAACCAAAAATTAGGTTTTTGAGCCAGAA
This sequence comes from Straminergon stramineum, assembly GCA_963920665.1. Taxonomy (NCBI): domain Eukaryota; kingdom Viridiplantae; phylum Streptophyta; class Bryopsida; order Hypnales; family Calliergonaceae; genus Straminergon; species Straminergon stramineum. The sequence continues at coordinate 19,772,731 of OY987263.1, read as the reverse complement.
ACGTGAAGTGTTTCTTATAATCACCCATAGGTACATTCCAACTTCAAATTCAAGGGATCCAATCTTTTGATGGTATCCCACTACTTTTGACATCTTATTATTAAAATTGGTGAGAAGTAAGTTAAGAAGTAAGTTATGCCAATGTTCCTCTGATATAACATTGTTAAGCAACGTTGGAGAGCATTTCGCTCCCTCCAAATTTTAAGAGGTCTCCCCAATGTCTAAATAATGAAAATTGTAGACTACTCTTGTGAGTTGGTCAACCAATGGAGGATGTATTTTGAAACTCACACCACACCACACATGAGGATCTTAGAAGAGGATATCCCAATCTCCTTGGGACTATAGAAGAGGTCTAGAAACTAGGCATGAATTGTCATACAAATGAACCTCTATATTTGTTACAAGTAGGGAGTAGGAAATTTCTAACACATACAACATTATAACTTGTAACAAATAATATATATTTAACTTTTGGCTATTAACAAATAACATGTTTTTTACTTTTCAACTTTTGGACTATATATCGGCAATAATATATATTCTGATTTATCAAATTTTTGGCTACTCTAACACTTAGCAAGTTATACTTAAACATAGAATTTTCTGAAGAATTAGTAACATTCAACATCTATCATCTAACATCTCTCTTTGAAGGTCTAGAACAGGGTGAAATTCTGTAACATACCTGAGATTTTAACACTCATAGAGGTTCGTCTGTGTTGTGTAACAGGGTGAGGACCAGGGCTTTTTTTTTTTGGACTAGTGTCCCCTCTGCTGCCTTCACTGCATAGGCCAGATTTTGGAGGGACAGATTCTTAATGGTCAGATTCTGACAGATCTGGCGAAATTTCGCCAGAAAAAAAAAGCCCTGGGACTGAGGGCATAGCAGTCTTCCAATCCCGTTTCCTGCCTCTGCACTGTACAGTAAGTTACATGCGAAGTGGCGCTTAGAGTTGGCGAGCTGCCAGGAGCGAGTTCGTTCGGTGCAAGGAGAGAATTTTCCTGCCCTTTGATGTTCTTTTGGTCGAAACTGAAAGCAGTTCATGTGTAACAGTGATGTAGGAACACCCAGAATCAGCACTTTCAGTGCTGAGCATTGTTCTCATTATTGTCTAATCCCTACCATGACTTAGCGGATAAATTCACTACGGCAGCACCGCAGCAGCAAGCGACAAGCGGCTGATTGTCTTCATCACAACCCTTAGCAGAGCACATCCAAGCAGAGCTTACAACTGCATGTGGCTTAACTTTGCAAAACTTTAATTTACTCTGCACCCAAATTTTTTACTCATAAATTATAAAAAGAGTGAATGGGCAATGGGCAGCTTGGGGTATCACTTTCTAGACACACTTATCAAGTGATTTTGATTTAAAACCTTTAAAGTTTGTCTAATTTGTGCATTTGGATCAATTAAGAAGACCCTAAAATGAAAAAAACAATTCTTCCACCTCAATGGGATCAAAATTAATATTCCTAATTATTTGTTTTTTTTAAATTTGAAATTTTTGGATCCATTCAGATTTCAGAGATGTGAGAAAAAATGCTGAAATTGGGGGATTTGTAGTCATCATAATGCACAATTTATTAAATTTTTATTGATAAAATTGATTATTTTATGTATTGGACCACTAAGTATAAGTCATATCCAAAAATATTATTAAAATAAAATTATTTGACATTCCAAATGCTTGTTATTGAAGATTTTATGTACATAGGACAAAATTTACTTTTTCAACTAAAAAATTCATTAAAAATTCTTAAAATTCTTAAAATTCTATGATTGTGATGAATTTTTTTCTTGATACATTATTAGTCTTGGTAGTTAAAACCATATTTTGTGAAATCATACTTTATTATATTTAAAAAAGAGGAAGTCGTTTGACACCAAGGGAGTGGATTGACATTGTAGTTTAGACAACCTTTTGGGGTACCCCAAGCTGACAATTGCCTGAATACCGGAAAAAAAAATTGCACATTTATCTGTGTATTTATCAATTTAAACTAGATATGAAAATCACATTTAGGGTCACTGCATGCAAGGACCCAAAGGTGCTTCACTTTGCCGAGAGTTACCAGAAATGTCTAAGATCCCAGAAATGCGTCACCGCGAAATGGCGAGATGATTATCTCTGAGCAGAGAACTGGTGTCTCTGGAGATCTATGGCAACTCATATCGATTGTAATTGGGCTCCTCAGTCAGTTTTACCACTTCGTTTCTTCAGAATGTTCCGATGATAAGTTAATTCGTTTCTGGCAAAAGAGTAATTCATTTAATGGTGACGACGTTCCAGAGGGGTACGTTTCAGGGGGGAGGGTCTCTCCTGAGCAGCACCCGTCACCAGAATAGTTGACAGATAAGTGAATGAAAAATTAATTTTGGTCCATTGATTTGTTGCAGGTTGCACTTTGACGCTGCAGCGGCAAGTGCTTGAAGAACAAGCTAGCCAGTACTCTTTAACATATCTATCTTGATCAAAACTGAGGTGTTGCTGAAAGTGTGAGCTGCAAAGTGTGACAATGAAGAATTTATGACACACTTGCCGACAGCATCCAAAATTGAACGGGGAATGGAACGACTCACGGTTATTGTGCTATGGAGTCCACCATGGCGTAAGTTACCAGCTTGGAATGTGTCCTGTTATATATCACTTGGAGCAAGCTAGTGTCATTTTCAAGAATATTTAATTTAAAAGGAAAAAGTTAATATCATATCATCAGTGGTTTGTATTTTCGTTCATAGAATCAGGAGTACGTACTACTAGAGTATTAAGCATAATTAGCATTAGAGAATCGGTCAGGCTTACAAACTTCCACAACTTACAGTTAGCCAGACTATTGTACCCATATATGTGTCACTTAGTAAGAGGCACGAGACTCAATCGTGCTTGAACTCAATCGACGTTATTTGAGGAGGATCCAATCATGTGCTCTGCGGTTAAACTGTATCAATTACTGTTGCAGAGCCCGCACCTAGAGTGACTGAGTACGTGGATGAGACCACAGCTTTTGGCAGCAATGGCTGATTCAGAGCACCAGTCTCCCTGCGAAAGGAGCAGGCGACCAGAACTGGAGCAGGCCCAGTCGCCCTCAGAAGCTGATAAGCTGCTATCTGCCACAGCGCCGTTAGAAGCTGATACGTTACTCGCTAGCATTGGCCATGACATACTCTGACCGTCAGTGCATCCAACAATATTTCAACAGTTATCAGATTCAGAATTCCAGCATACCTTTGGATTCCTTCACTGCAGTTGCTAACTTACAGTAGTTCCCTTGACTGAGCAATATCTGTCCCGAAGCTAGATCTGAAGATTAATGCTTTCGTGCCGATGCATCTAGCTTGCATACTCGAGACTCTAGATGTAGATCACTGCAGCAACACTTGCAAGCTTTGCAAGGACCTCGTCTCTTGCGGTAACTTCCTGTTCTTACCATTTCGTTTTACCGAAAGTACCGGAAGCAAGGGAGCCGTTGCAACTGACGAGAGTAATGATCCGTGACCGAAAGGTGCCATGGCTTGTGTGATCAGTTGATTGATGACTATTACAACATCCCGCTGCACTCCAGATGGTACTCCCAGCACTGACTTAGTTCCGTCCGTTGTAATCTGCAATTTTTTTCACAAGGAAAATAGCAAAGGGGTTGTAATGTTAGGTCGACTTGTCGATTCTACCTTACAGCCACGGAAAGCCACACTGGTCATATTCAAGCATGCTATTATTACACAAATACCCGTAGTGTGATTCCTAATGGCGTGATCCTTATTTAGACCCCCGTCAGCTCTCATCCCGTGTATTTAGCATCTGGTCTGGCACAGACGAAAGAGGTCAGGCTGCTTCAAATTTTTTTTCGTAAAGGCTTGCTGCATCTTAGTTTATGTTGCGTTCAAGGCCCACCACTCGAGGTTGATTTTCCTTCCCAAATTCGAAGAGCTTTTGGACACATGACCTTCGTGGTGGCAGCTGATTGTCATTTGCCGTTAGTGCATGCCGGCGCGCTTCCCGAATACTCTCTTTCGCTTTCCTGGTGTCCAGAGTCTAGACTAAGCTTAGATGATTGCTGGGAGACGTCGCCTCGCCCCGAGCTCAGGAAGCGCTTCTTCGCAATTGTGAACCGAGGAGATATTAGCAAGTATGCGTCAAGAGTTCTGAGTGCGCATTGTGAGGTAGTGGAGAACCGGTGGTTACTTGGACTCAGTCTCTATCCAAGTGGGGCTGAAAATGCGAGGATTGCGAGCAGATTGGTAAGGGCGCAGAGCTGGGATAATTACCAGGATGTGGGGATCGGCTGTGTCGTATGAAGCTGCGACGAGATTGGGGTCGAGAGCATTCGGGCGGCGAGGCGGCGAAGGGATTGTATCCCATGAACTACTTCTTCCTGTTCTGCATCTGTTTCCTGCCCCTGCTCGTGTCGCGATGGACGCGAGAGAGCGACATCCCGAGTTCTAAGCCTCAGGTGTCGCCACCTCCCACCAAAGCCCCTGTGAAGGCCACGCCTGCGCCCACGCCCAGCATGGTGGCGCGCGTGCTGGCGTCTCTGCGGAAGCCGCCTGCGCCCGTGATGCCCGCGCCTTCGTTTTTCCAGCAGCCCTTGCATACGATTCTGTCCTCGCCGTCGTCGAGTTGGTTTACGACGCCGACGAAGAGACGTAACAGGCCGCCGGCTATGGCCGTGGTGTCGAAGGCGCCCCCACCGCCGCCGTCCCTGCCGCCCTCGTTACCGCCCCCGTTGCCGCCCCCGACGTTCAAGCGACCGCCGGTGAGCGTGAACGTGATACCGCGAGCGGATGCGGACGAGGTCGTCACCATGACGGCGTACTTGGGCACCGAAGGGTCGAATGTGGATGTGGATCTGGTCGTACTCATGACGCACATTCAAGCTGCGTGCAAGCACATCGCATTTGTTTTGGCCTCCCCAACGGAGCTTCAAGCTACGCTTTCGGGCGCTGACAGCCTCTTTCGAGTCGGCAGAGATGCCCCGAAGCCGTTGCACGTTGTTTCGGTGAGTTTAGGTTTCAGTTCCCCTGTTCATCGTCTTCCCACCGCTGGAATCGAGTACAGAAATGTGATACAAGCCCATCAACGTGTTGATTAGACCCGCAGAAATCCATGAAAATCACTACTCTTGTAACAAAATTCTTGTGTTGGATCCTTGCGGTGTCCGTGAATTTGCAATTTGTGTGCTGGGATGGAGCTTGCAGCGCTTGCAATTCTTACGTTGTTTCGGTGAAATTAGGGTTTTCTCGCCAGCTCCCCTGTTCACCATCACCCCACACCTGGAATCTAACACTCAAATTCTCCATGACTGTTTATTTGGACCCACTGAGACCCATGAAAATCGCAACTCTAGTTTCAAATTTCTTGTGAAATTGAATCACTGCGCTGTCCGTGAATTTGCATTTTGTGTGGTTGGATGGTTGCACTTCTGATGTAGCACACACTTTGCTGGCAGGCAGAATAACCTAATGAAAGCCGCCCTCCGTAGCTCCGGGAAAGTGGCGGCCACGGCTTCTGAAGAGGACGACCGCCCCACCTGGTACGGCGAGGGCCCTTACGTCGTCGTCGTGGATCCCCTCGACGGGTCCCGGAACGTCGACGCGTCCATCCCCACGGGCACCATCTTCGGAATCTATCGTCGACTTCGGGAGGCTGACCACTTGCCGATGGAGGAGAAAGCGTACGCGAACGTCATGCAGCGCGGGGAGCGCCTGGTGGCTGCGGGATACGCGCTCTACTCCTCCGCTACCGTCATGTGCATCTCGGTGGGATCGGGGTTGCACGGATTCACCTTGGATTACACGATTGGGGAATTCGTGTACAGTCACCACGACATCCGCATGCCGGAACGAGGTATGCACACGAGCTGAACTCACTCTCTCCGAAGTGGTTTGGGGCGCCTCAAATCTGAGAGATCTGAGAGATCTCGGAAGCATTGAGAATGATGCACACGAGCTGAACTTAATCTCTCAGATTTGGGGCGCTGGGGCGCTCAGGGGTTAAGCATGAATTTAGAAAACTCTGTTGCCACTGCTCTTTGCATAGAAGTGGGGTTGTCTACCTTCCCTTCAATAATCTCCCACTTTGAATGACTGCATTAGCGATCATCATACATAATTACTGATAAGAATTTGATCTCCACTTGAGTTCGGCTTTTCGGAGCTTACTAGTGATCACTTCTGGGCTGTATGTGATCTCCCAGTGAGAGCACACTTCTGCACATGTCCAAATTGCTTATGTTGTTCAAGTGGTGTCCACTGCCGTAACTTGCATTTTCTGGTTCTATGTAGACTGACGGGATTATCCTTTTAATTGGGATCCTAGTTTGCAAATCACAACATTTGTTGCTAAATAGTGACGTCCACTACTCTACCAACGTGATTTTCTTGCAATGTTTGAATAGATTGTTTGATGGTACAAAACACTAGGACAGAAGGTTGAGATTGCTATAGTTTAATTTGCAACGGATTTGCAATGACCGCCTGAAATCTATTAACAATTTTGCAATGATTTAGTACAACATCGTGCATTGTATTTGCAACAATTTGAGATCGCAATAGCTTTTGCAACAATTTACGCATAGGTATGCATTGGTTCTATGGCCAAGACTTCTGCAACAAGTTTGTGACACTTTTGCAATGGTTCGCAATAGACCATGAGTTCAAGGCAAACAATGATCGATAATGTGTGGCAACTCCTAATTCCTGTTGATATGAGATTCACTAGAACACACTAATTCCGAACTCCTCTTCCTTCCTGTGTCCCGATTTCTCATCTTTCGATCGTTTTTGACTATCAGGCCAGATCTACTCCGTGAACGAAGCTGGCTACTTTACCTGGCAGTCCGGGTTACGCCGCTACATCGACAACGTGCGACAAGGGAAGGGGCAGACGCGCCAACAGTACTCCGCTCGCTTTGTGGGGTCCCTCGTGGGCGATGTGCACCGCACCGTGATCTATGGCGGGGTGGCGATGAACCCAAAGCCGCAGTGGAGGCTGCTGTTCGAGGCGAATCCGTTGAGTTACCTAGTGGAGCAGGCCGGGGGCAAGGGCACGGATGGCAGGCGGAGGATTCTGGAGATCAATCCCATCGAGATTCACCAGAAGTTGCCGTTGTTTCTGGGGAGCGCTGCAGATATCTCGGAGCTTGTCAGCTATGGCGACATTCAGCAGCAAAGGAACTCGGCTGCGTACACGGTTTGACACTTCGGTGAGCAATTCATGTATTGTGCAGCCACATCGCTCACATGTTGTATAAGTTACCACATTTTTGTGCAGCCCCGAAGTGATTAGCGGCACGTTGCTTTTGGTAAACTCATCTGCTTGTTTAGTCTGGGGCTGTGAGGAATTTTTTGTCAGAATAAGAGTTGGCGTTACAAAGCTCTGCGTAGGAAATGTCCGTCTGATGAGATAGTCTTGATGTGTATTTGGTCGAGATTATCCTTGAGGCTGAGTGATGCCTTCCTGGACTTGGCAGAAACTCTGGCGGATTGCTCCTCTTGTATTTTTAACTGGCAGCTCATCTATTAACGGAAGCATTTTGAGTGTAATGTGTTTGTCGTGACTAACTTTGGGCTTCTGTAGATTGCAAAGGTGAGAAAAACAAGCTTAGACAAGCCCAGATTATGTGACGATCTGCATTTACTAAGCAACGTTTGTAACCTTGTTATTATCTCAAGTATTTTGAGCATCGCACATGGGAGTGTTGTAAGTGTTGGTACCTCTTCATGACTATTACGTTAAAAGAATGAAAATAGATCGTTGTAATAATCAAGATGTCGGATTGCTTTTATCTTCTCTCATAATGAAAGATAATGTTCTAGAGATAAAAGTATTGCTATGTCTGAATGAAAAGGTATTTGGACGAAACAGTGGGATGAAGCACTTTGTTTGTCATTTAATTATGGATTTTGGAGCTCATAAGGTTAAGAGGCAAAATGTGCTTTATTGAGTGTTTTTAGGGTAAAATTGGGGAAATCAATAGTAGAGAGACTTTGAGCTTCCATCATCTCAAAATAGAGGAAGACACTTCTTCATCATTAGGTGAAGTGCACTAAAGAAAATATAGGCATTGTTGCAAAAAGGTGATGTAATCTCATCCTCATTACTCCAACTCAAGTTTCCAAGGAACACCATATATTTGTTGTGTATTGAAAGTCATATGACAATGATAGGTGAACTTTTAGAGATGAACTAAGATTGAATGTGACACTACATATTTATTGTATATTCTACAAGCAATACTACAATTGATTTTGTCCCCATAGCATTGGCACTTTTTGAGTAAGGTGTCTATTCAAGCTTCTTTACAAATTTTACCTTGTTTTTATAATGCAAATTATTGTTTACCTTTCAATGCATCACATGTGGTGGGTACAAGTCATCATTTGGCTTGTCTATACACAATTTAGAATTATCATGTCACACTTTTCTTGCCATAACATTTGTGAAAAACAACTTGAGGATTAGTGATTCAATATTAGTGAAATTTGTGTAGGAAGATATGACTATTTAGGCTCAAATTTCAAATATTCTCTAAAACAAACTTCATAGAACATAATTATTTTCAAAAATATGTCACACTTGCAATTGTTAGGAATTTAGGATTGAGAATCTTTTCTAAAGAATAGAAGTTTAGATTTTGGGGACTATCTTTCTTTCTGATCCTATTTAGTGCAAACTTTTTTAGAATAAGAAAAGCTTTTGGTATGGAAAAAAACATTTTGGGGATTCTTTTTTACCACAACTTCATCCCAAAATTGTCACAAAAGGCCAACTAAAATTGAAAATTTTATTTTAAAATAAATTTCTAATTTTAAAAAATGAAAATGTCAAAGTACCCATTTTAATGAAATTGTACCCATTTCAATTCTCTTACATAGAAAATGATTTTGTATTTGATCATTTTAGGATATAATCTTCTTAAGGATTCAAAATTTTGTCTTTATTTTTTTAATTTAAAAATAAAGTCTAATTTTAAACTTTAAAGTACTCTCCAAAGAATCAAAGATATTGCAATAAAGGTGATTCTTGAATGTTTCTTACAATCACCACACATGGCCCACACTGCATGGGTGATTGCAAGAAACTCTTCACGTTTATTTTATCATAATTTTAGTTTTTGGCCGCAAGACTAGCAGTACTACGAAGACCTGCTAAATTCGCACGTCAGCACTGCGCCTATGAATCTGAATCGTCAATTTTGGCGCTTGTGAATCTGGACCATTGATTTAGTACTATGTAGTACTCCATAGTACTATAGAATATTATGGAGTACTATAGAAGCCACTGGCAATAGAAAATAGGAAAAACAAGGTTTGTTGACCTTTTCATTTTTAGTAATTCAAATTTTTTTTTTTTAAATTCTCAGAAAAAAAAAGACATTTTGCTAGAGAAGATTGCACTTCTATTTCACCAAAAAGTTCATGTAGGGAAATTTTTCCCTCTTTGTAGCATTCGCACAAAGGAAGCTCACTTTGAGCCCATGTGCACAATCGACATTTTCACAAAAGTTCTTTGTCAATCATTGAAAAGGTAGTACACCTCCAACATATCCAATGTATGGCTTCCAATTTGCTTTTGGGGGTTGCCAATAGTACTAAAAAAACCCAAAATGGCCATAATAGACATCCAATTGGAGACAGGTTAAAAATAGTAAAATAATTTTGAAAATTTTGAAAAAATTATGGAATGTTTGAAACTTCTGCATCTATCTTCCTTTAAAATTTCACGCCAAACAGACTAAGGATGCCGAAGTTATGAGCACAAAACCATTTGTCCAAGGGCAAGAAGACAAGAAATAGAACAAGTGTTTCTTGCAATCACCCACATGCAAAAAACAATTGTCTTGTACAGTCAATCATTGCTTACTCATTATTTTCAAAATAGACTAATTTCTTTGGAGATCCAAAGACATATTTTATACTAAATGCACACTATTGCAGCTCAATGATACAACTTCATCCATTTGTATGGTCATATATTCATCTATACATATTTTCATCCAAATTTGGAAGTAACCTCCAAAAACATCATGTGCAATGGCTATATGAAGTGTTGTTGCAAACATTGTACTAAGAGTATATTCTTAGTTTTGATGTATCTATGTCAATGATCATGCATTTTGTGGACCAAAGCCATGAATTCATTGGCAAGTAAGGTAGAAAACACATTGTAGACCACCTCATCACTAGGCATAGATTCATTCAATTATTTGATTCACAATTACTTTTTCACATTCATAATATGTACCTACGTGGAAGAAATGAATATAGTATCCAAATGCGGTGTTCTTTGATGCATTGGAACCTCCTTTCACTTACCAACAAGAAAATATGAAAAAATTGACCAATATAATAATAGTAAATAGGCACAGGAGCAAAAAGTGGCGGGTTTGGAGGGTGCCCGGCCACCTTGCACGATAACTTTTGACTTGAATGCCACATTACATAATCACGAGAATCCAGATCACCACTCTACCATGCACACATACCCACGGTGTGCATTATCTAGTAGCAGGCCGAGAACGTTCAATCTATTCGACAATACATTTCTCTCGGAATACTCCTGAGCCCTACTGTAGTTAATTCAGAGTGATTGTTTTTCTTCCTCTTTTGTTCTGTAAAGGACACGTCTCTTTGACTGTCCAAACTAAAAAATAATAATTACTTCGTTTAGTGACTATCCATCAAAAGCAAAATTAATGCTGAATTATACATTAGACCCTCCAAAAATCCAGGAAGCCTAGACACGCACTATTAGGCACTGTTGGGCTCAAACGTTTGGGAAGATTAAGTTCAGTAAACTTCAACCTAAAACCAATAGTGCACCCAGAAGCAGCACTGTGTAGGGTGTTGTACATTTTTTGCACCTCAATGTAGCCATGTAGGCATCGTGCCATTTTTCTTAGTGTGTTGGGTTTGGGATATACTTACCTTTGATGCAAAAAATGTAGAAAGCAATGCAAGTTTGTCCTATTAGTGAGGACTGGGGAAATTAGCTTCACCTCTAGTTAATTAATGTCACCACAAAATTTTATTTTTGAGGAAGTTGATGCAATACAATAATATTTCAAATCCAAAATAGTGTGACTCACAATGCTAAATTAGTGTCACACGATGCACTATATATTAGGACAAATCAGTGTAGCTCTTTGCGTTTAGTGCTCATTCAAAGAACACGTGCTAACGTCCATTACGTACGTACCTACTTTAATCCTCTATTGGTACCACTTACATAGATATGCACTCTTGTAAGGAAATCATATGAAGCTATAAACAAGAAACTTGATATGAAGTGGTTGGCTTCAGTCAAGACAGACTTCAACTCCCATATATGTAAGCTTACCCGTGACGGAGATCGATCGATAAGTTATGTGGCTCAGCATTGAATGAACACGCTCTGCCAGCCCACAGGAGTGCACTGCACGGTGCCTATCCCCTGGAATCGCGTGGACGCCACCCCCGTGCAGCCGGCTCCATTGTAGGCCGCGGTCGACTGACCAGTGTAGGTGAACGTGTACCCCGCGTGGGTGTTGGAGGGGACGGTGTTGCATCCACAGGCGCTTAGGACGGCCTGGCTCCCCGAGCAACCTGGGCCCGAGAAGAACACGAAACTGCTGGCCTCCGTCGGATGGGCGGCCTGCATCGCCACCACCACAACAAGAGCGCACATCATCATCAGTCTCTTGACGCTAATCGGTGCGGCCATGTTGAATTGGACGGAACCTGCTCCAATCAAGTAGAGCACATTCTCAGTACGAAATTAAATACTAGCTATTACTACTACTTCATCAAATTTTCCACGATATCAACTACTCTTATCAACCTACTGATATTTTGCAATGGCCGGCGTTAGTTACAGCGGCGATCGATTTTGGAGTGTTTCAGAGCGTCAAATCCTCCTGACGTTTCGCCAATTAGTAACTTTGACAATGCAAAAAGTGATGTTCTACGCATTCTTTACAGCGGATCTATGTCCTATGTACCGTATCCATGAGTCAAATCGCAAACGCACCTACCTAGCTTCGAACGTAAAATTCAACAAGAAAAACGAACGTCAATTCCGGTACGTTGAATGGGCGGTATTCCAATACTTTGGCACGTTTCCGGAAGCCCAGCAGCCTGAAACTTGTGGCCTGAATTTAGACCTTCGTGAAGATAGAGGTCGCAATTTTCAGCGACAGAATATATTGTGCCAATTTAACGAAATTGATGATATCTATTCTGGATCAAGTGCGTTCAGTTGCGACTTGTGAACAGGAATTATAGCCTGGCAGAACAATCTACACAATTATCGTGAGTGCATGACCAGTGTCTGTATCAGAAATTGAACCAAGTCATAGAGATCGATAGGGGGTAGTAAATACGTACCTGCCAACTGCATGTGCATGCAATTCAATGCAAGATACTTGATCTCCCCAGACTGAGCAAGAGTTAAGAAACTGGTGAAGTGGCTGTGCAAGTGAAGGGCTACACGTAAGCGGGCACCTAACTTACAGAGACTCCAATTGAATACCTCAATCGCACTCCTCAATCAAGGCGAGCAGAAGCAGGCAAACAGCCAAGAGTCCAGGAGTCCAGGAGTCTGGAGCAACACAGGAGACAGTCAGACAGACAGGTTTCAATGGCCAATGCATCCAGTCGAAGATTATATATATGCGCTGGCCGCGCACAGGACGAGGACGGCGTAGAATGATATAATTTAGCATTTTGCTAAGCAGGCATTGATTTCGGATATCTGTGGCAGAGGTTTTTTAAAGATTTCGGATGATAGAGCATGCGCAAGACGCTCCATTTCTGTTAAGTTACTGAGTGTAAACTGATGCAGCAAAAATGAGACTATGAGAGGCTCAAACTCCTTTTTTGCATTGAAAATGAAGGCTACTAAGGTAACTCAGCCTATGACAGTCCAAATGGGAGGCAGACCATCACAGGCAAAATTACAGTAATGGTGTACATTCTAGTTCTGAAATGTACACCTCTAGAATATTTTTGCCTATGATGGGTTGGCTCCCATTTGGACTGTCATAGGTTGAGTTACCTTAATCTAGTACAACTCTAAATGATGGTACAATATAGAGATATGAAAATAGGCATGCAAAAAATCCACCCTAGACTCTCATGAATCGTGGTTGTCCATTTTAGAGAAGGGTTAAGTTTAGAAAACAATCATAATTAGGTACAATTACCTTAACATCACAAACCAAAATAGAATATTCAAATTTTTTAATGTACATTTAGAATCAAAAATCAAGAATCTTTAATTCTTGATTCAACAACTAAAAATTTGTGGTTTTGATTTCAATTTTCAAATAAAAAGAGCTACAACATGCATGCTATTTTGGTGACACTATATGAGGTGAAAATACCCAAAAGCATCTTTCTATCCATTTTGTTGACAAGTAGACTTTTGTTGAAAGTGACCTCCAAAGTGCATTTAAATTGATCCCAAAATAAATTGCAATTAGTTGACTAAAGATTCTTTAGATGTTAGTTTTATGACCAAGCTACCTATATGACGATTTCAATGGCCTAAAGAATTTCCACTTCAAAAATCCATGGTAATTTCATGTTTTGTCCAAAACATCTAATTTTTTTTTGAATTCATGATTTCCAATTGCTAATCCTACAAAAATGTTATTTTTTCTTGCAAAAGGTGCCTCAAACTATGTTGAATTTCTTATTTCAAAGGTTCTGGGTGTTCTTAAAATGAACAAAGTAGAACGATCTTAGAATGAACAAAGTAGAAAGAACAACATTCGAGTGAATTTGGTAAAGATTTCAAAGTTGTTAGTTTCTTTTTTTCATCACGTTCAATCCAACAATTTCTTTTTAATATTCAATCCAACTGAACTTGCCTATTGGGACCCCAGAGCTAAAACCAGTCAACATGGTGATTATGATCAAGGGTGATTGCAAGAAACAACTGCCAATTTGGTTGCATTTTGATTTTGGAACGCTATACCTTTTGAAATAAGGAATCCAATTCTAAAACCAAAAAATCTATTTCTAGATCTCTTGCTTGTTATTGTATCCCTTATTTTTCAGAAATTTCAAAAAATCATTTTATATTTAAAAGTTAATTTTGTTAATTTGTCACACTTTGATGTTTAGGGGTTTTCCATACTATTAAGTGCTTTAAATTAGTGATTTTCAGATGAGATTTCTATGGTACATCCTTCTAATAGGCATACATGTTTCTACCAAAGTGAATCTAAAAATTCATTATTTTATATCCTCCACATTCGTGCAAATAGGCCTCACTTGTGCGCACAAGTCTAAACATTAGAGATAGTTTTGAACTCATTTTTTTGTTCAAATCTCATCTTCCAAAAGTCCTCCCAAATGTCCAGTTTTTAGTTTTGTTGAAAATTGTTTTTCCTATTTTCTTCAAATGAAAACGTCAAAGTATGTATTTTCTGGGCCAAAATTCTATGTCCCATAATCTTCTTAAGTTATAATTTTTTGCACTAAAATTTTGAGGTTTTAATATTTATTATGGAGAATTGAGTTGCAAATCTTGGTATTATAAAAACTGAAATTAAAAAGAATTATTTCTCATTCTTGAAAATATTGATATGTAAAAGTAGCTACAAGGTAGAAGGAAAAAATTAAGGTTAATGGTTCTAAATTAGAACTTTAACAAGTCAATAATGACTCTCTATGGAATTTTATAACAATGAAGCAACAAGTAATCTAATACCTTATGGACATTTTGTATGGAAAAATCATAAAAATTGAGTTCAATGATGCCTAGTTATAACACATCTTTATAGTTTTTTAAAATTTGGATTATCCTTGGTCATTGAACCTTTAAAGAAGAGGTGGTAGTCCAAATTTCTAAAAATGTAATAATATGTTACAAAGTGAAAATAAGAAAAATAATTTAATTATGATTATTCATTAAAAGTTGTAACTTTTGATCCAAATCACATCCATATCTACCATTGTTCAAATAGATATTTATCAATAAATTTGGATTTAAAAGAATGAAAAGGTCTTCTTGAAATTTATCTTAGATTAAATTTATCTTAAATATTAGTGAATTTTAAAAGATTTTTTCCTTGAATTGAAGAAAATTTAAGTTCCAATAACTATAATTTCAAAAGAATTGTATTTTATTTATCTTTTAATTTTTGGAAGGATTGTTTTTATGAGCCTAACTACAAGACACAAACAGAAGTTGGTGTTGAGTTGTATATGAAAGATGTGAACAAGCATGAAAGATTATTTTGAACCCCAAAAGCCACAAAAATGAATTTATATTATTAGCTCTATTGCCTCTTTGGTAACAATTTTGATAAACTTATAATCATAAAATTTTAAAGTATCAAAATTTTTAAATGATTAATATTTTAAGTCTCAAGATTTAAAATCCTCAAATTCTAAAGTAGCAATCCAAAAGGTGAAGGAAACAAAGGGGAAACTCGATTAAACACCTCTTTTCTATTCAATGTGGATTGATTGATTTGTATGCTACTGCTAGCTATCTACTTGCAACACAACCTAACAATATGAGGTTTTAATTCCATATGTATGAAAAAATGATACACTTTTGTTGTTGGATTTTTGGTCTTCTTTTTGCAAAAGGGCGTTTCAATTGCATCTAACATTGCAAAATACCACAATAGATAAGTTCAATCCATCTACCATACTTAGTTCATTTGTAACTATGGATGCATTCTATTTTGAACAAGATTGTTTTACAGAGACCTCAAAAGACAATTGAGCATTCTTGGCCAAGGTTATCTTAAACCATCACCATCTCTTTAATGTTGTCTTTATATCCTATGCAACTTCTAAGTAGATAGGTTCCTAACTTATCTTTGATGTTCATTATCTTTTTGTCCCCATATCAATCTTATTCACTTTTCCTAGTAACCTACATAATTAACTTTGGGGTGATTGCAAGAAAGACTGGTCCTATTTTGTGTCACATTTAGAGTGACGGAGTTGTCATTGGCCATAAATTTTGGAGTATGAAGCCCAAATTTTTCTTGAAGATGACTAACTTGGTACTACTGAGATTCTCTATTTTTCAGAAATTTTCAAAAAAAATTTATAATTAAATTTTAATTTTGCTAATTTGTCACACTTTGAGGTTTAGGGATTTTTAGTACTATGGAGTATCCAAAATTAATGATGAAGACTTGAAAATTTTGTGGGAAATTCCCATACTAGGCGGGCATGTGCCTACCAAAGGGCACTTAAAAACATTATTTTTTTTGTCTTCCACATGTATGCAAATAGGAGTCCCTTGCGTGTGTCATTGTGATCATTGAAGATGGTTTCTCTTTCATTTTTTTTGGTGAAATCTCTTCATCATGAAATCCTCCCTAATTGCCAATTTTTAGTTTCTTTGAAAATTCTTTTTCCTATTTTTTACAAATAAAAATGTCAAAGTGTCTATTTTCTACAAAAATTGTGTCAATCTATTTTGTGAATAACTTTTGACCCACATCTTTCTTACACCTCAAATTTTGGTGATATGATATTTCTATTGTTATACTAATTATCCATATTTTTTTTTATTATTAAACATTTTTTCCCAACACATCACAATACAACGGGCGAAAAGCCAAATGCTACAAAAAACGGTCAATCTTTCTTGCAATGACCCTTTGTTGATTTTCAATTGATTGTTGTTTCCTATGCAATACAAGATGGATTGCCTACCCTCTTTTTAAAGGTAGTGTGACCGACAATCATGGCATCAATGTATTTTTTCTTGAGAATTATGTGACTCTTCTAGTCCCCATTCTATCAAATTCTCCTTTATTTGTTCCTTTGTAGAACAATTGTCAAGGTGATTTCATAGATTTTGTATTTAATTTTACTAGTTACACGTCCATGATGATGAAATAAAGGTGGATTCAAAGTTACAAAAGAATACATGAGGGATGCACATCATGTGACCCAAAAAACCCATACAATTATTTTATGGAACCAACTTGGTTCAAAGTAGAATTGCATCTTTAGAGTTTGGTCCCTTCTATTTTCATGATTTTCATTTGTATGTTGGAGATGATTCTAGTTATTTAATTATACTCAATGAGTTGAAAGGCACTAATTCAAGTTTCAAGCATTTGTCTATTATATTTGCTCTAACTACTAGCACTTTTATCCAGCCTTACTCGAGTTCTCAATCCTAAATTAAAATTAAAAAAACAATGGAAAATTCTTATTGTAGTATAGTAGTTAGTATTTCTATTTTCTTCATCCCCCTCCAAATAGAAGTTTGTTGACTATGAACCACATAATTGCCCTAATGCCTACTCTATGACTTATAAAAATTATTACATGTAGATCACATTCTTTGAAGCATATTTTTGTAGCATTCATATTTTCCTTGAATGCATTGCCAAAAGCTACAAGTTTGAATAGGACCTAACTTTGAAAAGCAAACTAATGCAATTGGGACATAGCCTCTTGTAGCATAGTTGCTTGCTTTCTACTATGATAACTAGTGCCATATTCAAATTCCAAAAAATCTATTAGGAACAATCATGCACTTGCAAAATAAGGAAAGAAATGGAGTGATGTGTTCCTAGTGGAATTATATTTGGTAATCCAACAATAACTTATTTGAATGATAATTATGGAATTTTTGATTAAAACTACACCACTATTAATATAACCTATTACATGAAAGTGCACTATCCTTAACCCTCTCAAGTGTATACATCATATAGGCCAAAAACTGGGATAAATGGCCATCATCAATTGTCCTCTTTCCCTTTTAATAGCAGATTATTGTCTTGAATTAACTTTCCAAGGACTCTTAGAAGCTAAGTAAGACAAGTATGTATGATCTCAGTTTTTGGTGTGATTTTTTGGGACTTTTTGTGGAGATTGGGTGTCTCAAGAGCTTCTCAGGTATATAATTTATTTTTAAATTTGATTCATGCTTGACAAGTTACAACCATTTTCTAAAAAATAGGAGAGAGGGACAACATGAACATGCAATATCTCATTGACTGTCACTAAGTTAGGGCTGTTGGAATGGACAAAGACCACTAAGCTTATAGAAAGGGGGCAATGGTTGTATGGTAGAACCGCCCATTACCAGCCATAACCCATGGTCATTACATAGGCCATGGGAAATCCAATAGAGAGAGGACTGACAGATAATCATTAAATTTTCAGTTTTCAACCATCTTGTAGCCATTGCTGTAATGACAGATTTGCTTCGATTTGAGAGCCCAATTAGTCTCTAGATGAGCAGTGATGGAAGAACCTATATATTGCGGATGGAAGTGGGCCAACTTTTGGCTTCTAAAATTCATAACAATTTGAATTTTAGGAATAAAATTACGAAACTTTGGCAATGCCCATGATTTCTATCTGTCCACAGGGTTGTAAATTAAAATTGCCTTTTACAACTCTGGACCATGCACAAATTCCTTAAGTGGTTGGTCATGGGCGGTTCTACTATAGATTTAGGTCTGAGGCAGGGGGAAGCCATAGGCAAGTGACAATTGTACATGAGGCATAGAGCCATACAGATGTACTTGGATAGCAATTCTGAAAAGTCTACTTTCAATTCTGTACTCTAAAATAAACTTTGAAGTCCTTTATTTAACTCAATTTTTCATATTTTTTGAAAAAAAAAATCATAGGGTATAGATTGTTTATTACAACATTGCAACCATTGGGATTGGCATTTTTCAATTTTATAATTAAATTTTTGACAATTTAGTAT
Organism: Straminergon stramineum; assembly: GCA_963920665.1. NCBI lineage: Eukaryota > Viridiplantae > Streptophyta > Bryopsida > Hypnales > Calliergonaceae > Straminergon > Straminergon stramineum. Next base: position 19,754,032 of record OY987263.1, on the reverse strand, counting down.
TTTAAATTATTCTCTACTTCTTTCTACATTCTAATTTTTTCCTATATGTTGTACAATTCCAAATGATTCGAAAATTTTCAAGAACATAGACAACTTACCTTGAAAAATGAATCCAAAGATGCACCACCATTTTGGACATTTTTTCATACAAATGTGACCTTCTGAAGTGCTGCTACCCGGGTTTTTGCAGGGCAAAGAAATTGATTTTTGTCACTTCAAATGTTAATATCTTCCAATCCACATGGTGGAAATTTTTGAAATTTTTTCCACATCCTTTCAAAACAACTTACTACAAGATCCTACAGTTCCATGTGTTCAAAAATGTTTTTTTTTCTTAAATTTGGTACTTGTGCTAAAAATGGCAGTTTTGGAATGTTTTTGGTGAAGACATAGTCAAGGAACTTTAGGGGTTAAGTGACTTTCGAAGTTGAGTAAGAGACTCATGCATAAGGTGAGTAGTTGTATTAGGGTAGAAAACCAAAAAATAACAAGTTCAATTAAATGGATCACCAAATATAAGTGTTTCACATAAGTTCCCACTTCGGGTATCATATACCTTCACCACTGGCCCCTTCATGTGAGCTTGCCCTAAGGGTTCAATATAGGATGTGATACAATCTTGGCCATTACAAGAGTAAAATTTCAAGTTTTTTAGTTATGAAAATTTCTTATAGGAAAGGGTATGACAAAGCATGGCATGACGGTTCAATTTTCAATATAGTGAGAGTGAAATATGGAATTCCAAATTTTTTGCCTTACAATATGTTTCCAAGCAACCCACTTATGTATTTTTTAATCTATATGTTGTGCAACTCTAATTAATTTGAAATTTATTGAGCATGATCCTTACTCATGTAGGATTAAGAATTCCATGAAGCACAACTATTACAACTAATACACCTTTGCTTTTGGGAAGTGGAGCTACACGGAATTTGGGGGTACTCCACAAGAAGATTCTACAATGTCAATGCTTGTGGTTTCTCAAACTATTATGAATTAGGGTCTTAATATTTTTTCGAAGGAGTAAGGTAGATTTACTATCCCCACCCATGCAACCAATTCCACCATCCAATTTCAATAGAGTACATTATAGAAAGAAAATGTGCACCAGTGGTACTTGATGGAGGTCAAAGTTCTTGAAGGGACAAGAATGGGTGCATCTACCTTAAACATGAAAGCGAGCATGAAAGTTGAGTGAAGGATCTTATGACCAAATTTTTGTATATATATATATATTGCCTTCAAATTTTCATTACAACTCAATTTCAAGCTATGTCTTTTTCAAGACCAATTCTACTACCTAAACTCTCTAAACCTCCAAGGGTTTGATCAACAATTTTGAGAGAGGGAGCTAACAAAATTTAAAGCAATGAAGGGAAACTTACTCCAAGGGGGTTTAAGACAAAGGATGTGACACAATCTTGGCCATCATATTTTTTGGCCCTAGACAAAAGTAAAGGAAGTAGGCTTTGCATGGATAGAAGCTACCATGAGGAAGTTGAGTAGCTACATTTCTCAAAAAGTAAGAGTTAGAGCTAAAGGAACAAAGGCATATAGTCTCTCTTATGTAGTTGCTTGTTTCATTCAAAGCAAGTAGAGTTTGTCTTCCATAGGTGTTTATTGAGCAATTGAACCTAGATGTGCATTGAGTAGGGATTGTGATCAAGTATGGAATTTTCAACCCTCAAATAGGGTCATCTTTCTCATGATGCATCCATAAAGAGTGCATGCGCTTCTCCATCCACAAAATATACAAATAGCAAGTGAGTGTCTTTATAATACATAAATTTTTTTATTGAATTTTTTTGGGAAGTGAAAGAGGTTTTCAACACACTTTAAGGTAAGGCAGCCCATTGTGGTCAGATGACCCATAGTGGTCGCCTAAGGAATGACCCCATTATGGTTTTTTTTAGTATGTGAGATTTGGGCCACAGTGCATGTCTTACATGACAGTAATGGAGTGACTAGTGACTCCATTGGGAACCTCCAACTTTTCAGTGTGAATCCATTCTAAGAATTGACTTTTTAGACCTTCCATGTTAGAGAATATTATGACTGCTGTAGGTGAATAAGATGAGCATCATGGATTCTGATTTTGTTGGTTCTGGGGTAGTCTAGAGACTCTTTTGGGCCATGATGCAGTGAACACTTCAAAAATTCATAGTCAATTCATACTTTGTCAAAAAAATACAATTTCAATTGTTCTCACTAATTCTCACACTTGTCTTTCTCTGGGGAAAAAATTGAAAAATTTCAGCAACATCGTGAGGCCAAACTCCTAATTCTGACCACAATGGGCTGCTTTACCTTACCAGGACTACCATTTGAACACCGCATGAATAAGTTATGAAATTGCTAAGAATTATTCGTGGTGTGCGCAAAAATCTGGGGGCGTTTTCCACTGCAACGAGGACGATCTGGCTGAGGGTGCAGTTATACACCACCTTGGAGGCAGTTGGGCGACTCGGAGACGGGGACGCTCTCGTCGCGCTGGTATCCCATATGCATTTACAGCCCGCCCTCTGCTCTTGTCGTAATCCGCGCCCCTAGCTAGACGCATTAGAATCACGTGCACTAGGTTGAAGTGCAATGCGTCGATGACATCAGCGCCAACAACAGATGCACGAGCTGAAGGCCCGTAGAGCTGCGGAGCGGCCCTCTGTTTCCAAACCGCGCGAATCTGTTCTAGTCTGCTGGTGGTGATGTTTTTTCAGCAGTTGCTGACCTTCGTGAATGGTAAAGTTCACTGCTGACCACACCGCTTAGTAGCGTGCCACGGACGGGCGGGTTTAATGCGGCGGGGTGGGAAACATCTTCCCGTCTCGTTGCCGCCGCCCAGCAAATGCGTTCTCCGCGATGGCAGGGTCGCAGATTAATTAATTCATATTGTGGTGGACTCACAACATGCATGCCCTGTGGCATACTCTAGAAGTGCGTCATTTGGAGCCTGCATGTGAAGCACTCAAATGTGACAGTTTCTCCACTTTTGGTTCAAGAATCTATGGAACTGGGTCGAGGTGTGAAGTTGCGGGCAGGAGCTGGGATGCGGGATGTTCCCAGTTACTGGCGGCGACGTGGGTGACTAGAAGACTACCAGAATCCTCTCAAGGCGCATCGGATTCCTCCGTGGGAATGAACACACCCGAATACTCCGCGGGTGGCTTTGTATAGCGCTGGCGGAAGATCGAAAACAGGTCCCCGTCCAGAGAATGGTTGCTCCTGGGCGACCACACGCAATTTCGTCACATCGCAGACAACTGTGGAGACGAGGTCAAGCCTTGGGTCCTCCGGAACTCTAATCCATCACGACGACACTTGTCATACCGCGAATTCGAAGGTACCCTAAAATAATTTTTTCACGAATCCCTGCAACAGAACTCTTTTAATTCTCTCTCTTACGATAGAGAAATAACTCGAGGCTTGTGACTGATACGAAGTTTAGCTGATCGTGAAAATTTCGTCCAGCAATGCTCGCAAGGACAACCAGAACCCTGTTCGCACCATGTGGATGCTAGTCCCACTTAGGTTGAACAAAGATTCTGTACAATGCAACACATGGGTACGTTGAAACATCGGTCGCATTTACCAGAGATTGAAGAGCTCGACAAGGAAATTCACATAACTTCCTCAGAAAGAAATCTTCAATACCCTCAAAATCCTTCTAAACCATCAATCCCTTCTAAAGCATCTATAAAATGCCAATTAGGATTTTTTATGTGTAGTTGGGCGGTTGTTTTTGTAGTTCCAATTTGGTAGTTGGATGGTAGTTGGGTTGTCTCTCCCAAATTGGTAACCGCCAAGTTTGGAATTCCTATTTGGTCTGATTTTTATTTCATTTGTTTGGACCCACTGATGAGAGTTCCAGTTGGAGTCCCAGCCAAGTAGTGCTGTGTATTTCTTTGTTTTGGAAGTGTTTCCAAGTTGGTTGTGTGTGTGTGTGTGTTATTTGATTGGATGTGTGATGTTTGAGTGTTTTGGAATTGTTTGTTTATGTCCTAGTTGGATGTTTGCAATTGGGAGAAGTTTGTAATGAAGTGTGCTGAGAAGAATGAGAAAGTGAGTGGAAAATAAAGAGAAAAATATTGATTGTAATGGTGATTTTATCACCAATTTAGAAATAAAAATAATAAAGTATTTAAGCTAAATTGGTGTGTTTGATGGAATGTGACTTGTACTAATTTAAGTCAACATCCAAATTGGGTTTGCAATGTTGTTGTAGTTATGTTTTTGGGTATAGAATTCCAAGTTGGGTTATTGAATAAGTCAAGATACTTGATTTTAGATATAGAACCTATTAGCATAGAAATATCCTACTTGACCGTCTCCCTTGGAACGAACTTATTATACTAATAGGATAGTTTCCAATTCGGTCATTATCCTTCTTCAACAGCATCGATCGCATCAACAGGAGTATAACAAACCATCCCTAACAAGATCTTCAATCTTTCAGATTGAGAGAGACGGACCGAGCATACCTAAGCAACGCCTCTTTCGACATCATTCATCAGTCCTGCAGCAGGTCGGCAGGGATTCAGAAGGATGCAGGAAGTCCGTCTCCAGCAGTTCGATCTTCTCCCTGCAATAGCTAAAGCGTTGATCACACCATTGAAGAATCAATTTTTCTATGAAAATCCGACAAAAGGTCGACCGTCTGGATCAGGGATACCAAACACAAGCTTCATCCTTCCGAGACACGAGCACGAAATGGTGCCGAGGAGGTCGCCAGTGAGTGGGCCATAGCGGGTATAATAAAAAACTGGATTGCGTTTCTTGCATTGTTTTTTTGGATTTTGTTTTGAAACAAAAGGGGCAAGGAAAGATACACCACTACATAAAAAGGCGGAAGGACGAACAACCAGGTGAAAGCAACAGAACAACAAAAAAAACTAATTTGGGTTCTTGGGTCTTGGGTTGATAGTCTATAAGACCCCTGCTATTAGGGAAATCTTTTCTCCAAACGATTTGCAGTCCCTCCCTTCTTCCAAAAGACTTTCCGACTGAGCTAGCTTGATGAATATCTCGTCATTACGTTGCATCCAGATGATCCAAATGCACCCTTCATGAGAAACCAAATCTGGCAAAATTTCTTGAAGCGCTGGGGAAGGTCTTCATCAAAGGTGGCTTGCTTCCATTGAAATGGCTGCCAGGTTCCCATGTGATTCCTCCGAGTGCGAAGTTTATTCATGGTGGAAGTAGCCCAGCCCCATATCCGCTGAGCATGGGGGCAATCCCCCAAACGATGAAGAATTGACTCTTCAGTGCTAGGAGCACAGGAGCAACAAGTGCCATCTGGAGTTTTGAAAATACGCTTGCACCACGCATTGACAGCAATGCCTTCGTGTCTTTAGAATTAACCACATATCTTGCATTGGTTTGACAAGGGCAGATGGGCCATGTTCCCCTCACGTTCCAGCAGCTCCTGCCAACTTTGCAAGCGTATTCGGTGCTTTGCTGTGGATTGGCTTTGTGGCAGACGACATCTTCGTTGGGGCTCCTCGACCAATGCTTTTTCCTTCTCGAGCATGTAAATCCTTATGGGGGAATTTGGAGGAATAAATGGGAAGGATTCCTGTCTACAAGTTCAACAATTGCAACTTATTCCTTTATAGCACAACAGAATGGTTAGTACTTCCTTCTGTTGCCTGTTTGCATCATCAATCTTTCAATATGTCTCCGCTAATTGGTTCGCAGCAGTGAGAGTGGCAGGATATTGGCCGGCCTTTGGTTACTGACATAGAATTTTCTTGCTATTGATTTTCTCGTAAGATCTGATAGGAATTTGAACCTCGGTCTATTCCTGTCTGTTTCGTCTGTGCTCTGAGTTCTTGTTGGTACGCGATGATTTCGAATCAATGCACGTGAATTCCTCGTTCTTGTTTGAAGGAGAATTAATTGCAAACTTTCGTGAATCAGTTTAATTTTTTAGTGATTTAAGCTTGGCAAAAAGCAATATTTTGATTCTGGCAGAAATTCCGTAAGCCTTGCCGGTGTTCTACATTCACAGATCTATGAAGAACAAAACTTTCGTGGACTCGAGAATGTACGTTCTGGTCTAGTGGTACATTCACTGTTATTTTACGGCTGAGCATGTATTATATGAATTGGAGAATAATGCTTCACCGAATGCTTCCAGGACTCAGGTAGTCGCTCATGATGAAGTTCTGCATCATCTCTTGCATGGAAAACAGTTCTTATGCTGTACATCATCTGCATTTTCTGCTGAGCAAGTAATTCAAACGGAACCTAAACATAGAAAACGCAGTTTGTAATCACGCCAAGATGGTGTGGGTAAGCAGGTCAGCCATGGCTAGTGAATTAACTAAGTCACATGGTTGCAGCTTCGTCTTATGAATCTAGTAACTAGTGCTACATCAGTTATGAATGCTAAGGTGCCTGCTTTGAGGATCCTTGAGTCTTTGAGTAGGTAAGCTGTAAAATGTGTGAGAATCTCGCTTGTTTGTTTGTTTCCACCTGACTTGATTGGGTCTACAATTCAGAGAAGTCTGTAGTGAGAAAGGTTTGCATTGGATCCTGGAATTGTTGAAGGGCAATTGGGATCTGAGAAGCGGGTTTGGTAGCGAGAACCGCTAAGACTCCAATTATGGGGGCATTGATGTAGGTTGTGGGCTCCGTCCCTTGGTAGTTGCTTCTCACATCGTTGAGGTTGTCATTCTGATCTGGACCGCCAATGATTGCGCCCGTAGCTACATTAGGGTTGGGATTGGGGCTATTGAAATAGTCGAAACCAGCTCCACATTGAATCTTTTGTGGAGAAGCAGCAACAGATGGCAAGGATGCCGCCCGGTGGTGCGGTTGCTGTGGATATTTGTTACTGAAGCCAACCATGTAGGATATGCCTTTGGGGTTGCTACCAAGTATATAATCCACCTGATACATGGAAAAAAATGTCGTCAGCTTTGATTTCGGTTCTGGAAGTTGAAGTGGAAAATTGTTGTTTTAAAGGTCATAGAGCAACTTCGCGGTTGGGCATAATTGCATAAACACACTGGAGCACCTGTTTTTGTGCATGTGTGGTTAGTTGGGCGGGCGTGATTCTGGTCCCTCCACAATTAACAGTTGCCTTCGCGCTTGCTAGAGATCTGGCGTAGTTCGTGAGTAGAAAAATTGCCGTTGTTACAGCTTGCATGTTAGAGCCCGACCCCTGGTACAACAGCCCACCTGAACGTTGTCCAGAAAATTAGGGTTCAAACAGCTGAAATGTCACATAAAATGCAAAATCAGTCATACAGAAGATTATTTTCCAAAACCAGAAATTGAAGTGAAGCGATGATACTAATTTACTACTGATTAAGGTACATTTCATGACAGAAATAGCTCTTCACGCATTAATAGAAGATCCATCCCCCAGGGGTATTTCAAAGCATGTAGCTGTGTCACTCTTGGCAAGGTTTACCGAGAAACTGACTTCAGTGGCATACAATTAAACTGGGCTATGCGGCTTTCTGGCGGGCTTAAATCGGTAAAACATATTTATAATTAGGCTCCAGGAACATTTGTCTTTACCTGGAGTGTAAGACGTTGTGGAAGTCGGACTCATCGACTTAGGCAACACGGCACAGATATAGCCGTCAGCACGATCTTTGTAGCCTTGGAGTCCCTGAGTTCCTGTTAGGACATTCTGCAGGGTCCTTGAGATTTAATATTTCGTTGCATACTTCAGTAGTGAATGAAATCAGCTGTGCAAATTTTCCATGAATGATTGTTCTTCCTTGCAGATCAAGTAAACTCACTCATATCCGAAGAGCATTCAATTGGACTTTGGCCTCAATATTCTTGGCCACCTGGATTTGTGGAATCCAACCAAAAGTCAGCAATTCTCACCTGAGCAGCAATTACTTGAGCGCCTGCATACTTGTTGTCCCAGTTGAACGCATTCATTGTCGTGGTTGCGCCCCCTAGAGTATTTGCATTACTGATGAGATACTGAAGGTACCGGTCTGTACGGGTGGCCTTGTGCAACCATGCGGCACCCCACAGGAGTTCATCCTGAGAATCCACAGTATCAATTAATTAATGTTAACGAACTCAACCACTAACAAGAGACGATTTTATGGAGCAATAATCTATCAGACAGTAATTATGATAAGATGAGAAGGTTTAAAGAGTCATGAATCAAAGGAAAGAGGCCTTGGGATGAGTTCATGAATATCTTACATTGAATCCAGAGTAGGAACAGTAGAAGGGACAAACAGCTGCAGACAGACTATCACTGTACTTGCCTCGATACTGGTCAGCAAAGTTGAATATCTGCCAACAAACCAGTCATCTCCATTTTGAGCAGAAACTCAGCAAGCGCATACACACCAACTTCCTAGCATGAATGGTTGTGGCACGTACAGTTGAGAATTTCTTGAAGTCCAAACTCCAAACATCCTAAGTTTTCAACACGTGTGATTTTACTTAGAAACTCTAGAAATAAGCGTATTTGATAATTCAATGGCGACACTCTTTCAATTATTTCATCAATTCAAATGCCAAAGTAAGAGACTCGAAAATTGGCGGTGTGCGTATCCAACTTTTAGGCAATAAAGTGAAATACATGTCCTACTGAGCTAATTGGACCTTTACAAGTCCAGGCATACTTTCAATTTTTGGACTTCTCTAAAGTTCCTATTTGTTTGAACCCCCAATCGAGGAGAATTATTTGAGTGCTAGAATAGAGGATGAAACTCATAACTCTAGTCGAATCAACAATATTCAGTTGATTTCTAACCCATGTCCGAGGAGGTCCTGTTAGTACTCTGAGCCTTGCCCTAGCAGTCCTTTAGAGAAGAGCTAATGCAAAGTGTGAGAGAATGTGAACCACTTACTCGCTTGGCGCTTGTGAGGAGGGTGTTGGAGTAAGTGCTGTCAACACGACGAAAAGCCATGGAAGCTGCAGCAAAGGCTGCAGCTGTCTCGGCGGCGACATCAGAGCCTGGATGGCTGGCATCCACCTTGTAGGCCGTGCGTGGCGTGTCCATGTCCTCAGGCCTCTCCCAGCAACTGTGATCGGCGTTTGGTTCACCCACCTGGATTGCAGAAGCATCAGGATTTAATCCCTAAATGACCAAGGATTAATTCCCAAATAATTTGAATGATCATATTGAGCACAATCAATAATGCAAATGGGGTCAAAGTTTATATCACTATCCAGAAGGCATTGCATAGTTTGATGAGAAAAAGAATAGAACTGGACATAGAGGGCCCCCATGTGACTAAGTCAAAACTGCTAAATAATCTGCTAAAATATGGCCTCACTTGGCTTTTTTGGTCTTTAGTGGTTAACTAGCGTTCTTGAACGCACATCTATGAGAATGTTCCTGCTTCCAAAATTAGACCATCTCGCCTCTCTAGTCTCGACGACCCAGACTGTCTAGTTCAGAGTTTGCAGGATTTACGCTAAATTCACATGTGATGCATCCAAAGTTGGGTTTCAATCGTTAACGTAGAGACACAGACAACTGGTTTTGGAAACGATTTTTTCGTAGCCTAACCTGCACCCAAAGTTCAGTTGGGCTCGTATAGCATCTCAAAAGATAGTCTGTACCCCAGCGTATGTTATTTAATGCATTTTGCAGCTGTCCTGTCGAGCGCAAGTTGTCGCCGAACTCCACCACATTCCAAGCAAGAAGAGTTATGGTAAAAGCCATCGGCAAGCCGAACTTGACATTGTCTCCGGCATCGTAATACCCCCCCGTAAGATTCACCTGCGCCGCATACCCAAATCCAACAGAAATATTTGGAACCATTAACCCGGCCCTAAAAGACCCAAACTCGATAGTTCAAAAATGGCCTTGTATGGAAGAACAGAATCAGCAAGGAACACCGCATGTGTTGGTCAAACAATAAACAAAATTGCCCAGGAGAACAAGTGCCCATATGACCTAATCGAAACTACAAAAAAAACATGTGATTCAGAACCTGGAAGGGAATGGTTGAATAGAAAGGTGATCATTTGTCATGTAATACAAACTGATATTTGAGATCGTATGCTCTCTGGTACCTTTGAATCTGCACCATCGTTGAGCGCTGAGTTTCCTCTCCATTGGATGCGTTGCCAGGATGGAAGCTTTCCTGAGCGTTGGACATCATAGAAGAGAAGAGACTTGTCCAAGGCACTGGCATAATCGGCGGTTGTGAAGGCAAGTGCCATCGTCACCAAGTGCGCCGCTACAACCACGAGGATGTGCATCCTCAATGCGCCCGTTGGCTCCATGGGTGTCTTCGATTCTCAAGCACCAAAGGAATAGCAATCCCTCGTGTGACAGAGGGGCTCTGACTTTGATTTTGATGGAACTCGAGGTTTTGTTCAAGTGCTATGCCTTGAAGCGTCTTTGCTTGCAATGCACAAGGATGAAACTTGATGGAAAGCCAGCTGCAGGGAACTGTGTAGAAGTTCTACTGATTAATCAATGTTCGGGGAAGGATTGAATTTTATACTGAGCTTTCTGAGAGCTTCCGTAGGGGACTCTGTGTTGAGCAGACGTCCACTTGAACATGAACGAAATCTAAGGTTAGTTTAAGCTGCCAACTGTATTCTTGATTCTGACATCAGGATTAACCTTTACAGGAACAAGGAGCCCCAACTGGCATGGCCTTATTTTTTAAGCATTTTCGATTAGGTCATACGGGGACTCTTTTTGTCCAATTTTACACTTTCTTACACCAATATGTGCAACGTTCTTCACTGGTTTTGGTAAAATAAAATTTGACCCCATTTGAAGTATATGACCCCATTTTTGACAAAATGATCAATTGATCTGGTCGTTTAAATAATATGAATTCTTGGTCGATTGTAAGAAAAATCCTTGGCCGTTTTTATAAATATGAGTCCTTGGTTCTTTATGAGGTTAAAAATAAATATTGGACCCTATTACGTCATTGACTTAATATTGTATAATTCACGGTATTCAAATGACCCAGTTAGGTGTTATAATAGTTCCGTCAGAGCGGTCAGTTGTTCTCGGCTTGAGATTTGTTGCTTCAAAGGCAAAAAACAGTGCTTCTAGACGTCGGTGGTTAGGGAATTTGGGTGCTTCAAACTGCATTCTGGAGTTTGACGTTGACGTAACTTGAATGCTCATTCCGCGTTGTATGGATGGTTAGTACTAACGCATCTAAATCATCAATTCATCTGAAAGGCTTTACTAATCCATTTGGTCACATTCATAAGTTAGCTCGGGAGAGATTAATGTAGTCTTCAATCGATGTACTGTGCACATGGATATGGGAGGCGAAGTATGCTTCAGGACAAAGTACGCCCTGGAAAATCTGGAGGTTAGAGACAACAGCAAACAAGGTGCTCAACTGCTTGCATTGACTGTGATGGTCGGAACTATTAGGAAGTGCTAGCGTCTAAAAAATTGTGGGACCTGGACCGTACTTGTGATTAGGTGTGCGCGTGTGACTTCCATTTGGATTCTCCTGCTTGGGTGTTAGAAGCGTATGCATCTTAGAGGATGCTATTTCTATTGCCGCGATCTAGCTTACAAAACAAATCTCTTGACGTGAAGCTTTGGAAAGCAAGTGTGAAGGAGGTGTGCAACTGACCATCGCTTCAGCAGAGTCATCTGCATACATTCTTGTGTCAAACAAGCTTATGTCAAACCATTAAGGACCGAGTTTTACCTCACACTATTTCAGCAGTTTAGAGCACGTAAAATTGGAACTTTCTCCAGACAGTACAATTTTATTTATTCAACAACCAACAGATGCAACGGTCTTCATTAATTTTGGTGATATAGAATTTGGACCCATTTGAATAATAAATTTCATATAGTGATCAATCAATTTGTACATTTTGAAACCGCGACTCCGACCTTCAAGAGTTAAAAACTGTGCAGCTTCGAATCTGCCCAAGGGGAGAAACGTAAAATTACAAGGAGCTTCTTTGGACGACATTCTTGGGTTGACAGGAAATATTTTCTCAACTTGCAGCGACTTGTCACTCTTTCTTGTACGAAGTCAAACGAGTAAGAACTGACTCCGGGATCCCGGACACCGACCAAAGCGTAGAACTCATTTTCGTTCAGTAGTTTGAAGTTGTCGTAGCCTAAACTCTGGCAGCAACAGCACCACCCCACGATTACTAGATTAGTAGGTGGGCAGTACCAAAGTGCTTGTGTGGGTTTCGTCCACGACGCGAGTAGCGTTCATTATAAGCGTAAACTTCGGCAGCAACAAATTGAACTCATTTTTGGACTTCTCAAAGGTACTTTCCTTTCTACCACTAAAGGAAGCATGTAATGCTAGATATTAATTTTACGAGTAAGCAGAGGAGGTACATAGACGTGTTATTGTCAAGCTCCAGGCCTGTAACGTACATGGAGCCTGATCGAGAACTCACGCCGTTTGAATGTCTCAACCAAGTGACAAGCGCGCTGGTACGGTTCCTAGCTGTTGCCAAAACCCCAAGCATCCGTAGATGTGTATCTTGGTTTTTGGATTCTCGTTGGAAATTTCTCGCTTCGTAGGCCTCAAAGTAATGAATGCGCTTTGACTGTGATAATTTTACATTTCAATCTGGAACAGAGAGTTTGAACGCCAACTTACAATCAGATGACAAAAACGAAAGCATCCTTCATGGCCGTTGGAGCAAAAAATTATTCAAGGTTTCAAATCTCAGAGGCAACATTTCCAAACAACATTGATGTTTCTTACCATTATTAATTTGAACACTAAGTCAAGCGAGCTCACAGGGTGACAATCTACGTGTGAAGTGAAAGTAGAATTTCAAAGTGAAGAGAAACAAAAATGGTGATTTGATGATGGTGACACTTGTGAGCAAATAGAAACTTCCGCTGCATCATCGTTTCTGGCACTTTGAAGGTTCTCCCAATATGGCTGACATGGTACTACGTTAAATTGGATGGTCAAATCATCTTCAGAGGAGGATATGGCACAATTTTCTTCAGAGGATAAAAATGTATCCACCCTCGATTGAGGCTTTACAACTGTTCTAAGTCACGGCTCCTTAGATAGGCTTAGGAAAATTTCTCGGATGGACTTGCCTTTCGCCAAAGGTTTTTCAGAAGCAGAATCAGTGGAGAGCCGTTAGACTCACATATAAAAATTTCATGTGCACGAGGCAACCTTGTAAGCTGAGGAGTAAAAAGCTCGATCTGACACTACTGTCACTGGCAGCGCCATCTTCCTTAGGAGACTTTTTAATTAGCTATTTAGCCACCATAAGAAAATACGCCCAAATATACGGTTTCTTGAAACTAAGGCTTCTTGAAGGTGTTACAAACTTGCGTTCTAAAGGAAATTAATCCTCTCGGGTTGCAGTCACGATCGACTCGAGAGTCGCATCGCCCGACAGCCTAGGAAAATCCTGTCCGGGGAACAGATGTCGGCAGCAACTTTCATTGTACCCTCTCGCCTACGATACCAGAAGGTCCATGGAGTTGTTTTTCTGGCGTATTAAGAACAAAAGATCCTCCACAATGTTGGGCGAAATGAGCTGCAGACTAGCCACTTCCGAGTGTAGAGTGTACAATTCTCCATATCCACACGCGGCTGCACGGTTGTCAACACACTTGCTTGTTGTCTACAATCCACAGAAGCTTCTCCAGAAGTCTGAATTCGTACGTGGCGATAGCATCCGACCGAGGGGACCTTGATCGATGTAATTGCCTGGGCCCATGATCGACAGTTTCTTATTTGCATCATGGACGCATAGCTGCATTGCATTGCATGCAATCGGAAGCGACGCCAATGGATTGAAATTAACAAACTACTTAAGTGATTATTATTAATCTTAGAAGTTAGAAAGTTAAAGAGGGTATAGTTACATGTAGAAATTATACCCCGGGGTAACGCCCTCCCGATCTCCCTGTGTTACTCATTATCTGTAGAACATAACGCATCTGTCCACTGCACCATAAGCACGTACACTACTCGATCTGCACTAGCTATTTAGTTCGAATTCATGTACGCAACTACCAGCAACACAGCGTAACAGAAACCATACAGAATGAGACCATCTCTCATTGGAACTGGAACAGTCAGCACCAACTACTGGGTAGTCTGTAACAGCGGCGACCTCGCCCTTGGAGCCCCCTGAATCATCGGGCGACCCTGCCGGGTGAGATGGACTTCATATGGGAGCATCGCGGTTGAGCGCCTCATCAAGAAAGTACCCCCAATTGAAACAATATTGTTTCAGTGGTTACACAATCCAATATTGAAAATATATTGTTAATGTATAAAAGTAGTACTATAACAATATAGTTTCAATTGAATGCATTGTTCCCACTGAAAATTATATTGTTGCAGTATTGATGTTGTACTACAACACACTTTTAATATTGGATTGTGTAACCATTGAAACAATATTGCAATAGTACTAAGACAGTGGGGGGTTAGTTCCCAATGGTTGTCCATCGCAGTTGATGGCTATCCATTGCCTATCCATCCTTCTTAAAAGCCATTGGCCATTCTTCTTAATAGGAAGTTCAAATTATTTTGAGCCTTTATTTGACTTCCTTCTTTCTTTTGGCATTCTTCCTTAGTTTCCATTACTTGACTTCCTTCCTTTTGGCATTCCTTCTTTTTTACCATTTATTTTTCAAAAAGAAAAGAATGCACAATCTAAGTTTAAATTTAATTTTAAAGTTCAAAATAGAAGGCACAATGAAAGACACTTCCTTGTTCTAGAACAATAATAAATCTATAATGGAGCTTGTTACAAAAAATTAAGGAAAAAAATAATGTAGCCATAAAAATAAAAAATAAAACATAATGTAGCTTGTTAGTAAAAAATGAAGAAAAAAAAAATGGAGCTTGTTAATTAAAAAAATAATGTTCCTTGTTAATAAAATAAAAAATGTATCTTGTAACTAAAAAAGGGAATTGTTTTTTAAAAGTTGTTTGTTATAATAATACATAAGAAATCCATATCATAATCTTAAATCTACAATTTAAGTGTAGTGTGTTAAAAAACTAAACCCTTTTTTTATATTTTCCTTGCTTCTAAATTCTCTATAATTTGATCACAATTTAATCATAATAAAGAAGTATTTTTAATCATAATAAAGAAGTAGTAGAAGTGTACATCCTCAACTCTCCATTATATGTTGAAGAGAGAAGTCTGGAATATACATAAAAAATCTCTTTAATAAATTTTGGAAGACTTTAACAAAGTAGTAAGTAGAAAGAAATAAGGAAATACCAAAGGCTAAAGAATTTTGTGATGGAATTGAAAAATCCCAATCCCAATTCCAATCCCAATGCTTATAATGTTCTAATAAGAAATTTGCATCCTATGATTTATTTATTTTTTAAAAATATTTCAAAATTGAGTTCAATGAAGGATTATTCAAATATGATTATGTCTTTTTCTTCTTATAAGGTTTCCATTGCTTGTCTAAATTATAAATTATATAATAAGTGGGGCAAAGGTATGTATTTGAAGGCATTGTATCTATTATATAGAGTTGTAACTAATTATAACGATTCAAAGATTGAAGACAAGTTTATCAAGAAATATAGGTCTAAAATATAGAAAATACATGGCTATGTACAAAATTTATATGAAGTTCATTAATGCAATTCAAAAATAAAAAAATTGAGGTTTAACTATCATTTTTAAAATTATTCAATTTATATTAATATTCATATTTTCATGTTGAAACCTAGGAATTTTAGGATTCAAGGTTTAGGATTTACAGTTTAGGATTTAGACCTAGAAACCTAGAAAGTTCTTAGTGAAATCCTCATCTTTTTTTTTTCATTTGGTAAATCAACCTAAAAATTAGGAAATCTAAATTAATAGTGCAAAAACTTTTAATTAAGAAGATTCAAAGCCAAAAAATTTAATTGAACAAGGTGTAAAAAAATAATTTTTTGAATTTAAATGCAAATATCTTACAATCTATATGGTAAAATTCCATCTACACATTTTTACACTAGTCTAGTATAAAATTCTATGGTTAAATATGCAAGTTTTATTTTAAGTTTCTTGTTCTTGGCAATAGATAAGGCAATTTTGAGTGGATTTTAGGGAAAAAGGGCTTGAGACTTTAGGGATTACATTGCACTAAGAATATAAAAAAATTGCAATACAAGTTGAAAAATACATATTTTATTATATTCCACCATTAATATGGTGGTATTGTACAATATGTACCACTAGAGTAGAGAATGCGTGGCCAAAGATATTCCGCAAAATAGCCGTCATAGTGTTTTTTTATTGTGCCACATCGTGGTAAAGAACGTTTCACTGCACTCCAAGTCCCTTCAATAGTATTAGTAAGCGTGCTTGTAGTTGGATCTCAAAAATGTAAGGAGTGATTAACTATTTCATGAAAATAGACCCAAAAATGCAATCGATCTGTGCCATAACCACACCAAAAATCACTAATATTATTAGCGCTTGGCTCTACAAATTTTAGAATTATCTCCTTTAATAATTCCAGGGTTTGATTTGGAACACATGTTAAAAAAACCTTGTCTGAACCATGCTCAAACCCCCCAAATACCCATTGCCCTTCCACTCTTCTATCACAGTTATATTTTCTTTTATCTAACTTGCTCTCATCAATTTCTACTATTTTTCCCATACTTCCAATTCTTTCTACCTCTTCATCATTAATTGCTAGTGCATAAATCTCTTTACAATAATTATACCAATCTACTATCATATGATAATCTCTGACCTTTGTATGCACAAGTGCTAGGCTTTGACTACTTTGAATAAGTCAACAATACATTAGAGTAACAGCTTGTTTGAGAGTTAATATTGATTTTTGAAACCAAGTCCCTGATCTAGTTGATTTCATTTTCCTGCAACCAACCCACCCACACCACCACACTAAACCATCCAATCGCCTCCTCTCCCTAACCTTCCTCATGACCATTCCAAATGCCTCACAATCCATCCTATCTAGCATGAGTTGTAGATTTTGAGCAAAGGCAATACAACTCTCTAAATTTTTAGTATTCTAAGTGAATTGATGCATTGAAAGGATGCCATGGTAGAAGTAGAGGAGACGCATTAAAGATAGGAAGAATAGAGAACACAATCTAAATAGTACATGTAGAGGAGACAAAGTCGAAACACAATAGTAAGCATAGAGGAGAGTCTACACAACAAGATTAGAAGAGCTATAGATGATGCTTCAGATGCCAACAATCTGTCATTTCAAGTAGGTGCATGTAGCAACCTGTTGTAATGGCAAAGAAAAAGCAACGGAAAGACAACAAGTAACAACAAAAGAGAAACAAATGGATGTTGGCACTCAACTACCAACTTATGTTTGTAGGGTTTTTTTAGTTTTTGTGAGTCATGATAGAGAGGAGGGTCAAGTGAAGCAAACCCGACGAAATTGGAGGCAATGGCGACCACAGTCACCGATGCTACATGTGTCCCCCAACTACTCATGCAGTAAAAGAAATGGATTGAACCCTCCGACTAGACGCTCTGACAACAATTGGTAATAGCTAAACACAGATAATGCCATCCGTAGAATAGAGAAATCTTGAGGCTCCATCATGAACTCTGAACAATTGCAATCAAGTTTCGCCGCCGAAACATGCTCGATGCAAAAAATTCAAGTAGGAGAGAGTACATTTGCAAGTGAAGGATGGAATTGCCTTCTTCACATAGCTTCGGCAGTTAAGAGTGAGGACAATGCAATTGGCAACTTCAAGGTGGCTAGAAGGCGACCATACCGTTGCAGCATGTCCATGGATGATCCCACTGACATTATCTACTTCATAAAATCCAAAAATATTAATTAGAGGTCAAACTATTATGCAAGATCTCTCTTTTTTGAACAAAATTCCAAGGTTGAAAAATTGCACTTCTATCTAATATAGGAAGATTCTTTGTCATCCATCGGACACAAAATGTTCATGTTGATGTTTATGGGTTAAGGTTAGGTAGTGATTCCCAAAAGCACTACTTATTCTGGTCTTCCAATCTCATAGCTTATATCATTAAATGAAATTCACCTAGTCAACAAGCCTATGAGTTCCCCTGAGTTCTCAAAATGTGGGAACTCAACCACAATAGTAGGCTAATGTAGCCAAGCAACAGCCACGTTAGATAATAATTTAAAATACTACTACTACTACTACTACTACTACTACTACTAATTTTAATCATTTTCAATTTCAACCAACAATGGCTAGTTCCCAATATGGGGAAGCAACCTAAAACGGTCTTCTAATGAAGCTGAATTTCATACAATGGACCAACTTTTTTTAACTAAGAATGTGAGCAACCTTGGGAGAAATTCAACCCAAGTTGTTTCATAATTTTTGACAATACTCCAATAATATTGAATGATTTTTCAAAGTTGAAAGCATAGTGGGTATCTACACAAGACACTAGAACACCACTCTTCTGCACACACAAGACAATTAAAAAGTGCTACAAATAATGAGAGAAATTGATTTCACACCACATATAACAAAAAATACTTCATTAGATCATGAAAAGGTAGATTACACTAGATGGTAAGGCCACGACATTTATATATATATATATATATATATATATATATATACATTTAGGGAATTTAATGAAGGTATAATCATAGGATTTATTGAATTGATAAGGTAACTACACATGATTGTGGGATGATTGCATGAAACACTTCTATTATTTGTTGCGTTTTGCAACAATATTCATGATTTCTTCTAGATTACTTTAAAATTAGGAAATCAATTTTTTTTAAATTAAAAAATATTTTCTATATATAAAACTTTAAGATGAAGATAATCACCACATGAAATCCATTAAAAAATTCTCTTATTAGGGGTACTAGAAAAGTGCCAAATCTCAAGAAAATAGATACTTCAATGTTTTAATTAGAGGATTGAGGCCTTTTCTCCATCAAAACACACTCAAAACTACCACTTCTATTGCAAAGAGCAAAAAAATTTCAAAATTATTATTTTTTCATATCTAACCATAGGATCTTATATGAGACTAGTATAAGAATATATGGAAGAAATTTCAGAAACTTAGACCGTATAGATTGCAAGATATTTATATCCAAAGTGAAGAAAACAAGTATTTTTGCAAGTTGCTTGACTAGATTTTTTTGGCTTTGATCTTCTTAACTTAAATTTTTTGTATTATTGATTTTGATTTTCTAAATTTTAATGTTGAATACTTGAGTTGAGAATCTAGGAAAAAATTCAAGAAAAAAACATTTAATTATCACTCATTAAAAAATTGTTTAGTAGAAGTAGGTTCAAGATTGAAGGGAAAACTAAAAGGTTAACCCCTAAATGTCTAGATTCATCTCCAGAATTGACAATTTGAGAAAAATCATTATAAAGTTCAATTTTGAAGCATATTTTGGAATTAATGTAGAAGTCAAAGTTGTAGATTTTGATTTGTAGTTTTCATCTATATAGTTAGATTCACCAATCCTATTACCAATCTTTTTTTTATAAATTTTGAAAGAGAAATTCTAAAATTCCTTCAAAATTCGATTACAAGCAAAATATAATCATTTTCCTAGTAAAATTTGGTGGAATGGATTTGAAATGGGGTTCTCTTGACATGGTGATTTTTTAAAATTTTTTTGTTCTTCCTATCTATAATCTCATTTTGGCTAATCTAGTTTTGAACTAAAGTCAATGCAGTTTGACCACTTGACATCCTTGCACATTTGTAATTTTAGAAGAATATGTATATTACTAATACCAAATCCAACCCTTGTATAAGACAAAAACTTGATAACGTATCTCCACAAATTAAAATAACTTTCATCCAAATAGTTAGGAGGATGAAACTACACTTCGAATTTGTTCATCGTCTAGAAAATAGACGTCGAAGCGCTTAGGGGTTAATAGCTATAAGATGGAATTGAAACATAATGATCCCAATGGTGAGATTGTTCTAACAAGAAGATATAACCCTCTTTAATATGGGTTTTTTGGAAAATTATAAAACTTGCATTAGAAAATGAATCCTACAAGTCATTTTTTCAAGAACATGCTTAGATTACTTGAAAAAAAAAGATTGTCCATAACTTCCTCATAACTAGTCCAAATAGAATGAATCAATGCTTTAAATGTACAAAAAATAAATAATATTTTAGGAAAAAAATGAAAAATAATATTTTAACTTTTTGTGATTTTTTGTATTGCTCATTGACATCCATTTTTGGCTTATTGTTCCATAAATTTTTCTCCCAAGCACAGATTGAAATAAAAATTATATATCCACAAAGCTCTCGTGAAATTGCACATCTTCAAAAAACTTCCAAAATTTTCAATAAAAATTGAGGTCATAGAGACCTACTTGGACCCAAATTGATTCCAAAGGGAAAAAGCGATCCTTTAGGGATTAATAAAAAATAGGAAAAACTGAAATCAAATTGTAAAAAAATTCTATTTGTAGCAATTCCATAGAAATGGTCAATTTCCAAAAAAACCCCACCAAAATAATTTTTTATGTGTTTCGAAATGCAAGTAGAAAGAGGCTCACTTTGTGGACTTCTTCATGACATATAATTAACTATTTTTAAAAATACTTTGAGTTGTAGCTATAAGTATACTATAAGACCATCTCCTCTAAATTTTAGCTCTGAACTCATTTTTTTGGGTACTACTTTGAGAAAAAGAAAAACCAAAATCGGCAAATATGACATATTGACATAAAATTGGGAGCTATTATTAAATAGTAAGAAAATAAAAAAATTCCAAAAAAAATTAGACAAACTATATAGTAGTCATAAGTACCTTGTCTATGAATTTGGAGTCATTTGGAGTCAAAACACAAAAGTTATGGCCCAAAAACTAATCAACAATCAATGTGTGATAGAAAATAGTACTAGTGTTTCATGCAATCATCACATGACATGTGTGCAAATTCGACCTGCACATATTCTTGATTAAAATGCATAGCATTTATTCATGAGAATGTAGGGTCAATTTTAGATACACCTATTTTTGATATTTTGAAAAATCATAGTTCATTCGTATAAAGTCCAAAAAATGCATTCTAAGAAAATTTGGAATCTACTAACTTTTGACTTCCAACAAGACCCATCAATAATTCAAAAAATTTAATAATAAGAACCATGATCAAGTGCTTAATATTCGGTTGATATTAGGTATAGTTACCTCACCACATTGCCTTCTCCCTTCTTTCACTACCTCAATACACCACAACAAACATATAAATCATTTTAGAAACAAGGGATGATGCATCCACTAAGGTTTGGTCTTTCCTTTCTCAATCCATCCCTTGCACTTGCAAGGTAAGAGGTTCACAAACCGTCCTTTAAGCCTACCTCCTTCAATAATGATAGTCATAGATATTTCAAGGAATATGTCACTTATTTCTAGATAGGAAATGCATTTAATTAGAACTTGATCAATTTATGAACCTCCTACTTTACTAATCGGTGCTCCTTGATTTGCCTAATCATAAGTGAACACGTAAGGGCATGAATAGATAAATGATTCCAATTCTCAGTATCTAAAGACAATCATTTGACTAATGGGACTAAAATCTCTCTAGAGTGCCAAGTAAAATCCACCACAAATCTTAATCCCGCAACACTTTTCAAATTCGTGTCCTCACATAGATTTCAATCTCACAAACTTCCAAACATAATTGCTTAGTTGCTTAGCATATACTAGTGTGCCCTATGTTGGCGACATTCAAAATAAAAATAAAAGTAATTTTCTCATTTTTTTAAACCAAAAATAACTCAAAAATTTATAACTTTCACATCATATGACCAAACTTCACAAAACAAAGCTTATGCACCTCTCCTTGTTGAGGACTTTCCAACAATACCAAACATGCAACCAAGGAATGCACAATCTGGGAGAACTCAACATAACAAACAAATCAAAACAAAACAAACAACCTAACTTAAGGTAGGGATGGTGAACCAACATCTTTGAACATGCTATATTTAGAAAAATAAAACCTATACTCATGCAACAAGCCTTGATTTGAAACATGGACGATCAATGGTTTTATTTCAAAATCCAAAATATGCAAATAAACCCGCAACTTAGAAATAAAACCTGAATATATATACATTGTGGGTGGAGGATGAGGATTGGCATAAGCTAATTAAAAAAATAAATGATTAAATTTCGAAAACATTGTACCGAACCAAAAAAATCCTTGTAAAATATTCTATTTGTAGCATATGTTGAAGCTTTTCATTCCTGAAGAAAGGATATGTCCACCTTGGCACCCTGCCCTTTACTTATACAGAGTAGTAGTTAGTGGCTTTTATTGGGCTCCAAAAAATTTGGACATGCTTGGTACAAGCAGTGCACTACACATAAAATCAATTTTCAAATTCTAAAAATCAAGTTTAGACAGGTTTAACATTCAAGCAAATTTATTGGCAAAAATTAGTGTATGAGAAGTTTTTATGGAATCATGACATAATAGACAATTCATGAATTTTAGAATTCTATAAAATGACATATTATTGACTAAAAATATGACCCCAAATAGTTACATTTGGTATAATTCACTTGAAACATTCCCCCAAAGATTGTGAAAAATTTCTAACATGTATAAAATATCTATATTTGTTTTATTTTATGATATTTTGGATATTTTTGCAATAAATTATATGATACGTAAATATTTAAGTTCATATTTCAAACAACAATGTTTCACTCAATAACACTCTAAAATTTATGAAATTCTTACCATATGATTCCAAAAAGCACTCATCCTCTCTTGAAGGATCTAGACATTTTTGTACATGTTTTTACCAATAAATTTTATTGAATTCCTAAATTTTCTAAATTTGATTTGAAAAATATGAAATTTATTTTATGCATAGTGCTCTACTTATACTTCAACATTTCCAAATTTTGTTCAAAGTTTCTAATTCCTCATTGAGTTATTGCAATTTGTGAATGAGGTTATTTCTTTTGAGAGCCTTTAGGATAGAATTGATATGAAAGACCAAATTCTACAAACTAGGTTGGTTTAGATGTAATAGAAGTCTCCATATGATATTTGTTTGCAAAATAGCTCCCCCTTCTAAAAAAACATATTTTAGAACCCTCCAAAGTCTCATTTTCTTGTTTGGAGTACAAAATCCCTATCTATTGTACAATACAAGGGAATTGAATGTCATGGGGAATGTATCAAATCCCTACTGAAGTTGAGGAAAAATAAGAATTTTCATATACTTATGTGGAATTCAAAATAACCTTCTTCTAGACTAAGTATCTTAGATAGTTTAAAACTTCTTCAAGATGGATTCTAAAAAGGCATTTGTTACAAAGAACAAATTTTCAATATATAGTATTGCTCTCCCTTCTAAACAAAAACAAAAACATTCTTAAAAAGGCTAAAAGAGCATTGGAAAAAAAATTTGAATTTAGGCTAGTAGCTATTAAGTCAATTTTCAATAGATCTTTTTAAATTTTGAAGCAATATGTGAAAATGTACATCTTTTGAGGAAATGTCAATTTTTCCGATTGAGTATCTAAATCAAAAATTGTGCTTCCCAAAAGAACTTGTGTAGTTCAAATAATGAGGAGGAAGTTTCTTAATACTCTTGATCTACTTCTAAAATTTGGTAAGCATTTAAATAACATGATATAGTACAAAATGTTCTATAATCTCCACTATGTATATTGCAAAATCTCACTCCAACACAAATAGATGTCTATTGACTCTATTAGGTAGGATTTGAAAATTTATTTTTTTCAAATTTCAAATACTATAATCTTACAACTTACATGTTCAAAATTTGCAAAAATATATTCTACACATCCCTATAGTAGCCTACTTAAATTTGAAGTAGTTGAATTGTAAAAAGATTCTTTTTATTTTGTTTTTGCTAAATGCATCAATAAGTGGTAGTTTTGGCAATTTAAAAAAAAATATACTCTCCTTTTAGGGATTAAAAAAAATCATGAAATAGATATGTCCAATTGAAATCTTTATAAAAATTTTAATAAAATTTAATTACCATGATACCCTAAATCAAACTAGATGTGCAATGAAAAATACTTATATTAAAATATTAGAACATTTTGGAATAAAGAATAAAGTATATCACAACTATAAAAAGTTTATGGTATCACAAGAAACTACTACAAAAAGCACTTATGATTTGCATACCTCCACTTGTTATTTAGGAGATTCTACCATTGTTTATTCACACTAGAGAGAACTAAAATTTACATCTAAGTTGTCCAAAATGAAGTAAACAAAACACTCAAAAAAATTTTCAATTTTCATAATGAAATAACAAAGATGATAAGAGTTTTATATACCTTTGAATAACCAAGACACATATAGATTTAAGTTTAATACAATAATACCAATTTTTTCCATTTTAACAATAAAAAAAAAAAAATCTAATCAAAAGTTCCTTCAAATCAATTGATGACAAATGAAATTAGTTTTCTTGTTTAATCCCTAAACTTCCATGACTATACTTCACCCAAAAACCTCTTTGAAACTATCATTTTTAGTGCAAAGAACAAAAATGCTAAAAGAAAATGCTTATTTTGCATATTTAACCATGTGGTCTTACACTAGAATAGCATAGGAAAAAAATTAGATGCTTCAACCTTGTAGATTGTGAGATATCAATGTTTATAGTGATAAAACACTCCTTTTTTTGCACCTTGCCTAACTATTTCAATTCTCTTAACTTTATTTTTTTGTTCCACATATTTTGAAATTATAAAAAATTCATGCTAGAGAATTGAGTTGAGAGTTTAGAGAAAAAAAATTCAAGAAAGAGAAACTTGATTTTTTTTCTTAGAAAATAATTGAGTTGAAGTAGATATGATATTGATGGAAAACTTAAATCATTAGTAGTTCTAAAATGGAATAGAATCATTTCAATCCAAAAAATGAGATTGTAATGACAAGCATTCTAAACCTTATGGAATTTTTTTTGGACAATTGTGAAAATTGAATTCAAAAATAAATCTTTTATGGGTTTTTTCCAAAGATATTTCTTGATTGCCTACAAAATAAGACCTTTGTAACTTCCACATAACTAATCCAAATGGAATAAATCACAACTTCCCAATTAGAAAAAATTATACTCTATAAAAATTAATTTTTGAAAAAATATTTAGACTTTTTCATTTTTTGGCTACCTGGACTCAACCACTTTTGGGTTAGGGCAACATCACTTTTTCTCACCCACATCAATTGTAATAAAAATTATATTTCCAAAAATTTATGCATATGAACAAAATGTTGCCATAAGTCACACCAAGAACTAGCTTTAATTACATGCCCAATTGCCCAAACCTCCATTTGTCTCTAGGAAGAGACATTAGCCTTTTAGGAGTTAAATAGACATGCATTATTAAAATAAAATTTTAATTTATCATGTACACAATGTTGCCCCTCTAAATATTTAAATAAAAGTTTCAAATTCAAACTATATCATCATCAAATAAAAAAAATTTATTCAATATTTGTTATGATCTATTAATATTTGTCTAAAATTTTGATAAGAAGTGATTTAATAATGACATAAACATTAGTTACTTCAACTATAATTTTTCTATTTTAGGCTTCTCAACAATACTTTTGTTGAAAGGGAGAATAGTTGGCAAAACACTATAATAAATTAGAAATGGATATCTAAATACAAACATTTAATATATAGATTTTGTCAAAGTGTACATTAGATATAGAAGAGATAACGATGACTACCTCCTATGATGAGCGAATACTCCCTTATGAGTGCCCCCTCCTAGGGAAAAAAGACAAAGTTGTTGATCAATTTTTTTTTTAAATGTCCCCTTGCCTCTACTGTTGATCTTGGATGTAATCTCAACCGTTGATCTTAGACGATGAAATCTCAACCGTTGAGAATCTGCTGCACGATTAGGTTTCCAATGGTGTGTTCAAACTCCTGATGCATGAGTAGGGTTTTAATGCGCACGTAGAGATCTGGCAGTGAGATGTTAGGGAGCACATGGGGAAGAGAAGGTAAGCATTTGCTCATTGCGTTTGCTTATGAAATGTTGCACTGTAAATACATTTTTCTTTTTGATTTATATTTGGGTTGTTTATTTGAAGTTTGAAGTTTACAGGAATAGATTGGGGTTAGAGGTCACACATGTTTTCGGAGGCAAGCTAGAGCTTTCAGTAATTTTCTCTTAGACCAACTCTTTGTTTGTTTTGGGATGCATTCCGGACCTCCACTTGCTACTCGGTGCTTAGGGTTTGGGGATTGTTTGTAATTGCTCGTGATGTTTTGTTTAGGGTTTATGATTTTGGGTTTATGGTTTAGAAGTTGTGATTGAAAGAAGTGCAGGAGAATAGGGAGATTGTCAAAGACAATGAGTAGCTTTTTTACCAATGCTCTTGTTTTTTGAATGTGGTTTTCAAATTTCTGCAGAGATTACGCAAGGAGTGAACAAGACTACACACTGCCGAGCTTCCTTATTTGAAAGTAAAAGTCTCACATTCCATTGAAAAATGATACGTGTACCCCTTTCAAAATTTGTGAAATTTTTATGCAACCAATGGGAATATGACACGTGTACCCCTTTTTTAATTCATTTATTGTTTTTCTAAGAATGCCATTGTTTATCACTATCCACTCAAACAACATTGTCACAACATGGAAGGCTAATAACCTTGCCAATATTAGATAGAAACTACCCATGGTCTATAATGAATCTAAGTTAAATTTATATTAAATTGTATTAAATTGCTTTAAGTTTGTCACAAATTTTAATTTTTATCAACTTGCATTTTAACTAGTGCAACTAAAGTCCTCCAATTTTGAAAATAAATAATTATTGCATAAATAATGATTGGAGGTCTTTATACTATTTTAAATTTAGCTATATATAAAAACAATTGCTGTAAAATAGAAGTTTTACTTTAAAAAATTAAAATGCTATTAATAAAAGTAAAGATTTGAGTTAATTTTACTTTTTACTTTTAACATATTTATACATGTATAACTTTATATCTTTATATATAGATATCTATATCATCTCAAACATAATTGAATATAAACAAGAGTGAAGAATTGGTACAAATGGAAAGCAACAATGAAGGAAACAATGAATCTTTGGTGGAGAATAAGGCTCAGGTTTGTAATCTAGAGGGAATGCATACCTTCCGCACCTATGTTTTATACCTCGTAGGATTGCAAGGTTCATTACGTGTGGTATCCTTCATTTTCAAACGGATAATGCTAAGCTACCTCACCATTGAACAATTTGGATTGCAAACTGTGCAATTTCATACCTTCACAACATTTATCTTTTATATTGGTCGGGAAGGATTTCGATGTGGTTGTTTACGTTTGAATAATTATGACATTGGACGAGATATTGATTCAAAATGGGTACATAGCAACTCAAGGATTTTGGTGGTTGCATGGCTAACAATGCCATGGGGAATTCTTGTAGCAATTTTGACACTTTCAGCCGTAATGTGGTGGCAAGGCCTTCATGTCCTTTCTGATTATAACTCTTCTATATTTATATTGGGAGTAGCAACAATTTTGGAGTTATGTTCTGAACCCTTCTATATTTTGGCACAACATTTGTTGTGGTTACGTTTACGTGTAATCATTGAAGGGGCGGCCACAATTAGTCAATATTTTGTCACCTATATCCTTGTTCATCAAGGCATTGAATTGGATGGTGGAAAAGCATTTGCATATGCACAAGTTGCATATAGTTGTTGCTTACTTCTATGCTATTGGTCCTACTTTCTTTTCATCTATCAAGGAACAATATTTCCCTTCAAGATGGTCTACTACAAAGGCAATGTGTTTTGCTTTGGATTCAAAAGTAATCTTAAACTTGATGTTTCCCTCCTTCAATTATGTTTTGCATTTACATTAAAGTCTGGATTAAAGTATTTCCAACAAGAAGGCGAGAAGTTTTTACTTGTGCTCTATGAAACAACTCATAATCAAGGGGTTTATGGACTAGTTGATAATATAGGGAGCCTTGTGGTGCGATTAATATTTCAACCTTTTGAAGAAAGTGCATTTACAATGTTTGCCAAAGAAAATTTTACTAGTAGTGCAATGGAAAAAAAAAGTATGAATAATTGCAACATAGAGCATATGTTTTTGTTAGCACTAAAACTTGCTAGCTTTATTGGGTTGGTGTTTGTTGCACTTGGCCCAAATTTTGCTTATGTTCTACTCCATTTGTTTAACAAGGATTGGAGTGATAGAAATGCAACTATTGCATTAGGTTACTATTGCATTTACATCCTTACTCTTGCAATCAATGGTATAAGTGAAGCATTTCTACGAGCAGTGATCACGCAACAAGAGCTTTTAAATTGGAAATCCATCCCAAAGTTGGTTTTCTTTCCAATAGCTTCTATGTACCTTAGTAGGGTACTTCTACATATTGCATCATCAAATGGCCTAATCTTGGCTAAATCCATCATTATGGGTATGCAAATATATTACTCACTTCACTTCATTCGACAATATTTCAAACATTCTCAAACGTTTTCATTGTGGCGGGCACTCCCAAATTGTAGAGTATTGGGAGTGTTAGTGACCTCTTCCTTGGTCACCTACTTTTCAAAATCATTAGTGTTGGATTTTGAAAACTTCTTTTCAACTGCAACCTTGCACATTGGAGTGGGTATGGCTTGCCTAGGCGGACTATTTATAGCAATGTTTAAATATGAGAGAGTGTTTCTTCAAGAGATTGTTGCATTTCAAAACAAGAAAAGAGATTGACTTATCCAATCATACATCAATGATATAATGAAGAAAATTTTACTTTTACAAAAGATGTTATGTGATACTATGATTATGGTTTCTTATGTAATATACCTTTTTATTTACAATCCCAAGTACTAATTCTATATAATTGCGTGCACAAGTGTGAATTTTTGAACTCACACAATTATTTCTTTTATAAATTTTTGGTAACAAAGATAAGACACTTTAAAGAATTTTCATCATTCATCAAATTATTATTAAGAAATCTAGATTGGATTCTTCTACAATCTTAAAAAGACGAAATTATTCATTAAAAATATTAAAAGATAATGTAATATAATTAATGAACATAATTAAGTTTATTTTTCAAAAATATCTAACTATAAATATCTTTTTAATGGTATTTTAATTTATAAAAACAAACAAAAACTACTTTAGCCAATCTAAATACTAACCAACTACGAATCTCCTAAACTAATATGTATTTGAAAACAATACTCAATTTATGTAGGAATTATCGTATGATTATTTTGATAAAGGATATTTGTATTAAAAAAAAGACTATATATACTAATACAAGGTCTGATATCAATAAAGGCTTTGCTCATGATGTCTATTAAATATATAAATATATATATTAAAATTCTATTTTGTGTTTATAACTAATATGCATTCTAAAATCTATTTTTTTGTATAATTAGTATTTCAAAATTTCTTTGAAATACAATATTTGTCTTTTAGTAGGAAAAATCATCATTGAAGCAACACAAAGCCCTTCCCTTTTGAAGAAATACAATTATCATAAAACAACATTTTCTTATCATGAAACCTATATATTTATTTTTGTCACCAACCCCAACAATGAGGGTATAGTTCCAAGTGCCATTGAAGTTGGAAAACATCCATTTTCAAAGTCAATAATGCCTTTGCCGAGTTGTCAATGGTGACCATCAACACAATTATTGTTCACTTCTATATGAATAGGAGAAAAGCAAGTGGAGGATTGCATTGTTGTCAAAGTAATTTCAAGTATTTTGACATCCAAGATCTCTAGTCTCGCGGGTAGAATTATAATCCAAATTAAGCTTATAATGCACTACTCAAGTGCTCTCAAGAATACCTTTCTAACGGTATTTTACATGTGGGTGATTGCAAGAAACACTTGTCCTATTTTTTGTCCCCTTGCTCTTGGACATGAGGTTTTTTGGTCATAACTTTTGCATCATAAGTCTGTTTGTCTTGAAATTTGGAATGAAGCTACACATAAAAGTTTCACACATTTTTTATTTTTTTGGTTTGTTTAAAAATTACTTTATTATTTTTAAGGTGCCCTTGATTGGGTATCTACCTTGGCCATTTTGGGCGTTTTCGGTTTGAAGTTGTATCCAAAAATGCGAATTGGAAGCCGCAAATTAGAGAAGCTAGATGTGTACTTGCATTCCAATGAGAGACAAAGAGATTTTTGCAAAAAAATCTTTGCATGAGGTGTCTACATGGGGACAAAGTGACCGTTGTTTGCCCACATTTTTCTGGCAGGAGAAAATTTTCTTTGAAGAAATTTTTGGTGCAATGTGAGAGTACACTTGTCTATGAAAATGATTTTTTTCTAGGAATTTTATGAATTTTTTTTTAATTACTAAAAATGAAAAGGTCCATAGACCCCTTTTCTACTATTTTCTACTCCCAATGGCTTCTATAGTACTCCATAGTAGTCTATAGTACTACATAGTATTGTATAATATTGAATCAACAATTAAGATCTGCAGGCGCCCGAAATTGACGGTTGAGATTTGTAGTTGCAGTCTGACATACAAAATTAATAGTAGTCCGTAGTACTGCTAGTCCTACGGCCAAAAATTGGGTTTTTGAGCAAAAAATGTGAAGTGTTTCTTGCAATCACCGATGCTTCAAATAGAGTTAAATTGCAATTTTTACTTTTAGGATTAACAAGTAATAAAATATTGTTGATTTGGCATAATTAAGGAAGAAGCACATGTAAAAAATCAACGAATTGCTTTGTCTTATAATGTACTTTGATGACTTAATTGACACATGAGAGCCTACTTGGAATCACTTCAAATTAGTTAAGAGCTCATCCTCCTTGGAGTAGACAAGCATCGCCCAACTATAATGACACCCTTGAAAAGAATAAATAACTACACTACAAGAGGCTTTGTCCTTGTAGCACTAGCTCATTTTTTGAATAAGATCCTACTCAAATTCCTTCATTTATAAATAATATTGATACAAACCCCCTTTGTCTTTTATCTAGAGCCAACAAACACCCAACATAAGGTTAACTATACATTTGCAACCCTACATTCTAAATTGATCTTGAAAATATATAGAGACATGTAGTCCAAAATTTGCAACTTGCATACATAAATGAAAAACCAATAACTTATAGCACATTCATACAAATTAAAAAAATTATCAATTTTTTTCTTCAAAATTCTTGATTTTCAATGGCCAATGCATTAGAAATAGTCTTATATGTTGATTACACCACAAAGTATGCAAAATTTCTTAAAGTGCTGGTTATACGTGCTTCCATCTTACTGACTTCTAAATTCTTAGTAATTATAAAGGGATGCTATATGTACACCTAATTTTGAACTTTTCTTAAAATTGCTACTTCTAGATTCTTGCTTCAATTGCTCAAATGTACAACCTTAGAGCATGAGACATGAAGGTATATTTTGGATTCATTTATAATCAAAGCTTTCAATATTAGTATTTTATTCATACAATATCCAAAAATATTCAAATAAGAGAATCTAAAATCCTCTTCTAATTGCCAACAGGAGCCAACAAAAACTATAAAAAGTTTGATAAAGGAAACAATACTTAGACTAAGAAAGTTTAATCCTAGGAACCATGCTGAGATGCTTAATATTTGGTCTATGTAAGGTGTAGGTACCTTAGAGACTACACATTATAAAACTTGCAAACAACTGCCTAGCCTTAATCACATTACCAAGTTGTTGTTGCCACTAGTATGAGTCTGTTATTATTAGAGGACCTCTCTAAAGTAATAGGGTCGGGACTAATTTGACTATATTAAATTAGAGAGGTTATTACTTTATAGAGGTTCTACTGTAGTTGCAACTTGCCACCCTAACCATGATTGAAAGCTAAGAGTGATATTACTCAAACATAGGATGGAAGCATGTTGGATGCCTACCAAGTTTCCCTTACCACGTACTCCAGTGTGGCTAGCAATGAACTGAAGCATACCTCACTTCCACAATGCAAAACATGGTTAGGCAATTCCAAAAATAATATATTAGAATTGGTTAGTTTTAAGGCCCTCTCATTGGAAATATGGATTCAAAATTTCCCAATTTCCCCTGAGTTGCAAATGAAAAACTGTTCCAGTGTCCTCCCCAAGGATAAAACGCGGGGCCATGCCGGGGGCAATTCAACCCTGGCCGTCGATTCTCCCTGATCGAATCGGGAAGATCCTTCGATTCTGACGGTAGATTTCCGAAAGCATGAGTTTAGCACCCTGCAGCCGCTCGCATACGAAGAAGGCGAATCCGTCACCTTCAATTCACTCTCACACTCTCTCGATCAGCTAGCGAAGTAATAGAATTTTCCTCACCTCGTGTTTGTCGCCGGCCAAATTGTTTGCGATTGTATTACGTACTATCTTGAATTGCAGCTGCTCCGAAATTGTTTGCGATTGTATATATTTTCTAGCTTGCAGCTGATCCCAAATTGATTCGCAATGGAGCCTCTGGACTTATATCTCGTGCCGATTGCACTGTCGATAGTAGCTGCCGTAATAGTCGAAGCTCTGCGGCAATCGGGTGTCATTCGCCATCAGCAATTGCCGACACAGATTTTGGCAATTGCAGCTGCAGTGGAGATCGTTTGGTTGCTTGAACTCCTTTTTCACATGGACGATGAGCTGAGATTGACGCCTCTGTTCAATCACCCGGCTCCCATGACAGATGGGGGAATCCTCTTGATGCTGTCTGGCTGCACATTTGTCTTATGGTTGATTTTTTTGTCCATGAAAGCAACTCATTCCTGGACGTGAAACTAAAGCGGGCGGATTCTCCAAGACTTTTTCCAGTCTGTATCCTAGGTAAGTTTAAAGCTTATCATTCCCCATGCCTTACTGTGGAATCCACAGAATATCAAAATGTTTTGTACGTTCAAGTCTTTTGAGATCAAATCTTATCTCGATTTATAAATTTCTTAATATGCAGTTTTGAATTGCGAGGCTGTAGACTGCTAGAAGTGACAGTAGGCAACCCCGTTTTCCATTCAAGATGAGTGGCCATGTACATTTAGTGAAGTCATGCTTCAAGTTACATCACTTGCTAATAAGTGCAAGAATACGTACATGAGTTGCTGTTATAACAGGGGTCAATAAAGGAGGCAGGATTAGGGCCTTAACATTTTCAGTATCCTGTACTTCAACTTCTTTGTTTCTGTTCATGGCTACGAAATATGGTGCACGATTCTAAGTATGTGTACCCATGCATCTGTTGCAAGACAGGGGGGAGCCGAGGCATTTGAAGAAAGTTACGACTCGGAGGCATTACGGAGCGCTCTTCAATTTTGCTTCTGATTCTGTCTTGGTGAATTGGTGATTCGGAAACTACTCGGCGCCGCCCCTTGTTCGGAAGACTGATGTTGCTACTTTTGATGTTTTCCTACGTCAAGGGTTCAGTTGCCTCTCTTTCAGATGGCATGAGTCCCTGGACTTTAAGACACACAGAGACTGTGACGGCATATGAAGAGCTGTCAATCTTGACCTTCGCATGGCTTCGAATCTCAATTCGACTGCAGACCGTCATTAGTTGCTCAGTAGTCCAAATTGGACTGTAGATGTATATATCGTGTACAGATTCCACGGAATAGGGAATTTCTTCGGCTCAATTATGCAGTGATGAAAGTGTCCACCTCTTCTTACTTTCGCAGTTCATAACACGTGCGAAGGCTATCTGAATTGTATGACTGAGCTGAACTTTTTAAGTCTCAGTAAACCCTCTCTAATTGCACTGCGTCGACTCAATTCTATGAAATTTTCAGAAATGGGTCGGTTAAGCGGGTAAGTTAGTGGCATTCTTAAATTGTCAATATCTGCGTTTCAGTGTGCCTTCTGTGTGCCCACATAGTGAAAATTTTGTTCAATGAAATTTGCAAATCGTAGTGAAAGATGTTGCAAGTGCAATTTAGATTTTTTTGGTTGCTTGGAGAATATGTTATAAACTTTCAAAAAAATGCATTTGGAATCTTGAAGCATCGTAAAGTGTTGTCAAAATAGTAGCGCCCTTGCATAGCCACATTGGTAATCTATGCCTCATCTGGAAAGTGGGAGCCATGTATCATTGATGCACATTACGATGCAAGAAAGAGGTATACACAAGCAGGCATGGTGTAGCTGGCTCGAAGTTGATAACAAGATCCATACCTTTGTTGTCAGGGATAAATCTCACAAAGGAAAAAAGGAGGTATATGCCGAAATTAACAGATTGTTTCTCATTCGCTGTAATACTGGCTTTTCTCATTCACTTCTTAGGTGCTTGATTCATGGGCAGGTGGAGAGCCCATGGCTCAACCTGGTACAGAAATGGCAGTGAAGGTGGGATTGCTGTACATTCTGAGCCTCTCACAACTCACAATGTTGAATTCAGCTGCTCATTCCAATACTGATTAGTGCATGTTGCCAGAGCTGTTGTTCCAATCTGATGACTGAACAATTGAGTGCGAGACTTTGCTGCTCCCTAGCTTCGGACATCCTGGACGCGCCTGGTCAAAGTGGCCAAGAATTTCCTTAGCCATATTTCCAGACTCATATCGTGGCCTCATTCCGGAGTTTCATGGAAAAGAAATTGAGTTGCAATCAAACAATGACTTGTTGCAGGAATTGATCATCCCAGCAGTCTCGTATGCATGGGACCGTAGCGAAATTGGTGACCATCCACCATCAATATTTTTTTAACTAGATTTTGTGCTTTTAAACACCTCAAGAGCATGGACACCGGTGAAGCGTATTGTTGCCTTTTCTTTTGAAATTAATTGAACCTATTGTCAGTTCCATAAGGACAACTACATTCTGACTGTGATACTCCAAATAGACCACATGCTGTGGACCTCGCTAAATGGAAGATGCCACAAAAAATCAAATCTAATGTGGCACTGTTGACCACCTTGGAAGCTGCAATGTAGTTTACAACCTCCTTGAATATATGTACAGTAACTTTGGTGGACCACGTTTAATTCTTAAACACTACAATATGCATGGTGTGTTTGGGGTAATTCGTTTGTTCTTGCTGTACATCATAGGCCTGCCGTGATGTGAGCACGAGCAGGTAGCGAGATGTGAGAATTTGGAACCTTGAGCACAGTGGCCTGTCTATAATCTGAAAGACTACGACAACGTGATAGAAGCACTGAAGGGTTTGCCAGGTGTGGAATATGAACAAATACCATGGTCCCCACGCATGGTGTTGGAGAAGTTTCAGCGAGCAGCAGGATGTGGTGTTCCATATGGACCCCCGATCACACCACTGACTTAGAGGTGAACCGGACATTGCTTCTCAACTTACCGCTAATAAAGTCTTTTGCACAAAAAATCTTACTTCCTTTCCAGAGGGAATTCGTGAATTGCGGTTTGCAACGAGGAGGACGATGCCCCCGTGCTGATGAATGGGTGTGGGCAAGACGATCCTGGTCAGTAGTTTCAAAATCGATCAAGAAACTCTCTATGAGGACCCCTACCTGTAGTACCACGACTAAGGCTGAAATTGGACCTCCTCTTTTTTTCAGCAGTTTCGAGGACGTCTGACGGGGACTTTTTTTGATCCAATATTTTTGACCAACACATGCAATGTGCTTTACTGATTCTGGTATCAAAAACTTGGCCTCATCTATTTTATAATTTTTACAATCTGATCAATTGAATTCGCTGACTTCAATCCAGGAATCCTTGGTTTAGGGTTAGGGGTTTTAGAATTTAGGTTTAGGTCAAATGGTATTTACTTATTGAGGCATGATGATGATGTATGTTTGTGCTGAGTTTTTCAGGCAATCGCAATAACAACATGCTACAGAGAAGAGGGCTCCCTTTTGGTTACTTGTCCAGCATGATCCAAATTAGAAATCAATGCGCTTTACACTGTCCAGCAGCCCGTCTCCAAAGCCATTGTGGCCTTCGGAAGAACACACTCAAGTAAAGCAAGCATTTCTTTTTATTATGAGTGGGAGTGCATTCAATCCATAGCCTGACACACGAGCTGTGTGTTAACAATCAATACAAACCTTGACATGGCTAAGGGTGACAGAATCTTTTTGTCACTATTTCTAAAACCCTAAGAGAGGTCTAGCTCATCAAGGTTGCCGAAAAGCCGTTTCAGTGGCAAGCACAGCCAGCACTCCCACAATGGGAGCAGTGGTGTAAGTGGCCGGCTCCATCTGCTCATGGTTGGACCGCAGGTCCACGATGTTGTCGTATCGGTCCGGCCCGGCCACGATGGCTCCCGTGGCTTGGTTGGGGTTGGGCCCTCCGTTGCTGAAGTACGCCCAACTCTCCCGGCAAGTCACCTTGTCTGGTTTCACTCTCACAGCAGGGATGGACGCTGCTCGGTGGTGCACCTGCGTAAGGCTCTTGGCTCCGAAGCCCACCAGGTATGACATGCCTAGTGGGTTGACTCCAAGAATATAATCCACCTGCAGGGAATGAAAACGGTTCAATACATACAATGGAACATCTACTAATTAAGAGTCGACCATCGATCGAATGTCTCACTCCACAAATCCGATGGCAATTGCAATGAAATTGGCAATTTTCTGATTAATTGTACCAGTATTATAATATATCCACAAATCTGTCCACTAATTAAGAGCCAGCCTTCGAATGACTCACTCCACAAAATCTGATCAATGGCATGCAATTCCAAGTAAATTGACAGTTTTCTGATTGTTCCAATATTGAGATATATGAAAAAATCCATCCAGGACTGATCCTATTTTTAGTGTACACGTGACGATTGAAAGGATCGGTTGGAGCTTGAACATAATTTTTCAGTAGTCACATTATATTCTCTACCCGTGTTGGATACGTGTTGGTTATGACTTTTTAAGGTTTAAGTCATAATTATATAACTTTAGGACAAAGATGACCTTAGGAGTGGTTCATTCACAGGCTAGGGCCGTTAGCTCTCGATCTTTCACTAAAGATTGGTGTCAATTTATAGGGAGGAAATGAGCCCAGCATTTAGAAGAAGTTAAGAGTAATGTTGTTTTGAAGTCCTAGTTAGACCAAATGTTGTGAATAAGGAATTTGTTGTCAGGATTGCTCGACTAGCTCGTCATGGACATCAAATGAACATAAGTGGAATTCGAAAGTCTGGTGTATAATGAACATTATGCAATGACATGAACTGTGTACCTGTCTTTGTGCTTGCTCAAAGACTTGTACCGGGGCTACACGAGTTCCCCCGCAATTGATCACCCCTCCCACGTCCGCTACATAATTGGAGTAGACTGTGAGAAGCAGCGACGCTGCTGTCACTGATTGCAGGTCGGATCGGTCACCGCCTCTGAAAAGTAGCAGCCCTCCTGCAAATCCGAAAGAGTAACAGAGTTTATCCATTAGCCTTGGAAACTTCTGCAACTAGGAAAGCACGAGATCACTGCCTCACAATAATCAATACTAACTTGGAACTGGTGGTTATATCATTATATGGGAAATTTAGTTAAAATGGGATACTCCATAAGCCAATTTTCGTTCATTTCCTTCTTTAGCTCTGAAGGCTAGGACCCTTGTAGATTTCAAACTGCACGGTCTAAACGATATAGTGCCAAGCTTGTGGATTACCGCTATTTTATCTAAATTTTGGTTTCATTCATCGAGCCATCAACTATTGAATTATACAGTACCTTGACTGACATCAACTTTCGAGATGGGACTGATGCTCTTCGGCAATACAGAACAGATGAAGTCTTCGGCACGGTCCTTGTAACCTTGAAGACCCGGCGTACCCTTCATTGCAAACTGCACAAGATGAAGAATGATCTGATTTGATTATTCACGTAGTTGGTGATTAATTAGCGCCTGGACATCGTTACTTTACAACTGCAATTGCAGTACAACCAAGCTAGATTTAATTAGATAAATGTTGTTAATTGCAAGAGACCCTAAGAATTATTGTGGTTGTCTTACGTACCTTGGCAAGCAACACTTGAAAGCCTGCGTACTTACTATCCCAGCTGAAATCGCGCACGGTTGCTATGGCTCCACCCATTCTCACACCGTTGTCAACGAGGTACTTGAGGTACCTATTATCTCCAGTTGCTTGATACAGCCACGCGGCTCCCCACAACAGCTCATCCTGCAGTCCCACAACACACGCTTCCGCTAACTCACACCCGAAATTTCTTCGCCCGAGCTAGCTGTACGTGACAGTATGCACTAACTTCTAGCTCTGAAGCTCTGCAACCGAAATGAACACAAAGACCCATTGTTGTTTAAATACTTACGTTGTAGCCGTTTTCGGAGCAGTAGAAGGGACAGGCTGCATAAGCAACTGCATCACGGTAATTGCCTCTGTGCTGATCCGCAAACTGAAATACCTGCATGGTTGATGACCAACATCGATTACAGAGAATTTCTCGCAAGTGTCAATTCTGGAAATTATCGAGGAGCTATTGAAGTGAGGCTTCCTTACCTTGTCTGAAAACTAGAAATATCTTTTAGGCTACCCAGAATAACTGGGGAAGTCCGACTCGAATTTAATTATCCAATTCACTTGAATGGTTGTTTATTTGTCTATATTATTCTTGAAAATATGCTGGAAGGATGTGTCGAAAAAAAAGGTTTCAAGAAATGAGGTCATCTTGGATACCCAACTAAAAATATCATTTGTGAATTGAATCTTCTTGCATCAAATAAATGTATAATTGCTTTGTACCTAATGAATAATGCTGCAGTGAAACATCAAGTAAATTTTGGCAGAAATTTGTGAGACAAACGGGCAGGTATTCTCACCTCAGCAGCTACAATTCAAAATGAGCTCAAATGAGATGACTCACTTGATGCAAGAACAACTTCACATTGATTCCAATTGCTAGGAATTCCAACCCCAACATAAACTAAATCGCAACGATTTCATATTTAAACAAATTTAAACAAATATAAATTCAGTACAAGGAAACAATCAACAATCTTAGAATTACATAGCTAAAAGCTTTTCCAAAGTTTAGAATTTCATGAAAAATTACTTAAAAAGCAGTATAACAAAATTAAAA
Source organism: Straminergon stramineum (assembly GCA_963920665.1). Taxonomy (NCBI): domain Eukaryota; kingdom Viridiplantae; phylum Streptophyta; class Bryopsida; order Hypnales; family Calliergonaceae; genus Straminergon; species Straminergon stramineum. The sequence continues at coordinate 19,715,111 of OY987263.1, read as the reverse complement.
GCTACTAACATTTCATTGTCACTAAAGCAGACATTGTGAAAAAGAAAGTCCAGGATTTCAAAGCCACAGTCACGCACAACAAGCCGAATTGATGATCCTGCAAATGTATGCTATAATCACATAATAATCGAACACACTCTGAATTCACAAAAGAATTTTGGAGGATCTCTCTAATGATGTGAGTAGGAACGGAATTGTAGGAAATAGTGAGATGCACAGTGCTGTACATACCCTTCGAGCCTTGGTGATCAGAGTATGCGAGTAAGAAGGGTCAGCGTTGGCAAAAGCGGCGGCGGCAGCAGCAAGCGCAGCGGCCGTTTCGCCCGCTACGTCGGAGCCAGGTCTATTGACATCCACCTTGTAGGCGTTTCGCGGCGTATCCATGTCTTCAGGTCGTTGCCAGCACGTATGATCGCTGTTTGGATTTCCCACCTGCAGTCGCCAATTCCACAAACGCAACCAAGAACGTGCGGGCTCAAGCAGTAAATTCGCTTTTCAATGGATCATCAAGTTTATTACACAACTCGGAGAAAAGAAATTCCTTCACATGCATTAGATGGAGAAATCAGTGGATGGCATGCATGCATCCGATCCATGCCAAGCACTTAGTTCACTTTTCGATGGATCGTAAACTTATCGACACAAATCAGAGAAAAGAAACCCCTTCACATGCATTAATTAGTTTGACAATTTGTATGGCATGCATTCCTAACTTGCCCGTTCTCACCTGCACCCACAACTGATTTGGGTCTTTGCTTGCTTTGAGAAGGTAATCAGTCCCCCATCGGATCGCATTCAGCGAGTTTCCAAGCTGCCCAACTGTACGCAATCGCTCACCGTATTCCACCACGCCCCACGAGAGAACGGTCAAGGTGAATGCCAACGGCAAGCCGAATTTCACATTGTCACCCGCATCGTAGTAGCCCCCCGTGAGATCCACCTGCACAGCCGAACAACTCGATTACCAACCGCTAAAGGCACCCACAGGACCGAAAGAATGAAAAAAAGAAGGAATTCTTTTAGATTTAAGAGCATTCAGACTTCCAGCTGCTTTGACATTACCTTCGACTGCTAACAACTCATAAACTTTCTGTACACGGCCAAAGCAATATGAAAACATTGACTTCCACTCCCGCTTCCACAAGCTAGAGCTGATAATTCTAGCCAATCCCCAGAAACCGATCATCAACCGTAACATACCCAGGACCTAATAGAAGAAGAAAACAGAGAGTAATAATATTCTTCACACCAAGATGAAAATCCTAGCCTGTGGCCGGGATTTCAACGTTCGACAATTCATATGCAGCATGTAATTTAACTTCCATCTGCACAGGATGACGTTGAAGTTCTAATCACAGGCACTAACAACGAAAACTCTATTGTATATTTCCCAATAAATCAAACCACCTAACACAACATCAGGGTGAACATAAAGTATTTGTAGCGCTTGCATTTTCTTGGTGTCCATCGTTCAATCCCGAACTGGCTCTCCATGTCAGTCGTTGCCAAGCAGGAAGCGGTCCCGATCGCTGGAGGTCGAAAAAGAGGATGGACTTGTCCAGCGCATCCGCATAGGCGGCCTTGGAAAACGCCCCTGCTGCAACTGGCCTTACACAAACCCCAAGCGCTACAACGAACGCCGCCACGATCGCCACCAGGGGCCGCATCGTCTTGCAAGTGCTCGCCCTCATCGAAACAACTGGAAATCCCTCTCAGCCAACCGTGAAGCTGCTGTGAAGACACAGCAAACAATGCATATAAGCCTTCGTTTCTCGCCACCTTAACTTCTCCAGACGCCTAACTCGACACACACACACATACATGTATACCAGCTGATGATCTCCGAGCAATCTTTATGACGTGGACCTGTCTTAATTAATTAATACGCAACAGCGACGCTCTTTCAATCGCTAGCTTCGTCGATAATCATTCTCATCGATATCTATAATATGCAATGCCATGGTCTAATTCACGAGGGACGTCTAAGAATTTACCATTGACCACGGTAGTAAAACTCCGTTTTTTATGTCCACTGAGGAGGTGGTACTGGTCCAATTGAGATAGTAAACTCCGTTACATTTCCTATTACTTGATAAACTCTTAAATCTCCCAAGTTGTGATTCATGAATTTCACTCCTTGATTTCAGAGTTAAAATTTCGGACCGGTTTCATAGTTCTAAACTCTTCGTAATGTAATTATTATATAATTTATTGAATTGGTGCAGTTCGAATATGTTTGCGCGCTTCCGATTTTCGAAAATGAGATGCACGTAGTCTGCTGCTTTAAGTTTCCTGCTTTAAGTTTCCTTCAACTGATAACTAGGAGATGGTTGCATAGATTTACTTTTTGTACAATTACATTCTCAGATTATTGTCATTTAGCTGGAAATTGCCACTCAATTAAAGGATATTCTGTGATTTATGTAGGACTGGTTTACTTTTCGGTGCGGAATGGATGATTTATAATTTTATATGTTAACTTTACAGGCGATTGAAGGCAAATATGAAAGGTGAGCCGGTGGATCCGCTACCAACAGTTTATTAGCATATTCTAATTGATCTAGTTTCAATTCAATTAGATCCTGTTTGACTACAATTCAATTCAGCTTCGGTCCAGAAGTTGAGTCCCAGTCAACTCTCCTTTCAAATGACGTGATGGTTTGACGCTCTCATCGCCACAGACCCTGGATCTGTGAATCAGAAACTTGAATCAGACACTTAAGCGATAAACCGAAGAATCCGGTCATTTTAATTGTGACCCTGAGAGTAAGTAACTCACAGCTAAATGAACACTCAGCTGATATCCCGAAGGGGAAAACGGTAGAAGGCTACAACGTAATTGACGGCACGAAACTAGGGCGTGTGGTTTATCAAAACAGTACACAGTGCTTTTATATTGCCGACTGAGGTAGAAGGACCCAACACCGCCTCTTCCTCTGTCGCAACTGGGGTGGTCCAAACGAAGAATATTTTCTTACAAGAATGTTATATAGTATCCTTGAGAGAAATCCAAGTCTAGGTTATTTTGTGATTTTCTGACACTTCAATTACATAATATTCTATGAATTTTTAAAGTTGAAAGAATAGGATACCTACCCATGGATTAAATTCCCATTAGAAGGTCATCCTTGAAGCAAAATATGCTTTAACTCCCCGAAAAGGACTCTTCATCTCCTGTTGGTTGCTTTTAAGAGCTTGTGGTGGTTTTAGGGGATGTAGTGACTCTTTTGCCACCCTTCATTGATTGTCCTTCCAGAGGTCCTATTAGGCCATGCCAAACAAAACTTATAGGTGATATTAGGCAACCCTACCTTCACTTGATTCAAGTCTGGTAGTTGTTGAAATTGAGTCTCATTTATAGGATTGTAAATGGAAGAAAAAAATTAGGCTACTATGTTGCTCTTTATGCTATCAATGATGTCTAATTAAATAAAACTCTAGCAAACTCATTTTGGGGTTAGGTGACTTTGGTGAATGGTAATGGGAATTTTCACATAGATGTTGGAGTTCAAAAAAAAATAGATTTCTATTGGTAATCAATTTTTCATTGATATTCTTTAGTTATTCATTTATTATTCTCCTTAAAATATAGAATTTTTCTCAAATATTGATCAATAATTTTGAAAAATGAATTTGCAACCATGAAATGATGATTTTCTAATTTTAAAATGATACAATAAAAAAAGATATGCACTATGATGTTCTATACTATAATATAAACCTATAGGACAATTCTCTAGTAGGGTGATTTCAAGAAACACTTGTCCTATTTTTTGTCCCCTTGCCCTTGGACATACGGTTTTTTGGTCATAACTTTTGCATCATAAGTCCATTTGTCTTGAAATTTGGAATGAAGGTAAACATAAAAGTTTCACACATTCTATAATTTTATTTTTTTTAAATTAACTTGTTTAAATATAGTGCAATCAAAATGCTAGTTATTGAAAAATCCATTTAAGAAAATAATAATTGAAACTAAAAATAAATAATGCTCAAAGAGTGATCCTATAATGAAATTCTAAAAGTTGGTGTTCTTACCTATTTATAAAAAATATTGGTAAAGAGATAAAGCAGTTTATCTTCAAGTTGAGGATAAAAATGAGACTTCAAAAAGTCTCAATATAACAAATATGGCCTTATCGGTTAATAGGGACCTCTCCACCCTTTATTCTTACAAAATATTAATGAAGTATTTACCTGACTTTGCCATCAAAAATTCTCTTGATGGTAGATAGTCAATTCTTGATGAATTTGACAATTTTTCTTGTTCATTTTTGGGGGACTTTCATTTAATTAATTATTTTTGAAAATCCATCAAATATTTTTTTTAAATAAATATTTTTAAAAAAATGATATTCAAATTTTCAAATAACATGAAAATGTGCCACATCATCACCAAATTGGGTGAAAAAAATCTGATGTGTCACTACCTGCCCAATATGTGTTGAGGTGGAATGTCCATGATGCATAAGTGGAGCATTTTAGAAAGCTTGGAACACCCGTTTTCTGCATTCATTGAGTTGAGTTGACATTTTGGTGTGTTTTTCTAGATTTCGGACATTTTTCGTGATGTCAATTGCAACATATTTTAGGTGACATTACAATTAATGCACCTTTTGTTCAAAAAAACGTACTACCACGACTTCTAAAACATTACATAAAACAGGGGTTTCTTATAGTGTGGGCTTGCTTAAAAACATGGTCAAAAGAATCACACTTGATTTTGAGTGTGGTTTTTCTCATCATATTTTGTTATAGAGTAAACTAGCATTTGACTTGTGTTTTAAAGTTGACACAAGTGTTAGTAACTATGTCTTGGCATCTCAAATTACATTAACAAGCATTGGTTCAAAAATTGATGTTTATCAAAAATAGCACAATATAGAGAGTTGATAGTTTGGAGGTCAAGACAAGGGTTCAAGTAAATGTGGACACCTTAGATGAAAGTACAACAACCATCAAAAAATTGTAAGAACAATTTGGATGAATGCCTAACTTCTTTTGATTATATTATAAAACTGTGTGATTTAAAATTAATAATTATTGGATTGCCTAAATATTTTTTGCACTTTAATTAATTCTTGTGAAAAAGTTGCCCAAGCTACTAAAAATCTATCGTATTCAAGGTACTTTTGAATGTGCTTTCAATTATAGAAACTTCGAGTTCTAATTTCAAAGTGGTGAAAAATTAAAGTTGTATTTGACAGGAAAAATTTTAAAGTCTACTGAGGAAGCCTTGGCATTCTAACAATAGGCAATGTCATAGTTGTCCACTCTTTTCCCCCATCCCTCACAATTGGAGATGTGGTCTACAAAGTCATTTAATTAACACTTTAGCTAAATTAGAAATGAAAAATGGGGAATGAAGATGTTAGGTGATGAATTCTTTTGCATTTTTTTCCTTTTCTTACCATCTCAACATGAAGTGATTCAAAACATGCACTTGTGGACTCGGCACATTGGTAAAGTGGTCATGAATTCAAACCCATGCATTGGCAAGAGACTTACCACTATAGTCCATCCAACTAGGGGAAAAGGGGTGCAAAATGACCTCATCATATAGGGACTTAAGAATTTACTCGGGAAAGACCATGTTGGTTCTTTATAAGGTCTACCTCCTAATGGAAGCCTTGAGGATGGAATTCGCCATTTAGGTCAATGGGACTTAGATAATTGAGCCATTTCCAATAGATGCTTCATTCATGCTATTTTTTCAAAACAAATTATCCTTCTTCTAATCAAAACCTTGCATAAAAATCATGGAGCACCATTTGATTGTGCTAGTCACATTGCTAAAGAAAAGACAAAAATTTACTTTTTCAGCAAACTTAGATGTCACTACAAGAAAATGGGCACTTTCATGACTACGAACATACGACTTTGGGTCCGGTTTGACTTCAAAATGATTGCGGCTTCTATACTTGCACCAATTTGGGTTTGGCCATAGTGTTCGAGTCATTTTGTAGTCATTAGTGCAACTAGAATATGTAGATTCGACGAAGTGTTGGATGATTGTCCACCTTTTCGTCGTAACCTTTGTCAAGTTTTTGGCAGGAGAAGTTTGAAATCTAATGTGGAGGACTCAGTTACAAACAAGTACACCATTGTCATTCATTGTGACTTCTATTTACTGCAGCACAACTAGTAAATGACTTTAGGTCACTAGTTTAGGGATTCAAAGAACTTTAGTACTATTGACGTGGAATTGATAGCGCTAACGTGGACAAAAGAATGACTACCTATGACTGCGGTTAGTGATTTGCAAGTCATGGACCAACAAGCAACAACAAAACAGCATGTGGGGTGCCATCAATATGGTAATTGGGTCCATTGTTTCATATTCATCATGCATGGCTTTTGCCTTCTGGAATGGTTATTCAATCATTAGTTCATTATCACAGTAGATAGGTACAAAAGGCACATGTGAAATGCAATTTTGCTTATGCTAGAATGTTGTCTTCCCTTGACAATTCGGTGGCACCCAGTAGATTAATTGTCTTAGGTACATCATGCATGCTTTCACTACTAGAAAATTTGTGTCCAAATCAACAAAAAATTTGCAAAAAAGTGTTGATTTTTTTTTAATTCCTTGTTGATGTGGACGTGTTGACTTGGACAGTGTCCAACAAAAAAGTGTTGATATTTTTGTTAATTTGGTCAAGCATAATTTTTTTTCTAAAACTTAAAAAAAATCTTAGCCAATGGGCACTAGCCATGTAGCAAGTGCCACAACAACATAATAGGGGACAGCTAGGCATCTACCACATAAGCAAGACACCAAAGACCCCTAAACCACCAATTGGACAATCTACGTAGGCACACAGCATGTGGATGGGCACCCATGAAGTTTGAACCTTAAACCTCATAGTTGGGATCCAAGGACTTCAGCCACTACACCACATTTTAAATTACATGTCGTTAGGGGGAGTTGTTTTTTATTTGTATAGTTTTTGTAATTGTTTTTTATTTGCTTTGTAAATTCAGCAAACTTTGAAAGCCTTTTGGCATAGTAGAATATTTTTCTTGAGAAAACTTTAAACTAAAAAAAGTTGAAAAATCAAGCTAAGTTTCATCTCCAAAAATCCATTTGAATTTGGAGTCCCCAATCAAAAGTTATAGGCAAAAATCAAAGACGGTGTTTGAATGTGTCAAAATAAATGTTAATTCCAACCCTTCTATGAATTTTGCTCATAACTTTTGATTGAAGACTTCAAATCTCAAACGGATTTTTGGAGATGAAACTTAGCTTGATTTTTTAACTTTTTTTTTTCTTAAAATTTTCTCAAAATATTTATTTTACTATGCCAAAAAGGCCTCCAAAGTCTACTAAGTTAAGAAAATCTCCTAATTTTGAATGACTAAGTTAAAAAAAAGCATTATTATACATAGATTTCTAACCATGGTTATTTAACATTGCCTAAATGACAAAAATTAATTGAAATCTCTTGTAAGTGAAAGTGAACAAAAAAAAGTGTTGATTTTTTTGTTGATTTGGATGTTGTACTATTCAAATTAACAAAAAAATTGTAACCATTTTGTTAACTTGTGCCAAATCAACAAAAAATTATTAAAACAGTAGATATAATACCCACTTCAACAAAAAATTGTCATTTTTTTGTTAATTTGGACATCATTTTCTAATAGTGTTTGGGGAGCAATCAATCCTACACTCTCCACTGATGTACTGATGAAGGCGTATGTTGTGTCTACTACTTCCCGTCTTGCTCTAACTTCTTTGTGTATAACAACCTTCCAGTCAAGTCTCCTTACAAATCTGAAAAGAAAACTTGTATGGCTTGGCTTAGGAAAATGAAAGGCTTAGACATGCGAAGAAGTTTGTGCTAGAAGTTAACCACAAGAAACCCGAAGTTGTCTTTGGTGTACGTGGGATTCCCTCGATTGTCCTTAGTCTTCACCCACTCACACCGTAGTAGAATGATTTGCGAATGGAGTGTACCGTAATCCAATTGTAGTATGTCCTTCAAGACTACCACATAATTTACTAAAGATTCACTGACTTTGTCAAATGGCAACTAGAAAATTGAAGCTACCCTACTATTGTAGCTCAACAATTGGCTAGTGGTCTCGTCTTCCACTTAGAAGTGGTTACCAAAGGTAGTGACATGTGCATATTGAGTGGCTTTTTGTGACGGTTTCTTGCTCAACAACAAGCATTCTATGTCCTCCAACTTCCTGAAATCCGAATCAAAGTCTTGTATTGTTCTCTCTATCCATTCTGAAAGTGCCATGGCATTTGGATTTGTTCACAATTCGACAGTCCACTGCTTGCATACACATATTAGTTAACTAAGTACTAAATCCCCTACATACCAATGGCAAAGCAAAACGGACGACCTTTACTCAAAAGTCATATGCAAGTGACTTGAGAGTTGTAGCAAAGTTTTGTAACTTTGTCTTCACTTTCCATAGTCAAGCGTAGGTCATTTCAAAGTACTGAAATGAAGAAACCACTTGAAAATGACTGGATCACGGAACATATACTACTACATTCCTACTTGAGAGAACGACATCCCTGAAGACAAAGAGCTACCCATTTCTGCAATATTTCACATTGTTAAATCACATATAGGGTTGATGTATTTTACTTATGCATGCAAATCCTTCATAACTAAGACATTTTCTAGAACATATTGGTGGGCTAAGTCTTGGAGTTCAAGACTCATCATGTATGGCCTCCCTACTCCTTACAAAACCTCTTCAATGTCACCATACTCTTCGTCTTCATTCCACACACGTTTCTGAGTGGGCTCAAATCTATAGACAATTGCATACTCCTTTATTTTAAGGAAATTGAATGGGTGACCCCAGTACTAATCATGTTCTAATCCATTCTAATCCCTTTAGCAAATTTGTCTATAACTTTTTATATGAGGCACAAAATCTAAAATGGATTTTTGGAGATAAAAGTGAAATTGATTTCCCAACTTTTATTAGTACAATTTTTTTTGAAAAAAAGTTAATCTCCTATGTCTCAATGAGGTTTGAAATTTTACTTCTAACACAATTCTTGAGTTTTACATATCCCACATGGTTTGTCTTGCCTCCTACTATCTTGCTTCTATAAAGGGCTTGTCATTTTATCTCTCCACATTCACATATTGACTAGCTTTGGAAGCCATCCAACATGTATGCAAAATGTAATGTATTGTGTATGAGATATGGTATATTATATACGAAGTATTGTGTATGAGATATGGTGTATTATATATGAAGTATTGTGTATGGTGTATCATTATAGAAGTTTGAATATACTCATATGTGACTACAAAATGACTACTCCTTGTGCAATTGTCATTATAGTCTTTTTTGTACACATCACAATGAATTGAAAATGATAAGAAAATGAGTTTTGATGTCCTTGGAGAGAAACTTGAACCCTAAATACATGCCACTCGAGAATGACTTTACAATGACTTACACATGACTCTAACATGGATGTCCACATTAGCAACACTTGGACTATAGAATGACTACGTAATGACTTACACATGACTCTGACATGGATGTCTATGTCAACAACTCTAAGACTCCATCACGACTGCAAAATGATTGCATAATTGGTTGACATGGACATCCACATCAACAACAAATCCTTTGAAAATGGGCAGTTGCTTGACCTTTCCTAAAAAATTTCTTGTCCACCTTATCAACTAGATAGACCCTCTTATCCATTCTCCATCCAAGGCTGCAATGGATGGTGATAATGGAATTGCAGTCATTTCAAGAATGACTTGTCCGTTATGACTTTAGGGCCCCTAGTCATTCCAAAGTCAAATTTGTCAAGAAGGACTTCTTCCTAGTCATTCTTTGCAGTCATTTACACCCCCCTTTTCTTGTAGTGTGTTTTAATTCATTTGCTTATTGTAGCTCTCACAACAAGCTTTTGAAAACAATCACAATCCATCCACTAAAGGCTGAGATTCTTAGAGGTTACAAATGCACTTAAATTAGATTTTAGGAGTTTAGAAAGTAGTTTAGAAACCTTGTTTTCACTACAAGAGAAAGGGGTGTTTTAAGTATAGTCCTAAACATATAGTCCTATAAGTAACGACCTTAAAGGGGTGTTTTTAGTAAAAATTTACTAAACACACATGTATTTCTAGTAAATTTTTACTAAAAACACCCCTTTAAGGTCATTACTTACAAGCCTATACGTCTAGGACTATACTTAAAACACCCCTTTCTCTTGTAGTGTTTACTCGTCTATGAAACATTTTATTATCTCATTATTTTGCATTCAACTTTACGTAGAGTTGGGGACAAAAAGATCCATTCATAATTGAGACACTTTCCCACAAAGTCAATACTTCACACCAAATATTACAACTAACTGCACATTCTAAAAGCTATGAAAGAGACAAAAGGTTTTTAATTTTGATTCATATAAAAAAATAAGAAAGAATAGTAAAAAAATTAGAAATAATAAAATTAAATCATAGCTAGAAGGCTCCAAAAGTTTTTTAAAATTCACTACACTAGAACATCTTCAACATGGAAAGATTATAGAATAGTGGTTGATTGTGTTTTTGGTTCCTTATCTGACACTTCAAATGTTAAAGCCTTTTTTTATTACTTAAAGATTGTGGTCTTCTACATCAATCTCTTTTCTTTTCCAATTTTAGTAGTTGAAGTTTAATTTTTTTCTTGTATATCAATATGATATATATTGAGCTTCCAGAATACTAATGGAGTCAAGGATAGGAATGTTGTTTCTTTTTTCTTTGTAGATGTTATTTTGTTGGCAATGGGAAATGTTATCCACATTAAAAGAAAACCTTCTAATCCTTGGCTATACTAGTCATCTCTTTTGCAATGGAAATTGCTTTTAAAATTCAATCAAGTGCATCAATTAAGCCATATTCGAGAGTAATTTCTTAGTCCATACTCTCACACAATATACTTAGATGATATTGAACAAGCTAAAATCCACGTTGATGTAAATAATAAAGAATGGCCAAAATACAATATAAAGATAATCTATGGATTAAGCATCTTTTTCTTTAAAAAAGAAAGTATTACCATAATAAAGGAATTTCCAATACTCCAAGTACTATTCACTGAGAATGTATTAAATCAACTTTAAATAAACAAATTTGATGACGAATTAACCTTCTTTGCTAAAAGGTGGCAAACCTTGCCACTTAGACATCTCCAAAAACATTCTAGTCTAGCCCTTGTAGTTCTATTCATAGTCAAAGGAAGGAATGACTATCCAGATTGTTTAGGCCCTTTCAAGCAAATTACCAAAGTGGCGTAGTTGTGTGACCCATCAAATTCCTGCTCAAGAATCAAATTTATTTGGAGGGGGGGATTTTTGCATAGCCATTGTACAATGTATTTAGAGGATATTGCATAGGCAACTTCTATGGAGTTTATCACCCATTTCACAATTCTTTTGAGATTCTCAAAAAATACGAAAACTTCATTAAGTTGACCCTTATTCCACGAGGGGTGCTATTATGTGAGCATAGGAGTGTGAGCCCATGAGCCTAGAATACTGTACACCTATGTAATAGGTGTATATACTATAGAGATTGTTTATGATTGTAGAGTATATATGTTACAAATACCCATATTATAGGTGTTTATGATACATACAACTTCTATAGTGTGTGGTATCTATATTATAGGTACCTATATTGTAGGCTCAATGCTCACAAGCTCACATTCTTGAGCTCACATACTAGCATTGTTGCTTATTCCGCTACTAGGAAATGACATCCAAATCAACAAAAAAATTAAATTTTTTTTTGTTGAATTAGGTATTGTAACAATTACTTCCACAGTTTTTTGGTTGATTTTGTACAAGTTAACAAAATAGTTACATTATTTTTGTTGATTTGAATAGTATAACATCCAAATCAATAAATTTGTGTTGAATCTTTAGGAATTTTTAAGGAATTTTTTGAAATCTTTTTTGAAATCTTTAGAATATTCTTCTATCTTTTGGATTTTTTTATAATCTTTCAAAATATTTTGTAAAACATGAATATTGAGATCAAGCTCTATTCAAATTTCTATTTCTTCAATTAATATATTTGGATTTGCTCGACTGGCATTCCTAGTAAAAAAATGTACCTATACATGATAAAAGAATTTTTTAACAATGTAAATTATAATTATAAAATATTTTACTTCATGAAGATATCCTTTAACCATGGGTTATCTAAAATTTCAAAGGAAAAAATTAAACATCCATTTGTATTTATCAAAATGACATGAAACAAAGCTTCACATGTAGATTAGAATGTAATGGGTCCTTTTGTCTTTTAGGATTTATTACAAACTTATTACAAAAAAGAAAAATGAACTAAACTAGTTTCAACTAGTATTGAGCAAATTTTCCTTTTCTTCTTGTCCTACATGAATTCATGCAGAACCTTGTACAATAATCATGAAGCACCAAATGACCATGTTAGTTGCATCATTGAAGAATAAACCAAAACTATTTTACATAATATGCTTTGATGTACTTCATCCGTTTCTTGTAGTGAACTCTTGAAAACATTCATGATCCACCTAGTGGATGCAGTCTCTCTTAGAAGGTAAGTACAACAATAAGAATGCAGGAATTTTATATTTTTTAGAAGGTAACAACAACAATAAGTAAATTTGGAAAAAATTCAGGAATTTTATATTTTTTGCACATTGAATTCTTAGAAGGTAACAACAACAATAAGTAAATTTGCCCCAACAGGGCCCAGTTTGAATGGAGGATTCAACGTCCTCTGTTATTTAGCAACGAATTTGTAATTTAGGGGTGTTTGACTTTTTGAACATTTCTCAATAAATTTCCCTCGAAAGACAAATGTAATTGGCATTAAATACAAGTGGTCTCATAAATTACGGACCATCATGAAATTGATATGAATTTTGAATTTGAAATGAGATAAGATTTCAAAAGCATCCATCCCCAGATTTGTTCATGGTTGATACATTGACAAGTGCAATTGGTACATTGAAAAAAGCAATATGTACCTCTATGTTAGAGAGTGATTTTTGAGCCTAGCCATTTTACAAACCTCCTATCTTCTAGATTTTAGATTTTCAAGGCAAAATTTCTTTTTGTGCAATCATGCCAAATTAGATGGAGGCTTCGAATTTGGTTAAATTTGGATAAGGTTGGTCAAATTTGGTTAATTCAAGGCTAGCAAGGGATTCTAGAGTGGTAAGACAATGCTTGTGTTTAGTGTTATTACAGTCGACATGTAACAGGGTTCAACCCTTAATCATTAGCAACATTTTTTTAGGGGATCCCAAAATTGTTGAAGTAGATTCTTCTTTTAAAGTAGATGATTGTTTCTTACACATAATTCAAATGTTTTCATATCATATTTTTACGTAAAGGCTTTCATCCTCAATCATGATTTTTATTTGTAATAGCTGAAAGCTTGATCACAATTCCTTCTTTGCCTAGTTCGTACTTTAGAGGATTTGAAGAAGGATAATCCAAGTCACTTTAATTCCTTCAAACCTATGCTTTGTTTCTAGCCATGGAAGTAGCTTGACACTGAAATTCAAGAGCTTGTCTCCACTACAATGATCTTGTTTTTGCTTTTGTTCACAATGCCCCAAACAAGTCTTTATTGACCTTCATATGTTGCAATATACACATGTCATTATTGCTATGCAATGTTTTGGCAATTCACTGATACAAGTATTCGCTGAATATGAATCCATTGAACGATGGCAAATTACAAGTCAAATAGTGCATTCCTTGCTTCTTTTTAGCATACTTCTATTTTCAAAAATACATATACATGTTTGTTGTTAACTTCTATGCCTACTTTTTCATCATACCTCAAACTAATTCTCATGTAAATCCACATTCCTACTGTGGTTTTGCCGTTGCAATAGATGCAACTGGTGTCTAAATCTCAACGACAAGTTTTTAATTATACCCACCCAACACATACTTCAATGCTAGTAGCAAAGGCACATTGTCTTTCTCTACGGTTGATAAGGCCGAGGTTTGCTAGAAAGAGCAAACGCAATGCTTCCCATTCTTTTAGATGCTGGATTATTGGGGCATTCAAAGACGATGCACCAAATTGACTGGCATTACATGTGGGAAATGGTTGGGCTACATCTATTACGACAGTCCTTATGTTGATGTTGGAATTGGATAAGGTGGATTTGGGCACTCGCAAATGATTCTTCATCTCCCTCGTTATTGATTGAAGCAACAAGCTCTTCTTATTTCTGGTTTCCTTGAGAAAGGCACATGAATGGAGGCATAGAGTAGCTGTGACTTACAAATTTCTTATTTTTGTAGATAGGATTACCAAAAAGCATCTCAACCTTTGTAGACTAGCTAAGGGAGAGGAGTTCACTTTGCATGTTGAGGTTACTTGCAGAACTTTCACATCCATGAAATTATTTGACAATTTGAGCACACTTGAGAATGTATGAATTGATATTTTATAACAAAATTAGGAGGGTTCATTGTTGTTTGGCAGATTACCTATATCCATTTCATGATTGTATTTTCTTTTTCATAGTCAATATGTCATCCTTGCCCCCAACATTGTCCATGAGATTTTGGGTTCTAAAATTGAGGAGCTCATTTTCAAGCTCGTCTTCCTTTTGCTACTAGTTTTGTAAAATATATCAATCATGTATGTTTAGAAGTTATTCTTAGGAACCTACATGAATCACTTCAGATTTGTGGAATTATAAGTGCATGTACCGGTATCTTACACTTTACAACATTTGCTTGAGATCAAGGTTTGTGTGAAGCACTCTAAGCACTTGCTTATTGCTAGTTATACTCAAAGAATGGTTTGCATGGTTGTGGGAATTCTTGTTAGAGTGGTTTTTGGACAGATGAATGACATTGTGATTGATTGTAGGTCACTTATGAGTTTTAAGTATTATGATGAACTATGTGCATGTAAGAGACATCTTGTATCATGAACTTCCACTTGGCAAAGCTTTTGCCATTGAACCTATCAATGCTAAGGTAGTATGCTCTAAAAGGAATTGTGCTTTAAAAATGAAAACTAATATAGAGGTACATTTTTCTTTCTTCATTGTACCTATAGTGCACATTTCAGGAGGTGGTCGCTTTTAGTAGCCCCTGGATTTCAACTTCAAAAATTCATAACAAATTCCACAAAGGTCCAAAATATTTGAAACAACTTGGGTTCAAGGCCAATTTCATTTTTTCTTCTTAAAATTAAAAAAAATTTGTTTCCAAGAGTTTAGTTTCTCCACAAATCTTAAAAGGTCTTAAGAGATCACTTTAAGAGCAAACTATCTTAATCATGTTGTGTGAGTGCAATGACTCTCTCCCTTGACACTCAATTGAAACATGACAATTGGAGTAATTTGGTTAGAGAGACAAATAAAAAATATATCATCTTCCTAATTTTACTCGTTTTTCTTTTAGGCTTGTAACTAGACCATATTCTTATAATGAAGTCTAGTGATATTTGATCTAAAATTAAATAGATACTGAAAATTATTCGAATAATGGAGATAACATGTAGGAACCCAATAATGCAAGCTTAAAACCTTTAGGAAATACTTGATATGTACAAGACTATGAATACAATATTGTAGTGTAGACAATGACACAAGAAAGTTGTGGCAAGTCTTGGGTTGCAACTCTGTTGCAATGGAAGAATTACAAGATATTGGATAGCATGCATGGGGAGCATGCGATAGGAAAGGGTAAATTCAATGACATAATTACATATGATAAGAAAATCGCTTCAATGACTACAATTTGAAGTCTATAGAAATTTCCTCTCATGCTTGTTACAAGAGACTACCAAATGAAATTTGTCAAGTTTCCAGACATATGAGTTGGCCACATTATGGTTTGAACTTTGATTTCACCAACACAAGCCTAAATTTCTAATCTATTAAAATGGAGTCATCACTATAAAGTCACTCCTTCAAGTTAACTGCCAATTTAATGGAGTTAAAACAATCCCAAAACAAATTGCTTCTGTGATTGAATTTCGACTTCATGGGTGCCACATCATGTCACACATTTGACAGTGTAAACTACAATCTTGCATAATGTCGTGCCATATAAACCTATTGTATAATGAAATTGAATTCCAGTTTCATTTGAGGATCGTAATATAATGTGCAAGATATTTACTACTACTAGAATCAATTGACCACCTGAAGGACGTGTATATCCACCCAACAATGATTCATCTTATAGTAATGAAGAAATTTCCCAATACTTGACACAAACAACAATATCTCTTAAAATTTAGTGAAGTCCAATCTTTTCTAAATGATTGCACTTGACCTCTAACAATCACCATCTAAAATTCACTAAATATAATTCATAGCTTTCTCATATATCATAACATTCAATAGCCTCTGTGTCCATTGCCTCTCCTTCATGCACCCTGCTCATCACATTGAACCTCTACTTGTCCACTTAGCTATAGGAGATGTATTGTTGACGATGTACTATTCTATACCATCTATTGTAGAGCTAAGGCAATGACAATGCATGCTATTAAATATTATTATGCATATGTAGCAACTACACAAATAATAAACTTTCTACACCTCTTGGAAATATATAATCCGTATCACATAGCAAATTAGAATATCAAATATATGGAATGAACTATGAACTAGATCCTTCATTTATGCCAACTTATCCATAGGTAATATAGTCTCCCTCATGATTGTGGTATATTGACTTAGTGTCACTCATGTATGTTCTTAGGAACTATATATGGAATCCTAAATGAAAAGACTTGTAATTTACACCAACCTCAAAAAAGAGGTTGAAATTTTCTCTCTACATCCACTCTCTGTGATCAAACAATATCAATGGGCTCAGCCCTTATACTTAGTACCTTTGGGTGGAAACTCAGTGAGCCATGTCTACATAGTAGTGAGAAACAACAATAAGATCCTTGCCAATATACTAACAAACCTCTACGGCTTCGCAAAGAATAGCTCCTAGCACTCATGCCACCTTAGCTTGAACATTGCATTCTGATGTCTATAAATGTGATTGTAGCATTCTTTCTATGTGCTTGAAGGTAACAACGTGAACAACCCTAATAAACTTTGATCCTACATCCCTAGAAGAATGTCATTTTTGATGTGGTTGTTGATCACTCCTTGCTCAACCAAAAGTTGTACATCTGCCACATTGTTGCATAGAAAAGCGATATACTGGAAGTAGCATATGAAATCTCTACACGAGCCTCCAAAATTTTGTTGCTCATGAAGTGCCTACTTCTGGAATGTTGACTCATTGTAATCGTACAATTTCATGCTAGGTAACTACAACTTTGCACTTCTCAAGTATCCCTTGCCACTTAGTTTGATGTTGCTCACAATTGGGATAGTACCTACAAGGTGAATTCAAATTGCTTTGAGACAATAGGCACAGGGGATGCTCTTCACAAGTTTCAATTCTACACTAGGATCCACCTTGAAAGGAAGGAAATGGCCACAGAAGAGTGTGTAGATGCAATCCAAAAGATGTTGGTAGTTGATCAAGGATTTCTCCAAAGGTTCAACATGGTAGGTCTCAATTTAGTAATTGTGAAGCCCGCCTTTCTTGTTATGAGAGCATGGAAGAACGTTTCTGGTGTTCTTTGGATAGGTAAAAGGGTTGAGGACAAGGACGGCTTTGTTCAGCACATTCTCCAGCTCATTCTCGACAACTTCCTCAAATTTTAAAGCCGGGTCACTTCAAATATTTGCTTGTGTTCTTTCCTCATTCTCATACAATTGCTTGATGGCAGATTGGAGTAGATACATGGGCGCTTGATTTTATATGCAGAAGAAGTCCGCCATCACTATCACTGTGAGGATTTCAATCAATTGTTTGGTCAAGGCTTGAAACACTTTCTAGAAGAATTGCTTGCCATTGACGTACTTGAACAACACCACTAGGAAAAATGCGTCCAATGCCAAGAAGTTCTAGTAATGTTCTACACTTCCTTGTCTATGAATTTGGCAGAGCTTATTGAATATGAGCTCCTCGTTTTCTCCACATCGCCAACGATATCATGAGCGAAATGGTCCTAGGAACTATGGGTGGTGGTGAGCTTCGAATGCACGACACAAGCTAGTTCGAATTTGAAGACTTCAGTCTGAGATTTTTGCAAGCTGTGACGGTGGAGGCCGAGCTCTAAACCTTGGGACTGAAAACTTGCCGGGGCCTATGCTCACAAGGGCATTGAGACCTCAAAATGGCCCATTTTGGCAAATCCACCACTCCAACAACTTCACGATGGTTTCCATCTTTGAGCAATTGAGCCATCTCTAACATGCTTTTTGCCATGGAAAGTTGACATTTATAGAATTTTTTTGAGTCCCCAAGGACCTTTACCTCCCACTTCCTAGCACCAAAAACCGTAACAAGTAGCCTTCATGCTACCACAAATATGCCTTCATGTAATATGCCTAGTTACTCCTTTGAAATGTACTATTAGAAGATGACAACCAAATTTCTTTAATCGACGCCATGTTGTTGACTTGGATAGTTTGTCCGTCCATGTCTATGGCTTGCCATCCAAGTCGACGGACAAACTGTCCCTATTGATGGCAGGGTGTCCAAGTCGATAGACAGACCTTCCACGAGAACGACAAGCTGTCCTAGATGATGGACGGACCGTCCAAGACAACGACAGGCCATCCCGGTTGACGGATGGACTATCTAGAATTTTTTTTTATCTATATAGATGCAAGGTTGAATTTTGATGTTTCGTCCGTCAATTGTTTGTCTAGATGTGATGTAAGGTTGAAAACCTTGCCATCTTTAGGCGAAGACGGAATGATTGGTGGACCTCTTGGTGACAGATTCTTGTCATCCATGTTATGCACACTCAACCTACTAGCTTGGAATTGGAGAACATATACAACTACCATCGGTGTGTTATAGCTAGCTTCATAAGATCTTGGGTGGAGTGACCTAGTGGCCCACAAATAACAAAAGTCGAACTAGATTTGTATGAACAAAGTTTGTAATGGACACCCCTTGCACAAAATCTTGAATAGAAAAATCATACTCATTCATTTTCAAAAGTGTATTTTTTTTGGGTTAAAACGAGACTTCCAAATTTTTTTTTCAAAAATATCAACTACTAAGAATAATCAATTGGCTAGGTTTCATTTAACTTCAAAGTATTGTCAACACCAAAATTTGGTGCCTCAAGCAATTAAGGGTTAATACTATGCCCTTAATAAAAAGATTAATCATTGTAGCAAGTATCCACCCTCCCACTTAGTTAGTCAAATATTTGATTGTTTAAATTCTAAGAGAGTCAACTTTCAATGGGTGGGTGATGAATATTTTCAACAACTTACCACGAGAGCTACATGGAACAAATGAATAGTGAATTTTTTTGTCTATTCTTTAATGGTATGACTAATTTGAATACCTGGTGCTATGATTTGGAGGAACATTGTAAAATAGAGCATGTCAAAATTTGAAGAAAAATATAATCTCACTTAACCCTAGAGTGCCTTTGCATACTGTCCTAAATACAACCATCTTGGAATGCATTCTAGAAAATGTAACCCCACAAGTGCAAAAACGACATGTGCAAAGTTTCATTGTTGAATTTCTAAGAGGGGTAGGATCTAGGGGTGTGGTGCAAATTTGGAGACGGTTGACAATATTGATCAAAAGATTATAATGTGATTTCTAGGTGGGCAGTGTGATTTCTAGGTGGTTTCGATCTACACTTTGGAATTTCACCCTAGTAAAAGGAAATGGACTTTGTACGTGAAATTTTGCAGGAGGCACGGTTAGCAAGCATCAACTAGCTTGCCAAATTTTTGAACATTTTGACGTTGCACATGTGATCATTGGTGGCTTGAATTTAGAGAGGTCATGGTTGTTGCTAGTGGTCCCTGCATCTAATCCATGTGTAAAATATAGTCATCTTCTCACTTTTCTTGTATTGTACGTCAATGCACTAGACCCACTCCAATGTACCACACCCTACCCCTACTCATTTTTGTCAATAAGGTACTATTCTTGCCCCTTGTACCTTTGTTTGGGTAGTACAACCAAGATATGGGTTTCTTTTGTTGAAAGATAAATTTTGGGAGGCGAGATTTGAGCTTGTAGGGTGCTCAAGGGTTAAACAAATGAAACCTCTTTAGATTTTTGTCAAGCCAAAATTCTTTTTTTCTCAAAAGCTTTAAATTTGCATTTTTGTTGCTAATAGGCTATTTTAAGGGTTACCCCTTAAATATAACAATTTTCAAAAATACTTTGAAGAAATACCTCGATGGATTGGATATGGCATTTTGGTTTTTTTCAAGAGGCATCTTGAAGGACAACAATAAATTAAAGCACTATGATTTGTAACAAGAGAAATTCATGAAAATAACCATTAAATGTTTAATTACTTGTGTCTATTCTTATTTCATTTTTTTTCTATTTCATATTAGAGTACTCTAATTAATGTATAAGTTTATCATTGAGGGCCAAAAAACAAAATCCTCTACTTGTGGTTGATTAATTTTGCATTTCTTAACTTCTACTAGCTAATTAGAGGTCTCAAATTCCAACATTAGAGTCAAAGTTTACAAATTATTTTGATCATTCAGACTAAACTATTCTAGAATGAAATTAGACAATTCAATTGGAGACTCTTCATTAATTCTTCACCATGAGTACTATGGACTTCTTTAACCTCAAGATATTTTAGGTATTAAGGAGAAAATGAAGTGAGCTATATAGGAGATAATTTTTAGGGCCAATCTTTTTTATTTTTTATTTTGTGTAGGGAAGTGATTTAGAGCCCCATGGAAATTAGTTTAGGGTAACTCCAATAGAGCCATTACTGACCCCTTGGACCCATTCTAGTTGAGTAGGTATGAGCTAGGGAATACTAAATGGGCACCAATGGGCCCATTACTCGAACTTCAATAGTCGCGACTAGACATTGTCCTTCTACTTAGTATGTGCTTAATTCTCAACTATGGCTTATCCATGGACAAAAGGCTCAATCTCTAAGGTATCTTCTCCTGGTCTGTATTTGTAAGTGCCAACAATCAAGAGATTCTCTATGAAAAGGTTGATTAGGGTCCACTAGATAATAGTTGTCTTACAACTCAAGTTTATGCCGGTCTATGGCCTAAATTCAAGCTTAACATTAAAGGTGCTCTTAGAATATTGTGGGAGGTTGTAGAGGACTCAATAGCAAGCTACCTAGAAAATTGGTAGCTAGTTTCAAATGAGTGGATTCATATTCTGAATAGTTGATTCAAAATGAGAATCCTAAACAAATAACCGATCTACACTTTTACTTATTCAAGTCAAATGAAAAGAATAAACAAAGCACATCAATAAATATCAAAATATTTACAATTATAGAAACATGGTTTTCAATGCTTTGGCTCAAATTTCTCCCAAAACACTACTAGTGAGGTAAATAAATTGGAGAAAGGTTTCATGTACAACAGAGAAGGGTAGGCTCTCATCATTGATTGATTGAATCTCAAAGGCAGCCTAGAAAATAATGATTTGAAATTGTGCAAGCTAAAGTACATGCTTGCATCCATATATTGCTTTACCCCTAAAAGACTGAATGACCATTGAACATATCATTATAACAAAATATAGTGAAAGATAAATGCACTCAAAATGGAGTGTTGTTTTTTTGACCACATTTTTGTGCACATCCACTACAAGCGTAGCCAATGTTTTTTGCAATTTCTAACTACAATTTTTGGAATTTTGGAGCATGTAATATACCATTGGAAAGGTATTGGAAATATCTTTTCAATGGTATATTTTATGCTCCAAAATTTTAAAAATTGTAGTTAGAAATTGCAAAAGAAACTAACAACCCACTATGAGGGCATGCACAAAAACGTGGTAAAAAAAACCCTCTCAAATTTGAGTGCGGTTTTTTTACCATGTTTTGTTATAGTGTATGTAGGTGATCTTGGGCAAGTGCATATGAAGTCATTTTTTAATGGACATTCTTCAAATTTTGACACAAGGTGTGAACATGTGCCTCCTAAGTAGGAATATATTGTTTAAAGAAATTGAGTTCTTGGATCAAAAGTTATGTTGTTCAAAACTTTAGACGTAGCTTGGGCAACTTTGAGCATCATACATAAATCTCCTTCTATAATTTTGAAATTTGGTAGGTATATAATTTATATGATAGAAGATGCAAATGTTCAAAAAAATAACCATATGTAGTATAAAAATCTCACTCTGTGAGGAGTTAAAGGCTATTGGTCTTGTCCGGCAAGATCAGAAAAAAACTTTTTCTTTTAACTTCAAACATTATAATCTTTTAATCTATAGATTCAAAGTTTTTGAATCTTATTCCACCCATTTTAATAGTAGTCTAGTACAAGTCTATAGAATAGAATTTTGAAGAAAACTTCATTTTATCATTTTTCTCTCATTGCCTTGAAAAGTGGTAGCTTTTCACAATTTTTGCCCAAAATGTGCCTTGGTCCTTTAGGAGTTAAGTTAAATGAGTGCTAATGTAAGTGTGTAGCCCACTTGCATCCATGTCTTGGTTTAATTTATATATGAGTGTCAAGGCAAGTAGGTAGGCCACTTACAAGAAGAGGTTTGTTAGAGAAAATGGCCCTTCCAACCCTTCTCTAAACTTTGTCTATAACTACGTATGGGACGATTGACTTGTAAAAAAGTTATAGGATTTTAAATTATAACTTGATTTACTGCATTTTTTACTCATAATTTTTGAAAAAAAATTGATTTTTCTATGCTTAAATTAGTTAAATGAGGTCTAAAGTTGTGCTTTGAACACTATTCTTGCTTTTGACTTGAGCTCTTATAATTATGATAAATTGACTCATGATAACCAAAGAATTTGGAATTCATTTTTTGAAGACACATATATCATCCCTTATTTCACTTATTGGTCCAAAAAATTCTAATAATAGAAATTTATTTGTACTCCATACAATAGCTAAGGAGCCTCCCCATACACTAATTTTTCTCAAACTCTAGAAAGTTTTCTCATTTTTCTTTTCCTCTTACATTGATGGGTGATTGCAAGAAACACTTTTACTATTTGTTGTGTTTTTTATTTTCAATTTTTTAGTACTTTTTGTACAATGAATCACCATCTATATTGATCAACTATTTTGACAACATGTGATATTCATCATTGGATAGCAAAACTTAGTTTGCTATAAAAATAGTCTACATTGGTAGATTAGAGGTACCTACCACTACACTGATAATGATATTTAGTGTTTGCAACACTAATTATGAAGCACAACACTAAATGTCAACAATTATTCTAGTGTTGTTAACACTAAATATCAACATAGACACTATTTGTCAACTATTGGATATAAATTTTTTACAAAATTATATTTAGTGTTACATATTATTTCATCAAATTGTCATGAAAAAAATCTAAATCTAAATCTATGAATTAAAGGGTTGTGAACACAACACTAAATGCAAACCAATTGAAATTTAGAGTAGGTGTAGTAAAAGCTCAGGTAACACTATTAGTAACATAACACTAAATATCATTATTAGTGTAGTACTCTTGAGTCTTTTTGTGTAACTTGAAATACTTATTTGAGCCACGAGTTGCAATTTATGCTAGAAAATGAGACTTCAACATTTCTATTTTTTTAAATTAAAAAATGCACTTAAAAATATTATTTAAAAAGTGGCCAATGTTGCCAACTTCTATATTATTTTCATCAACTTTTAGTCATTTTTGCAATACTTATGGCACAAAAAAACTTATGTATTGAACTTGTGAAAAAAATAGGACAAGTGTTTCTTGCAATCACCTTGATCACCTCTTTGCTCTAAGAAAATGTTTGTTTTATAATTTGAATTTTTGGAAGGTCTCTATTTATTTTATAATTTCAAACAAAACCACCTATTTTATATAAAATTCTTAGTCTTTGTCCCAAGAAAGTACTCCCTAATAT
This sequence comes from Straminergon stramineum, assembly GCA_963920665.1. NCBI lineage: Eukaryota > Viridiplantae > Streptophyta > Bryopsida > Hypnales > Calliergonaceae > Straminergon > Straminergon stramineum. The sequence continues at coordinate 19,691,189 of OY987263.1, read as the reverse complement.
TGTGAAGTCATATTTAATAATCACTCCTAGTAGGTACCTCAGGTTTTTTGGACATTAGTAACAAACAAGCATGTTTTCTAAAATAGAAGCAAGAAGATGGAATTGTGGGCATGGAGGCAGAATAAAGTTGGATGTTTTAGAAAACATTTGGATGTCTTTGGCAAAACAAGTTGATGTCTTATGCAATGGTGATGTTTTGAGAGACATTGGAAAAAACATAGTCATGTTCTATACAACGTCCAATAAAACAACAACCTACGACGTTGGCAAGGAATTTTGGTTTAACAATGGATAATTGAATAGAAGTTACTAAAGGTTAAGGTAAAATGCAGACCACATAGAAAAACATAGAGGAAGGGCATCTCTTTGGATGCTTTTAAAAAAAGATTGCATGGAAGGAAAAAATAGCAAGATGACTACATTCTCTATTGCACTTCCAATGTAGCTCTAATTGTATTAATAAGACCTAAAAAATTAGTCTAATGCATTCTACATTATCTAATTTCTATAAATATGTATTTCTATTGTCCCATATATTTTAGAATTGAACTTGAATTGTTCTCAATTTTCAAAGATAATTTCAACAATGTATGAAATTCAATCTGTCCTATTCTTGTTGAAGTTCTTGCATTTACCTTTTTGTAAACAACAAGACATATAGGGTTTCTAAAAAATGATTTTGTTTTCTATTGGAGTAATTTCACTCCTCCTTGACATGGCATCCAACAAGGATGAAGTGGCATGCCACATTAGCACACTTTGACACCATTTGAAAATTTGAACAATATTTTTATAGACATCAACTAAGACATCAACTCAAACATCCAAATGTTTTTTGCATTATCAACTTAGGGCCACTTCACACTACGGCACAAGGTCGAGAGTCCGTCGGTCTTAGCCAATCAGATTTCAGAGACCCAAGACTTTAGCCTCTCGGCCCTTCACACAAGGTGGCACAATCCAAAGTCCGTCGCCTTGGTGGCAGCCTACATGGCATCGAAATGCATACATGGCGACGGACTCTCGATTAGAGTTTGGGTCTCCATTTTTGGCCAACCCAAACTCTAATCGAGAGTCCGTCAAGTTTTTTTCAGAATCTGACAAAATCTGAGCCATTAGATCGGACTGCTTTTGTAGAAATAGGTAGGACGCCCTCCCTTTGTTTATTTGTTTATTTGTTTATTTGTGTCCCCATTGGGGTTTGAACCCTAGTCTCCACAATTACAATGGGGAGTCTTTGCATTCTATGTACCTACTTCCCTTCAATGTTTAATGCCACCTTTTTATTCCATTTATATCCTTCATATTCCTTGTTTAATGATGAGAGCATGTGCTTTAATTATTTTTCCAAGGACATTTTTGACTCCTTTCTCATGTTTTTAACCTTTTGCTTGAAAAAATTGTCACATGGGTGACAATTTATTGAAAATTTCAGAAATTAGATGAATTAGAAGTCGAAAAAATGGAATAGGTTTGGACTTTGGGCTTGGACTTTGGGCTTGGACTTTGGACTTTGGCCTTTGGAGGCTTCACACTATGGCCGGCCGAAGGCTCCAATTCCTAGTTTTTTTGGCCTATTTATTGCTCATTTCCTTGGACTCTCACCAAAGTTTGGCCACTCAATCCCACGGCCTCTCGACTTGGACGGCCATAGTGTGAAGAGGCCCTTAGACATCTAGATCTTTTTTGTGACATCAACTTCAACAACTTTGTATAATTCACAAAATTCAAATATCCCATATGGTTTGTCTTCCCTCCTACCACCCACTTGTATAAATAGCTTGTTCTTTCTTGTCAATATACTCACAATAAGTGGCTTTTCAAGCTTCGCTATATAAATACCAAATATGGTATATTGTATATGATATAAAATATATGGTATATTGTATATAATTTACAATGTATTGTGTATGGCCTAATTTGTATGGTGTATGTCAAAGTTGATGTAATAAAATATTTCAAAAAATGATGTTGATGTCAAATCTTATGTCTCGATGTTGAGGTTGATGTCACTATAAACAATATCAAAATTCTTCTTGACATCTAAGTTGACATTGTTCAAAACACCATTAATCTTCTCAAACATCATGACGTCAGGTGCTACATCAACTACGACGTCATCTCCGGTTTGGGTGACAAAAATCCCATGTGGCATTGCCCGCCCATGTGGTGTGGCTACTACATGGTGCACTTTTGGCCCCTTCTTTAACCATGTTTTCTGTGACGTTCTTCTAAAAACAAGGCATGTTTTTCCAAATTTTCACATGTTTTTGTTGTGTCAATCTTGATAGATTTTTGTAGACATCTATGGTAGACATGCTTCACGTTTGAATAAATGTGTATAGATGGACCTAAATGCTACCTATGTTGTCAGAAAAGGCTAGTTGGTTTATTAGGGCCTTAGGGGTCAAAATTCAAATTCTAAGTTTTTTCATTATTCAAATTCTAAATTTTCAGCTATTCAAATTTTAAATTTAGAACTATTTCAATTGTAAGTTTTCATTTAGAAAAGAAGTGTGAATTAAAGGCAAACTACCTCTTAGTAAAATGCTTGCCAAATATTCATAACACTTTAGATTAAAATGAAATTTTTACCAATAAATATGAACTAAATACAAAAAAAATTCCATAATTTTCATTGAAAATAGATATGCTATATGAGTGAGAAAATTGCCTCCAAAGTCTGTTGCTTTAAAAGAAGTAATAGAAACTAAATAAATCAAAACTTCTATCTAATGTAATCATTTGGAATTATGCATGGTGTAATGGCTATCAATGGCTCTTAGATGCCAACCTTGAGGTGCAAGGTTAAAACCTTGATGCACCCACTTCGCCTATGTAGTGTGGCTGCCTAGGTGGCAATTTTACCACAACCTACGTGGTAGTCCACCACGTATTGGCTTCCAATTGGCTAGTATTCAAATTTTTTTCTTTTACTTTCTTGTAGTTGTCGTAATGAACAAAAAATTAATAGCTTTTTCTTGAATATTGTCCAAATCAACCAAAAGAATCAACACTTTTTTGTTGATTTGGATGGTGATTTTTTCTACTAGCTAGTGTTCCCACATCACGATATGAAGATCAGTTTGAAACAAAATATACATAAAACCAAATGATCATTTTGGAAAGGAGGTAGCTCATAGAGTTTCTTTATATGAATTTCCCTCAATTACTTTGTGTCCTAAAAGAGTTTGAAACTCACATCTACTAGGAAGAGTGATAAACAAAAATTAGCATTTAGATACTAAGCCAATAGGAAATAGATTTAGCTTTAAATTTGGGACATACAATACATCTAATAGTATTCTAGGATGTTCTTGTCCATCTATAATCCAATCAATCTCAATGTTTCCTTTTTCCTTTGACCCATAGTTGGGATTCATTGGCTATTTGTACAACATATGACTAGAAGGAAAATTACAAAATATTTAAACGAAGCTCTTCTATTAGACATATATTCTGAAATCTTTAAATCAGTATACCATATTTCTAAATGAGAACTAGCCAAAAATACATAGCAAAATATAACCGACATGCTAGGAAAGCAACAAATGAACTTGGTTTGTGTTTGTCTCATTTTGAAGTCAATGATAAGTGTAAACTTTCAATTATGTTGACTTCATTGAATCTAAAATCAATCTTCTTAGGATTTGTTTTTCTCAATGATCTTTTCTTCATTAGATTGGCGCAATTTGTAGTCCAATGATTGTATCCACCACAATTGTAGCACCCTTGCCTTAAGATCTTTTAAGTAAGTCACACTATTAGAAAAAACAGTGTCTAAACCAATATAAAAATTAATTGATATATGTTGGCTAGGACAATTGATTAGGACATTTTGATTTGGACATTAATCAATACAACTAAGTTGATTTTTGTTCATAATTTGGTCAAATTTTTATTGTTCAGAAATCTGCCAAATGGATTGTCACATAGGTAATAAAACCACGCACCCAAGGTTGTGATATCAACAAATTCACCACATGGATAAGACTGTAAATTAAAATTTTGATTAAAATAAAATCAAAAATAAAATTTAGTTAAAATAATTTTCTGATATAATTAAATTATTTTCAAGAATGCCAACAATATGCAAAGTAATTCAATACATACTTGTTACAAGGACTTAGAATGCATCTTATGTTTCTCACTAAGGAGAGGAGATGGCAAGTTGTTTATACTAGTGGGGTGGTAGGAGGTAGAACATATCATATGGGATATGTTTGATTAGGATGTGTAGTAGCTCAACCACTCATAGTTAACCCCTAAATGCCTAAGGGGGGGCATGGCTCCAAAATTGTCAAGAAATGTCCGTTTCTTTAATTATAATGATCCCTAGAAGATTTTAAACAACTTTTTTAGAATTGTGACCATTGGATCTTGTGCATGTAGGTGTTTCTAGCATACCTTGAAATTTTCAGCCCATTTGATTGTACGGATCTTGTGTAATTTAGCATACAAGTTCAATTTCACCTCATTTTAGGCTTGGGCAGCATCTGTGTGAAGGCTTGCAAATTTTTTGAAAACTTGGCATTTTTTGGCTAATGAACCATGCACATAGTTGACAACATGCACCCCTAAAATGAAGACCAATTCAGAAAATGTTCTATTTCTTAGAAGGCTTGCAATTGCTTGGCCCCCAAATTTGGATCACAACTTTGAAGTTTTGTAGGGCAATCACCCCACTCTCCCCTTCCTAGCAAATATTAGACCCTTTCTCTTCCACCTAATCACGTTAGTTCAATGTTAGGGCATTCCACACTTGGCCGTTGAGCTAAATTTGTAATGCCCCCATCCCTGCCTCCATTTGAAATGGCCACCAGTCCCTTTGAAATACTCCCTCTTGCTAGTCCCTCCATTAGAAAACATTAGAGTGGTCTCCATAGCCCCCTAAAACCATACCATTTGGAAGTACAACATAACCTCGTTAGAAGATAACAAAATAACAAAAAATAATAACCTTACCTAGAATGTCCCATTGGGGTGGTGCATTTTCATGTAGCACATCCATTGGAATGAGTACAATGTGCAAAAACTATTTGTCCTCCTCTTGCACACCACACAATAGCGGTGTAGTTCACTTTTTTGAGGGCAATAAATTAGGGGCATATTTTTGCATACAAGTGAAATACTGGCTTTCGTACCCACCAAATTCCTCATCAATACCTTGTACAATGCCACTATGAAGTTGAAATGTGACAAAGCCTCCTTCTCAAGGCCTTTTGTCTTCAAAATGTGTTTGTGGATAATCCACATGTTCACAACATTGGTATCAATGAGGAAATAAAAGAGACGATGCTACCATTTATAGGAATGTACTTGTCAAGAGTAAGAACTGCGAAGTTGATCCATGACATCAACACCACACATATACGTAGTATATTCTAAATGAACTAGTAATGTCTTGATTCTATGAATTTTTCTCCTACTCATCATGGGACTTCCATTACTTCACAATGAAAAGTCAACAATAATGCACTAGTGGATACTAAAAGTATCGGCTTCTTATCCATCTACATGATGGTACACATCTTTCAAGAGTCGTGCATTGCCCACTCCAAAGTTCCTTGTGTGGACTTCTTGAATGCTTTTTAGTTCTTCACAAAATGTAGAAGTCCTATGTAGTTGCTCCAAAGAGTGTTTGTAGTATATGTACCACCCTATTCTAAATCATAGAATAATTCCACACTTGTAAAAAATTATCCATCACTACTACATGTCTTCGACCTTCCAATCCTACTAGCAATGCCTCTACTACCCTTTGCCCCATCTTTGGCTCTCCTTTCTTTGAATTGGGGCTCCCACGGTTTCAATAGATGCTCCACAATAAACATCAAAGTTGCTAATAAAACGGCTCATGAAATCTGCAAGGCTCTAAATCTTCAATCCCCATTTCTACGGCTTGTTGGGCATGTATTGACATACGGGGCAATACACACCTTTATAAAGTACCATCATCTTGTCAATGGTGATCTTCTCTCCATTATTCCATAAGGACTTGCAACAATCATGCAATTCATTCAACAACCACTTCACTTTATTCACTTTGTCATAAGTCGGACATATACAATCCATGCATATAGAAGATGGGTTGGTGATCTAAAGGCACTTCAATAGAAGTAACAATTGATTCCATGATAGAAGTTGGGATATTATGTGGCAATAAAGAAATGGTTCCAACTTTTGCCAATACATTCTTATATTGGGAAGTTTCTTTAGTCCCATGTATAATGATATTGCAAAAAATGTCTTCAATTCTACCACATCTACTAATTTCCTTTCGATGCTACCACAAGTGTATGTCTCGTAATCAATGGGGCATGTAGGATTCACAATCCCACGCTTGACCCTCCTCAATTTTGCCGTTGCATACCTATTTCTTTTTGAATATATGTATCTCAATGTCTAAATAGACCAAAATTGGTCAAATAAGAAAATAAAAGAAGGGGCCAAATCCCATTCTTTAGTCAAGCTTAGAGATGGGCCACTAAAAGATTTGATGGAGGGATTGAAATTCATATACCTCTTGTTCCATGTGGCTAGAGCATAGTCTTCTTTTATTTTCTCTATCCCTTATACTACTGGCCTCATAGTACTATTGCCCCTGCTACAACAACCACCACGACCTCAATCCCTACAAGTACTACCACATCCTATCGTTGTCATTATTGTATGTAGAAGTGCAAGGCCGCTCCTTGCTGTTGAAAATTCCTTCCTGACGTCACCAAGCTTTCTTCCTCTATTTCTTTTCTTCGTTGCCTAGTCGCATAGCTTTGTTGGTATGCTTTCGACCTTCTACCTCCAACATTGCGTAGATGTTGGCAACAAGGCGTTGTTGCCCTTTGTCTTCCTTTGTTGCAGCTCTTGTCTAAGGTCACACACATGGTTGCACTGCCACTGCATTGGTGATCAAGTCCTTTTGCAAGTTGATCGATGGTGGAAGGTTCAAATTGGAGTGTGTACAAGGGAAGGCTGTTGGATAATTTTCTTTGTCAACTATTAGAAAATTCAATTTTTGTTTTGTTTTGGTCGCATTGATCTGGTCAAAATTTTGTTGACAAAAATTTGTTCAGTCATTGTCACATTCTTCTTGGTCCTCGGATTCGTGGTTACAGTCATTCTCATCTTCTTTATCTTCACCAGAACCCTCATTGTTGTCTTTGCTATTGCAAGTCAAGTCCCTACAACCTTCATAGCTTGTGGCAATACTATTGGCATCAAAACTAGGTTCTTCATGTAGAATTTATTGCACACTGGATTTTCTTAAAACAATTGTAGTTTTATTTTCCAAAATAACGAAATACATCTCTTGTTTTGTCACCTCATGACAATAGGAGTACATAGCCAATCCTAGGCAAAAGTTATCATGTTCCTCAATCATCTTCTTGTTCTTCATTGCATTTGTTTTTGTTGTGTAGGTAAGATTGAGGCACCTTCACCAGCATCAGAAACAACATTGTTAAAGTCTCATGTTCATCTTGCACCAACTCACGTGATCTTGCAATGACTCCTGATTGTTGTGAATTGATGTTGCAACATTGTAAAGGCTTTGATCTATTCAATTGTAGCAGCAGAGCCTTATTCATGAGCTCTTGGTTGGGACTTGCGTCTCAGAAACTTTCACTTGAAGTTGGCTGTAGAAACACTATGTTCATCATTAAGTTGCTTACACTTGCGTTTGCTAGTTGCACCTATTTCTTAGGCTATTGCAAGCAAACTTTAGGTAAACCCATATTGACATTAACCAAATTAATCGAACAAAAAAATAGGGGGGTAGAAACGAACTTGAGGTACTATTGGGACGGTCATTGTTATTGCTTGGAGCATATTGCGGTTCCTTTTCTGTTGCAATCAAACTTTATGTTAAATTCCAACGGCAAGTCAGCAACATGAACAAAAAAAAAGATGGGACAGAGACAGACCTGAAACATTGTTGGGAGGGACGTTGTTGATGCTTAGAATGTGTTGCAGTTCCAAAACTGTTGGTTTGATGTTGTTCACGTTATTTTCCTCTGTCCCTTGTTGTAGACATTGTATTGCTTTAGAGTTATTGGTGCCATAGCTAAAATCAGGGAAGACTACATTTTAGAGGTGTTCATACACTTTGGTGTTGAAGCCCTGGCTGTCTCCTTCAAGTCATAAAAAAGCACCCAAACCGAGAATCACGGCTGCATTATGGTAATTTAATTGTCAATAGTTTTTGTTGCATGGTTGCTTTGGTAGTACTCTACTCTTTGCCAATCTTGGTCTAGAAGCAAGAAAATCTTTGTTCATGCATGCAAGTAGAAGGTGAACTTGAGCCTCTGAGGCACCATGTTCATTGCATGCCCATTGTTAGATGATTTTAGCAGTTGTAGTGAGAAAAGGAGGAATTGGGAGACACGGGAGAGATGAAAAAGTCTCCATGTTGATAGGTAGGGTCTTCTAAATGTAGTGTTGTAGTTTCATTTGAGCATGAAATCCTTCATTACTATGTATGACATGTGATAGAGAAGTTGCATTCAATTCTAGTTGACTTCTTGTTTGTCTATTGTGTGTTCCTAAGCAATGTGAATTAGGGCATGTAAATGAAGGCTTGTGTTTGATTTCTATAGGTTTAGAATTTTAGTAGTGCATTCAAGACATCTTTGGAATATTAGCACTAAAGATCAAAGACCCTAAATTCAATTTGCTTTCAAATACCCTTGTACATTTTGGCATATTTGGGGCTTGTGAGGACTATAAAGCCACATGAATGAGGGCATGTGAATGAGGGCTTGTAATTGATTTGTATAGTTTTAGAATTTTTGAAGTGCATTTAGGACATTCGTAGAATATTAGCACTAAAGAAGACCCTAAATTCAATTTGCTTTCAATTATCCTCACACATTTTAGTATCTTTTGGGCTACCGAGGTCTTGGTGTCACTAGTAGAAATGTAGTGTCCTAGACAACAAAAATTGAATAAAAAATTATTGTCTAGTTCAGTTGATTCAATCACGTTGTACTAGTCAATATTCTACTGAAATTTGTTGTCCATTTATGTTGATTCAAACAATAATTTCTATTTTTCAAAATGTTGAAATTGTAGCAAAGTCGATTGCCATGTCACTAGTCAAACTACTGCCACAATGGCAATCAAAACTGCCCTACCAACATCCTCACCAAGCCCCCAAGTGTGGTTGGTGGGAATCAAACTTAAGACCTCACTCATGCAATCCAAGGGCTTGACCACTACACCAACATTTACTTGGCATGTCAATGCAACAAAAATGTTGTAACTTATCTACTCACTGTCATTGTCTAAAGGGACAAGAAGTGTCCTCACATAGTCTAGAGGTTCAATTCAAAGAGCCATAACTTTTGCATCTTATGTCCAAATTCAATAAAAATTTGTTGGAAAAGTTGGACATACTAGTCTAGTTTGTGTGGTAAAATTTTCACATCAATCCAAGAGATAATTATTTTTTGAAAGACATTCAAAGTTTACAATTTTAATTTGAGTTTACCAAACTACATTTTGATGGCCACAACTTTGGGGGATTGTATCTTCTTCATCCAATGTCCATTTTCAATAAAATTTGTTGGACTATGTTCCTCATAAAGCCTAGTTATTGTGGTAAAATTTTCATGTCAATCCAAGTTGTTTTGAATTTTTGGGAGCCATTCGAAGTTCAAAATGTAGACATTTTTAGATTACAGTGAACTTTGGTGGCTTATATCTTCCTCATACACTATCCGTTTTCAATAAAAAAAAATTGGAAAAGTTGCGCATACAAGTTTAGTTTCTATGGTAAAAATTTCATATCAATCCAAGGATGTATGAGTGACTGAGAAGCATTTTAGTAGAGGGAGGTTCAACCATAGATGTGTTTTTTGCAACTTTTCTTGTTTTTTGACAGTTCAAAGTCATTTTGAAGACACTCTAAGTCAATCAAATGATATTTTTTTCACCAATGAAAAATCAAATTCCACCTCCAATGTGTTCCTAGGAAAATTTTAGCAATTTTTTTCAACACTAAAACATTATAATTGATTTTGCAATATATGCAGCCAAATGACTCTAAATTTCATTTAAATCATCTACAAAATGCACACTACAAGATTGTGTAGTTGAGATTTTCATACCTTAGCAACATTTAGACTTATTACACTTAATTAGCAAAGATATGGTGAATTTCATTAAAATGGTGGTATTCCATGTGCCATTAATTTTTCAAATTGTGCAATCTAAACTATAAAAGCAACATTTAAGATAGGATGGTATAGATATTTAAAATCTAGGACATATCTAGATTTTAGACCATGCAATCCAAACCATCTACGACATTTGTAGATTTCTAACATCTAAAACAGTTCTAGATTTTAGAAATCTACAAACAATGTAGATTTCAAGGGTTACACATTTGTTAAACTTTTGTTGATTTGGTCCAAAAAATGGAAGTGCCTAAAACAATAGAAATTTATTGGTGTCTTCATAGAATTTTGTTGATTTTAACAAGTTGTGACCGCTAGTACCCAGAATAATAAAAAATGGTTGATTTTCTGTTGTTCTCGTCACAACTTTCTACTAGTGTATTCACTATCATTGTACATGAGCCACTTAGCTAAACATGGCTAGCAACTACCACCTCCTAACACCAACTTCTTTGTTGATTTCAATATCAGCATTTACGTTGAGCCTGCTATTTCTAGGTGTTTTTTATGTCAATGTTTGTCACAATGTCAATATTTGATAGACCCGGTCTACTTAAGGCTGGTCTTTGTTCTTTGAAGAATTTGAGGAAGCTCACTTGACTTCTTCCATTAGAGGGGTAGTGTTTCAAACATCCCACGTGTCCACTGACAATTGGCTTATGAATGTGAACATCATTTTCATCAAGGGAGAAACTAGAGCTTGCAATTTTAAAAAATAAAGCAAATGTATTCTACAATATTTTCCAATAATTCTTCATAGAAAATTGTAGTAAATGCTTGAAGCCACCGACAAAAAAAATCAGATCACAAAACTTTTCCTTTCCCGAACTTGGGTAGCCCAACCAAGCAAGGCAACAACCAAAAAATGGTCGATTGAGCGCTTAAGGGTTAAGTCAAAACTAGTAAACATACTTTACATAGAATTTCAAATCTAATTTAAGCATATTAGATCAACTTTTTTTTAAAAACTTTGAAGCTCGAAAAGGTGGTAAATAAAATGAAGTTTTATCTCTAATAATTTGTTTGATATTTTGAGCCTCTGCTCAAAAGTTATGGGCAAATTTTAGGGAATAAGTTTTAAATTGTCAAAAAAAACTAACAAACATACTATAAGTAGAATTTTAGACCTAATTTAAAAATAGTATATCAACTTTTTAAGAATAACTTTGAACAAAAAAAAGGTGGAAAATGAAACCAAGTTTCATTTCCAAAAATCCGTTTGACATTTTAAGCCTCCAATGAAGAGTTATGGGCACATTTCAAAGAATAGGCTTTAAATTGTTAAAAAATGTCCCTTCCAATCCCTCTTTGAAATTTGCCCATAACTTTTGATTGGAAGCTTAAAATCTCAAATGGATTTTTAAAGATGAAACTTGTTTTGATATCCCACTTTTTCTTAAGGTGGGTACACCCAAAAGCACCACAAATTAGAGTGTGAATAATTAGAAGTCTAAGTAGATGATAATGAATACAAGATTATAAAGAGATGTGTAGAAAAGGAAGAAATGCATAAAAAAAATTCAGATTTTGACAAATCTGAGACCACAGTAGGGGTACAAAGTTTTGGAAGTAGAGTATCCAAAAGCACTCATAGGCTAAACTAAAAATCAACAATCGTATGCACAAAGTTTCCCTCCCCAGGTGTTAGAATGAAAAGAAATGGAGTTGCAATTGTGTTTAAAACAATGAAAAAAAACACCAAATTAGTAACCAACAAGCAATAGAAAAGCTTGTTAGTAATCAATGGGAATTGTCCATGTGTTTCAAACAAGAGAAAAGAATGATTACCTTGTTAGAGAAACAAATTAACATGTGATGTGAGCTTAGAAGCATGTCACCAATACCAAAATGGCCAATCACTAGTAGAAAATTTAGTGACCAAATTAACAAAAATTCAACAAAAAAATGTTGATTTTTTTTGTTAATTTGGACACATTGATTTGCATAGTTGTTAACAAAAAAGTGTTAATTTTTTTGTTAATTTGGTCACATGAAAAATGAAGAAAAAACTTAAATTTAAATGAAATTCAACCATACATAAAATGCCACATGACAAGTGTCACATTACCTCAAAAAGCCACCTCAATTACTCTTCAACCTCGCCACCTAGGCAGCAAGCCACCAACAAACTGAAGGGGTGCCAATGGGGTTCAAACCTCGCACCCCTTCTTTGTAGTGGTGAGAGCCTTCACCAATGCACCATGCTTAAACTTTCATGTCTATTTGAGGGTTCTAGTTAGATTTCTTTAGTTTTTGATAGTGTTTTTCATTTGGCTTTAGGAAACTTAGTAGACTTCAAAGGTCATTTAGGCATAGTAAAAATACTTCTTTCAAAAAACTTCCAACTAATAAAAGTAGGGAAATCAAGTTAACTTTCACTTCTAGAAATTAGTTTTCAATTTTGAGTTTTTAATCAAAAGTCATGGACAATAATCAGAGAGGATGCTTGAAAATGTCAAAGAAAATGTCAATTCCAACACCTCTCTGAATTGTATCCATAACTTTTGATTAAAAACTCAAAATTGCAAATGGATTTTTGGAGGTGAAATTTAACTTGATTTCCCTACTTTTCTTATTTGGAAGTTTTTTAGAGGAGTATTTTTACTATGCCTAAATTGCCTCTAAAGTCTGCTAATTTCAAAAAAACACCAAATTTTGAATGAATTAGTTAAAAAATAAAATTTCATTACATATAGAATTGCAACCACTATGATTTAATTCTAATGCCTAAGCCTTATGAAGACTTATTTAACACTTTTGCACTAAAGTTAACAAAAAAGTGTTGATTTTTTTGTTGATTTGGACTTGCACTACTCAAATCAACAAAGTTTTGTGACCATTTTGTTAACTTGTGCCAACATCAACAAAAAATTGTAAAAATGGATGATATAGTATCCAACTCAACAAAAATTTGTTGATGTTTTGTTGATTTGGTCACTGTTTTTCTACTAATGAATGGTACTTTGATGAACCACTATATTCATTTAGTGACAATTTTCAATAGATAACTATACCATTTAAAGGCTTAATCTAGGGTGCGCTTTAAGGCACTGGGCCATAGTGGGTGTACCTACCTTAGTTCAAATTTTTTTGAAAAAATTTATTCTACTATACCTAAATGGGATCTAAAATTTCAATTAGACTATGTTTAACGGATAGTCGAATCAACTAAGCTAATTTTGTTTTTGGTTACAATCAATACATTTCTACTAATTGTTGTTTTTGTCAAGAAATTCAACACCCATATCAACACAGGAAATTTCAATTTTGTCACAATTAAGACAAAACAATTGATCTTGTATTAATTAAGGCCCCTTTTTCTTGTAGTGTCAAGTCCTTCTAATGTTGCTCTCTTTTCATTAAAGATTGTGAAGAATTGGACAATTAGCCTATATTTGGACAAAAAAAATGTAATCAACTACATCATCTTTGGTTCCTTGTATTTCCATGAGTCCTTCATGTTGAAATAGTTTATCTTCAAGATATTCAACTATATGCTCTTCATTTCCAATATTTGACTATGCATCAACAATTCTATTGTAGCTTGGCGTGAGGCTACCAATAACTTTTGAAAGTAGCATGATATGAGGATTTCAACTTTCTTTGTCTTCCATTAATGATGACATCTCAATAATCTTATGTCATCATTTGATTTCATCTTGTGTATAAAGAATTTGTCTTGCAATGTGACAATGTTCATTGGACTCTTTCTCAAATGCAAACCCTCCAATCTTGTCCATATAGCATTAGTTATGTATGGTCTTCTTAGTTTGGTAAAAATCTTTTGTGTGATGCTAGATGAAATAAGTATCTTTGCTTTTGCACTCTTCTAATTTGGGAAGTCAACCATCGATTTCTACTCTTCATTGAGAATAAACATCTTAGAGTAGTTGAGGGCAATGGTTAGCTTGGGGTACCCAAAAAGGTTGTCTAAACTACAATGTTAGTCCACTCCCATGTGTCAAATGACCTCATCTTTTAAATATAATATAGTATGACTTCACAAAATGTGGTTTTAACTACCTAGACTAAGAATGTATCAAGAAAAAAAATTCATTATAATCAATGAATTTTTTAGTTGGAAAAGTAAGTTTTGTCCTATGTACATAAAAATCTTCAATAACAAGCATTTGGAATATCAAATATTTTTATTTTGATATGATTTTTGGACATGACTTATATTCAGTGGTCCAATATATAAAATAATAAATTTTATCAATACAAATTTAATAAATTGTGCATTATGATGCCTACAAATCCCCAAATTTTAGCATTATTTTTTTTTCACATCTATGCATAAATTCAAAAATTTGAAATTCAAAAAAAATTGATTAGGAATATACATTTTGATCTTGTTGAGGTGCCCAATTTTATTTTTTTTCATTTTAGGGTCTTCTTGATTGATCAAAATGAACAAATTAGACAAACTTTGGAGGTTTTAAACCAAAATCACCTAATTAGTGTGTCCAAAAAGTGATACCCCAGGCTGACCATTGCCCTTGACTATTTCTTAGTACTAGTTACTATTTACAAGTATGTATTGTTTTGCTTCAAAGACAATTTATATGTAGTATTTTCATATTGTAAAATCTTTTTTGTCAAACATCTTTACATGAACCTCCTCTTTATTTGTAATATTTTGCTTTGTAAATCAATTCTAATGTCTAATATATTCTTTAAGAAGTACTAGAACACTCTATGATACTATAACAAATCCCAAAAAACCCTTTTAGTCCCTAAAAGTCTAACAAATAATGAGATACTCATAATTTAGGCTCTACATGTAGGATTGTTTTTTTCATCAATAGGATTTTTGACATGGAGAGGAAGAGGTAGAGGATCTTAGACAAAATAATGCTTCATAAAGATTCATCCTATATATGATTAGATCGATTGATCGAGACACAAAGATCTTCAATTAACTAAAGTAGAGTAAGGTCACAACATTATTATTGATTCGCAAGAAAAACAAGAATTAAAAATTTGAAGTATCTAAAGAACTAATTAAAGACCTATATAATCAAAGAACTAAGCTAATAGTGACAAATGATTATGCCACGATTCTCTAAGCAAAGTACAAGAACTACCATACAATGACAACTAATTGCAAAGAACTTCATAATTAGGTTCCACTCATTTGTTGTCAATGCAACTTACCTTAGTCTTCAACAATAAGGCAAGAACAAATCATAAGACAAACTATGAGCTGTGAACTAATTCAATCTTGCATGCAAACACTAAAACAAATAACATTCTTATAGCTTTGTTCCAACATGGTATTCAAGGCATGGATCCCAAGGTTTCAAGAATCTCAACAATAGTGTTGGTAAGGACCTTTAACTTGTTAAGATTATCATAACTCTAATGCAAGTTAATACAAGTGAACATAAATACATGCACACAATGTGTTTAAATGGTGAGAATGTTTTACAACAACTCAAGCACACATCAACTCCATTGTGTCCAACATTGCATCTCTCTCCTCTATATTCCACTCTCTTAAATTGTAAACTAATGACTAAGAACATGAGTCTCAAGTACAACCTAAATAGCTCAAGCTAATCAATGAGAATTGTTCATAGAAGGGTCATTGCAAGAAAGACTAGCCGGGTTTTGCAGCGTTTTGCACAATACTCATGATTTTTTTGGGAGTATTGTATAATTAGAAAAATAATTTTAAAAAAATGTTTAAAGTATACACCTTTACGAAGAAGGTACCCTAGGAAGGAAAAGCGTAGAAAAATTCTCTAAGTAGGAGAACAAGAAAAGTGCAAAATTTTATGAAAATAGGTATTTTTACATTCTAATTTGTAAAAAATAGGAAAAACAATTTTCAAAGAAACTAAAAATTTTCCATTTGGGAAGACTTCATGGTGAAGATATCTCACCAAGAGAATGATCTTAAAACCATTTTTAGTATTCAGAATTGTACGTGCAAGGGAGCCTTGTTTGCATGAATGTAGAGGACATAAAATTATTTTTTTTAAGTGATCTTTGGTAGACACATGCTTGACTAGTGTAGGAATAGACCACAGAAATTTCATCTCTATATCATTAATTTTGGGTACTCCCTGGTACTAAAAACCCCTAAATCGCAAAGTGTGACAAATTAGCTAAATTAAAATTGAATTATAAATTGATTTTTGAAAATTTCTGAAAAATGAGGGGTCTAATTAATATCAAGTTATCCATCTCCGATAAAAATTTCAAGTCAATTGGGTTCATACTTCAAAAGTTATAGCACAAAACAACTCCATCATTCCAAGTGTGACGCAAAATAGTACTAGTCTTTCTTGCAATCACCGAGAATGATTGGATGACATTCATCCAATATGCTATAACTACATGTTCACAAAGGTGGGCAACTTGCTGTCGAAGAGTAGAAGAATCAAGAGCAAATGTTGTGATTATGTGAGAATCTTTAACTCTGGAAGAACACCACCTCTGGAAGAACACCACCTCTGGAAGAACACCACCTCTGTGACAAACACTCACTCAAATATGATTCAATTTTTTGACCAATAGGTACATTCTCTCTTTCTACAGTAACAAGAGAGAGTGATCCATTGGTCACATTGTGTTCTCAGCATCAATTCAGGGTTAACTATGACTATTCATCCTCAGAATTTTGTGAGAAAAGGTTAGGTCTTTTGCAGTAGTATGACTTCCAATGAATATATTTGATTTTTTTAAAGTAGATGATGTCACACTGTTCCAAAAGGGAGGATTTCTACGATCACCAGTCCGTCCTTTGAGAGTTAAAGAGGTCTAGGTGTAAGACATATCAGGTCTGGGTAGTTTGAGTGGATTTAGTACTGACTCGTTGAATACTACAGGTACCGCAGTGATAGAGTTGGTATGGATACCTATTTGATAACAAATGAGTGCTTTCCCTACTACAATCATCAATTCGTCGGGCAAACTTTTGTGCAGACCTCGACTTCTGTTTTGATAGTAAAGGCCACTTCACACTACGGCACAAGGTCGAGAGTCCATCGATTTCAGCCAATGAGATTGCAGAAACCCAAGAGTTTGGCCTCTCAAGCCTTCACACAAGGAGGCACAATCCAAAGTCCGTCGCTTGCTTGTCTGCCTACAAGGCAACCAAATGCCTACATGGCGACGGACTCTCAATTAGAATTTGGGTCACCATTTCTGGCCGACACAAACTCTAATCGAGAGTCCATCAAGTTTTTTTTAGAATCTGACAAAATCTCAACCATTAGATCGGACTGTTTTTGCAGAAATAGGTAGGATGCCCTTATTTGTATATTTGTTTATTTGTTTATTTGTGTCCCCATTGGGGTTTGAACCCTAGTCTCCACCATTACAATGGGGAGTCTTTGCATTCTATGAACCTACTTCCCTTCAATGTTTAATGCCACCTTTTTCTTCCATTTATATCCTTCATATTCCTTGTTTAATGATGAGAGCATGTGCTGTAATTATTTTTCCAAGGCCATTTTTGACTCCTTTCTCATGTTTTTTCACCTTTTGCTTGAAAAAATTGTCACATGGGTGAGAATTTATTGAAAATTTCAGAAATTGGATGGATTAGAAGTTGAAAAAATGAAATAGGTTTGGACTTTGGGCTTGAAATTTGGACTTTGGCCTTTGGAGGCTTCACACTATGGCCGACCGAAGGCTCCAATTCCTAGTTTTTTTGGCCTATTTATTGCTCATTTCCTTGGACTCTCACCAAAGTTTGGCCACTCAATCCCACGACCTCTCGACTTGGACGGCCATAGTGTGAAGAGGCCCTAACGATATGCCAATGTGTGCATCTTGTGGTTATGGGCTTCGAGGACCAAAAGAGCAGGCCAACCTTGTACCCATTTAGAACATATCACAAAGGTATTATTATTTTGAAAACTTTGCATTGTAGGCAAATGTGAACAAAACTTGATCATCTAGGACACCTTTAATTAGTCTTTCTCCCATCTCCAAACAAACACACACACTAATTACAACTCTCACCATTGGAAATCCACTAACTTAGTTGAGCAATCAGCTGACTTCAGCTCCTGTAAGTGTCAACCTCTGCTTCCGTGCTGGAGTATTGATAAAATTACGTCCAGGCTCAACATTTGTGCACAACAATTGCAAACCTTGAAAAAGAATACTTCCATAATACCACACTACTTTGCTCCATTTCACAGAAATACAAAGGACACAACGACATGCAAACCAGATTATGTGCTGCCCAAGGCGAAGAATTCAAAATCTCCAGAATATCACATGAAGTGTCCAAATGCAGAAATTGTTTGCCCACTTGAAGCGCCCATCAGCATGTTTGAAGCTATCCTCAGGGTAGAGGCTCTGATATCTCCACATGTGATATTTTCATCAATCCAAACCTCGTTTGGAAACCTTGACAGGCAAGCCATTAGCCAACAACATCGTAGACATCTGTCGATACTTCACAACGGTGCCAGGCACCACCTCGAATGTGAAGAACCTGCACAGAGTAGCTAAAGCCAGGCGCAGCTGCATCATGGCCGAGTCCTTTCCAATGCAAATCCGGGGTCCAGCCTGCATAGCATTATCCAACAAAGCCAAAGATTAGAGAAAGTTAACACTTTTAAAAGTGAATAGTAAAAAGCAGTTTTTGAGTGATAATGGACCATGTGTACCTGCAATTCACAAGACAAGGTCTTGAGTAAAATTAAGGAACTGAATAAGGAAGCTTTAGACATCATACAGATACTCTTCTCCATACAGAGACCTCCCTAAGTATCATGAGGATGCCTCCATAGTATCCTGTGACTCTATGAATTGTGGTAAAAATTCTCTTTATAATGATGTCTAAAAGTTCTTGAAACAATCTAATTTTACTGAAAACCCTGTTAGAAGATACGCTGAAGGAATTCCACGGATAATGTTGCTTACTTGAAAAGTAACAAATTTGAAGGCGGATTCTTGCTGTACAACTCCATTCACAAGCCACCTCTCTGGCCTGAACTCAGTTGCATCTGAACCCCAGATGGATGGCATTCGGCCCATTGCATAGGGTGCATACATAACCAGATTACCCTTCTTGACTGCTGTTCCATCAGGGAGTATGTCATCGGCCACAGCGCATTTTGGGTTCTGCATCACACATAGAAGTTCTGCTGAGCGCTTTCCATAATATACGACCAACAGCATATACACTCTCTCTTACAACTAGAATATTTGCTACTTACTCTACTCTGTCGCAGTCCAAACAATACGACAAACTTATAGCAGAAGAAATCAAGTACTAGCAAGACCTTTATTATCACATCAACCAGAGATGGAGTCAAATAAGAAACTGACACACTGCACACACTCTGCACAGTCAGGAAGTTGCAAGGAGGCATTACCAAGGGCACAACAGGAAAAAGGCGCAGGGTTTCCAGAATACATGCATGCAGATACTGGAGCTTGTAAAGGGCATCCATAGTGAGTAGCTCAGAAAATCTCTGAATTCTTTGGTTGAAGTTCTGCACGTTTTCACCCTTTTGTAAGTCCTCATTCGCCGCAATTTCAGTGTCGAGGGTACACAGTTCCTCAAAAAGCTTCTGCGTTACGTGAGGGTGCAACGTCGTCATGTATACAAACCATGACATGGTGAGGGCGTTACTGTCTCTGCCAGCAATAAGAAAATTCAACAATGTGTCACGGAGGTTCTTGTCTGTGAGCTGCTTCCCTTCCTCGTATAAGTTCCTGAATTTCGAGAAGAGGTCGCTCTGGTCCTGTTCGGAATTTAGGGTTCATAAGGTCAGAAATTGCACATAAACAATTACTGCTAGACTGGTTATGAACTTTTAGACGACTTTCTCCATTATTCATGGGGAGGGCTCCTTATTGTCAGAATGTTCTTATGGAAGCCTCCCCATGCTACACAAGCAGGCATGCGCTTGAACACTGTGACCACAGAGCGGCCGCCCCATGAATCCTGGAGAGGATTCTCATTATAAATTCCGAAAACAATCTAACTGTACTGAAAACCCAGTTACAAGACACAGAAACGAAATGTTAGTTCGAAATTCGTACTGAGGGGCGGTGTAAGGAAGAGACGCACCGAGGTTTGTAAACCAGACTCGGTCTTTCGGGCCTTAATCACACCGTAGATAAAGTCATCCACCACTTTTGCACTCTTGGCAACAGTGGCCTCTGATCCTACATTGAGCACACGCTGTAGCTTCCAAAATGGGTTCATGAACCTGCTGGAAGCGATCTCGTTCGTGGTGGCGAAGGCCTCAGCAAAAGGGGTGCCAGGGAGCTCCGGTTTTAGGGTTCCAACCTCATACCCGAATGTGACTTTGAAAATGGAATCCATGGTGAACCTCATGAACAAGTCCTGAACATTCATAACAGTTCACAGCCTTAGCAAAGCCAAGCTTTATGGTAGAGAGCCTTAAAACTGTCTTCGTTCTTCAATCCACGCCTACAGAATGGGTAAACGAGTCATATTGGGATTCATCATCTTGTGGGCGTAACCCTAATTCATGTTATTCCCAAGTGGAGGAGAAACGAAGTAGGTCAATCGCAGGAAACCACTAGACCAGTCCAAAGACTGACCTGCATGTCCAGAGTCTGTTGTGTGGACGCAGCATTGCTGAGAATAAGCGCCATTTTCACGGAGAAGTCACGGAACACCACAGAACTAAACTCCCGCAGCTTTGCGGAAGAGAATTCATAGCTCGCCACCTTACGCTGCTTCTTCCACATTTCGCCATCCACGTTGAAAATCCCATCTCCAAAAAAGATCTCAAACGCTTCGTGAAAGAACTCTCCCTGGACCACAAGCAACACATTCAACAACCGCAACAAAACCAAACCACTCAGAGATCGAAAAAATGAATGACTGAGCTCATATCCTTCCAGCAACACTGAAGAACTTAGAACGCCACAGGCGTGTCAATGCCGGGGATCAGATTCACCTTGCCTTTCCATAGTTGTCGAAGTTGGTTTTGAGGATGTATTCCACATTGGCTGGATCAGCAGTGAAGATGTATTTCACATCTGCCAGTTCGCAGGGGAACGTGAGTCCATCTCGAAGGAAATATGGGACACACCAATCGTTCAAGTGGTCGTAATTTCGTAGCACTTCCACCGTCGCTCCTTATCAGTCACTCAATACCACTGATTAGAACCGAGCTACCGGTATCACCATTCCAATCAAATTAAACCACTGCACAAGTCTTGACCTCCTCTGGCCTCTGAATGACCATTAAAACCCAAATAACCCCATGTTTGCTGTCATGCCAGATTATTAGTCCCTAGGTCTCTAATTAGACGTGAGCTATCACCGTTCCAATCAAACTAAACCACTGCACAAGTCCTGGCCTCTTAATCGCCATCTTAACACAAATAACCCCATGTTTGCTAAAATGGCAGATTTCAGTCCCTGATTCTCTGCAATGGATACTAGAACATCACAATTTTGGCACTCTGAAACAGTCCATTCGAACAAATACGTCCATAAATTCGAAGCCCAATCGCTAATCGAGTTCAGAAATTACGGCAGATTTGGAGTTTGACACCAAAACCAATTGGAATCAATTGATTAGAAGGAGAACTCAGAATTGAACCAGCAAAGGATATAGTGATACCTAGAATGGGCCACTGCACCGGACCTTTCCTCCCCTTGTGCAACCCCCACCGATCTACGGCGGCCCACACCAAGTACCCCAAAATCACCCCTGCCAGCACCGCCACCACTCCTACACCCTTCTCCACTCCCCATCCGCGGCAGTTATCCATCTGGAAGGACTCCAATCCCCCCAAAGAAGCGCTTGTCGGTAACAAGATTCGGCAACGAATCCGTAAGCTCCACGTTTAGAAGACGCACACACTTGTTCCACCAGTAGCCACTTCTGGTGTCGTCTCCGAGAATTTGGACTGCCCGGCGACTGGGGTGCAGAATTATAAGAATGGTGTAAGTTAGGTGATCGACGCAGGGGTGAAGAAGAAGACGACGACTCTGCAGTGAGAGCTTGACTACAGAGTTGCGAGGTCCGAGAGGATGGATCCAGCAACTGCAGTTGCGGCGGGCGCTAAATCCTGCAATCGAAGTGGGGCCCGCGCTGACGTGGTGCACGGGCTCCACCCTATTCCCAGCGACCATCACGGGGGCTTGGCTTGCCCGTGCTTGATGGCCCGACGCCCGGCATTGCCAACCGCGGCCATTGCTCACCGACGGAGCGGATGGCGACGGAGATTGAGGCGGAACGTAGAGTCGACGGAGTCTAGAGTCGACAAAGACACAAGCGAACGTTAAACAACGCGAGAAGATATCCTGTGCAAGACGACACCATTTATGTCCTGCTAATTAGGGTTGAAAAATAGGACAAGCAATGGGTTAAAGTACTGCAAAGCGCAATGTGTAGCCGTACAGGAATTATAAATTAGAGAACTAATAATTTTAACTTTGAGGTTGTCAACTAGCGGTGAAATTGGGACAAATATTTGTGTTGCGCACAAGCGCATTGTCCAAACTCCTACTTCAAAACAACTCACTGTCCTGTCGTTTAAATTCAAACTCACCTTGGTTCCCATGTAGAATTAATAATATTAGGATTAAGTGCTTCAATCGCCAGCGATATTGGGACGATTATTTGTGTTGTGCACAAGTGCATTGTGCAAATTCCTACTCCAAAACAACTAACAGCCGTACATTTTAAATTCGAACTCACCTCGATTTCCATGTGCATAACTATTGAGATCCATGAATGGTATGAGGGTTTGCGGTGGCAGTTTAGAAGCTCACAAGCGTTAAAGGTGATTTGTCTGCTATTTTGTCCATCCTGTACTGGCAATAGTTTTTGAATTCCCTCAATTTCTAAGTTACATGTGTAGACTAAAATGATGATCAGAACAATGCAGGTTTAGGCACATCTTCACTCGTGGGGCTACATGACGTCATTGATTTTGTTTTATGGAAACTTTATTGCTTCTAAGTTGTCAACATAGTATGTACTTGCTTCCTTCCATACATCTGAGAATTGGGAGCACATTATACACAGATGCTTTAGCATTGGGTTTTAGGGTGCTCTAACACCTGCTCTATGAATTATCATTGTAGTCGTCCATAACATTCCTTTCCAATAATTAGTTGATAGCATTCTTTATTTTTCTGCAATAAACATGGAGCGAGCTCTTGATTCACTTGAGATAGACAAGGACCTGATAGATCATCATAGACCTTGTGATGCACAAAGAGACGTAGAACTCATGGAAGCATTGCATGACACCATCCCCAACCCTAATGTGGGCATAATTAGGTATTCTGATCTAGTTTGGCTTCCTCATACCATGAGTGGAAACGGTTTTGTAATTTAATCAGAGATTGTAGCTATTCCTTGGAATAGGGTGGAAGATTTTATACAGGAACAACCAAAGAACCCTGACTTCCCTGCAAAATTCAACCACCACGTGAAGAAAGCAAATGCTCCTAGATCACTTGCATTCCCGCGTGCCTCATCAACAAGTCAAGTAATCCAGTAAGTAATTATGCTTTACTCTACAAACCTAATTTCTTATTGTGTCAAAAATTGTTCTACAATTGACCTCTAATTCTAATTCTTTTCCATCAAAACCTAATTGCATCTACTTCTCTTCTTGAATAATGAATCAAATTAAGAAAATCAGTCTTTGCTTATGCTTTCATAAATTCTATTACCAAGTAGTAAGCGCACATATTCCTCAAAAGAAAGCTACTAATTTTCCATATTTGGTAGAACCTTCTTTGTTTTCAAGTCATTAAACCAAACAATGTAGAGTGTTTGACAAGCGAGTTTAGGCTCATCTTACATAGTTGTATACTCATATGATGTAATGGTCGATTGTATGATCAATAATTCCGAATGGGCTACATTGTACCCAACTGAAATACCTGCAACTAAATTTTAGCCCTATGTTCTATTTTGTATGAAATCAATAGATACCACTTGTTTTGGACCGGAGGATCATTCCAAGGTTGTGGTCGAGGATGTTCAAGCCCTTCTTGACTCTACAATCAAAATTAGAAGACAATCTTGCATGCAATCCAGTGAAAAACAAAGAGGCAAGAAAGTTGTTCCGGAATATGACATGTTCCCTACAACACAAGCAATTGAGATTAGGAGAAAAAGAATTGGAAAAAAACAAATAGGATGCTCAATCAAACAAGGATGCTTGTGTTGTTTCTTTGTAAAACAACCATACCAGGATCCTACAATTTGCCAACTGATATATCACCATTCAAATCATACAAATAAAGATGGGGAAGTTGTTCATGGCATTGCCATATCTGGATTCAAAGACACTCTTGGTTCTACAATTTCAGATGAAATGAAACAACATTTCTTGAACCTTTTGTGGCTTGGCCTATCTCCCACACAGGTGATGGTGCAGCACATGACATTTGTGAAGGACCTAGCTGCGTAGAATGGAAGTGTAAGTCGAGACACCTTTGTCCAGCCTCACGATGTAAGACACCTCGCAAAGGTTTGAGACGAAGCTCTTTGGCAAAAACACACAAGCGACCCAAGAAGCATGAAAATGTGGATAGATGAAAATCCAGATTCTGTTTTTTGCTATACAGAACATGGCCTTCTTGACCTCAATGAAAGAAAACAGGACGACATCCCTTTCACTTTAGGGATTCAGACCCCATGGCAGTTATAAATGCTTGCAAAGTATGGACATGGGAGTGCGCTATCATTTGATGCAACATTCAGAACTTCCGAAACTCAGATAAGCAGTTTCCATTTCCATTTTTTATTATGACTTATCCGCTCATTCACCTCCTACTCCAAACGACTGCATGACAAAATCCTTGTCTTCCTAGTCCTGCAAATTGTTGAACTTGACCTATCATGTTATCTACTTGAATGCCTTCCTCTTTGTCTTGGCCATTGTTCACTTTAGCAAAGTTTAGGGGCCTCCACCTAAATCATTCTCACCAATAATACTGTTCTGTAGTACCTTCTATATACGGTTATGGTATTTGGCAAGTGGAAGAACGGAATACCAGTTGCATTTTTCGTCATATCCTAGTGCCATGAGAAGGACTTACAATATTTTCTATAGGAGCTGCAGCACCGTGTCCAAGAAGTCCAATTAAATTGGGCATCAACA
Organism: Straminergon stramineum; assembly: GCA_963920665.1. Taxonomy (NCBI): domain Eukaryota; kingdom Viridiplantae; phylum Streptophyta; class Bryopsida; order Hypnales; family Calliergonaceae; genus Straminergon; species Straminergon stramineum. Next base: position 19,665,927 of record OY987263.1, on the reverse strand, counting down.
TCCATTATAGTCGACAATGCACAAGTAGAAATAAACGTGCTCAGGTAAATTTAAAATCCGAAACATCAATTTCTTCTAGGAAAATACATACCCTACCATCCAATTCCATAGCCTGCACTCTTGAATTATGACCCTAGAGTCTAACAGTATTGAAAGAAAAGCCATTTTGTGAATGTAACATAGTCATGTACTTTCAATTTAGAGATTTGTAAAATCCACTATAGTGGGCTTTTAAATTTCCAGAATTCTTATCTCAATCCCTCTAATTTGTTATGCCCAATGTCACCATTCCATATTCTCAGCACAGGATGATCTAGCCACACTACAGGATATTCTTGTGCCTTTGGCACATCCAGAAGTCTTGGCGGGAGAACGCTGTCAAGAAGATTTCAACAATTATTGAGCGTTCCTTTGTACTCAATGCATTGGGAAACATCATGTACGGGAAGGGTTTGAGTGTGGACTCCGACGCGAAGACGTGGACACAACAACAGCTCGATTCTCTTAGTGCAGAATGTCCAAATGCAGCTACATTCATGAACTACATGACGAAGCATTGGCGGGGCAAAGCTTTGATGTGGTGTATTAGTAGTAGGACTATACCTCATGCTGGGCAAAATACGAATGCCGCGATTGAGTCCTACTACAGAAACCTCAAAAGCATTTTAAAATCTTCTCATCAACGTTTTGATGGGTGATGACTAGATTGGCTTATTTATCATCTTGTAGGTGATGTCCTTACACACTATTGGTATGCAATACAATGCAAACTATTTGGGTTTTTTAGGAACAAGAACCAAGAAAAAATCGTCGCATCCACCATAGTCCATGCAAAAGAAATTCCGGATTCTTCAATGCATCTATACCCCAATGGGGAAGATTACACTCTTGTTGCCTCCACAAACTACTGCCTGAATGTATGGACCATATATGGTCTTGACTTTGAATGGGCTCAATGTGATTGTCCTATGGGATTACAAGGCATGATCTGCAAGCACACCATAAAAGTATTCTGTCTTCTGCATTCGGAAGTGACAAATGGACTCATAGTAAGAGAAGTAGGTACCATGCATGGTGTTAACAAAATTATTCCGTTGTCGCAATGCTTTGATTCAGGTGACTGTTCGAAATAGTCTTTGCAAAATGTACTTGAATCCGGTAAGGAAAATGAGAGGCCACAAAACGTTGATCTAGATGTAGAACGTCGGATCTTTCTGGACAAGATTGTGACAGTTGCAAAAATGACAAATGATTTAAAGAAAACGACGGTTGTTCTATTCTCGAACCTTCTAGAGACGGCTGAAGAACATCCACAATTGTTGGAATTCTTGGTTTCGGACCTTAAGAATGCACGAGGGAAGCAAAACTCTCTATTCACATGGGGAATGGCTGCAGTTGAGCACTCTCATGTAAGATGTGTCTTCCAAGAGTTGCCTGATGAAAAGTTTTTGAAATGATATCGTAGTTTTCTACAACCAAAGTCTAGGAAGACGTCACGAATAGTAAAACAAAACAAATGACCAAAGCAAGCTTGTGAATGAGTGTAGCATAAAGCAAAACGATCTTCTCTTCAATGTCTAGTCTTCATAGAAATTTTGATTAGTTCAATGATGTAGAGGAGGCATATTTCTATAGGATTTGTCATCTTAGCACGATATATATTTAGTCTCCATTTGAGCATATTCAAGAACGTCCTATGATGTAGTTTGTTCATTACATAGGTATAATGCAATGGTTTTGCCTTGTACATACAAGTTCATATGTTTGAAGTTAGTCTGCCTTGTACATGATTTTCAAATTGTCCTAGCAAGACATGGGCAAAGAGGAATCTTCTCTTTGCGTTTTGTAGTGGCTAAGTTTGCAAGGGTCCTAACTTTTGCTAGTGTGGTTATTTTGTACTTTAGACACTTGTTTCAAATTTTTGTAATGCATGAGCCAGGAAAGAACTAAAACTATTTTCTTCCCTTTCTGTAATTTACCTTACAGAACAAATTATGCATAGTGTGGTTAAGCCGACACTATAATTTCATACCATATTCAAATGTCCTATACATTTTATTTCTTTCGAAGTACAAATTCATTGGCTTCTACTTTTGCCTTCATCATTTGGTACTTTGTATATACTGCCGTTCGCATATGTAGGGCTCCTATTAGTCATTTTACAGAGTATTATAGGCATCGTTCAATGTTTTTCATGCTAAAAAGCACATTGTGAATGTAAAAATTCTAGTATTGGATTCTATTCCTACTTCACAATTACCTTGAATTTTATTTCACTTTCTTTCATGTACTCATTTCCATTACAAAATCATTTGCAAAAATTTCCTTGTGCAAGTACAATACCGAATTTCTTTATAGTAATTTATGTATTATTGCACAATTGTTGATTTCTATTTATTTGGAATTCAAACTGTCAGACCTACAAGTTCTTAGTTGGAAGGCCACTAAATAACACGAAGCAATTTTTGGTGCAGTGGTGTGCATTGTGTAGGATTGCTAGCATGTGAGCTTGTAAACCTCTGAGCAGAAATTTTATTTTATGAAAAAAAAGGTGAAGAACCTATGACTGTGGGTGTAGGTGAATTTGGTTTTCTAGAAATGTTAGTTTATTTTTCCAAAGTTCAATTGATTTATAAAATTTAAGGAAAAAAATTGCAACAATATTAGTATTCAAATAGATTACTCTTCGTATAGTTGATATTCCCCACCTATATGGACATGGGTTATATTTGAGGAGGTTATTTACCTTAAAGGTGGAAAATAATAAAGGGCCCCTAAAATTACATAATACTACTAGATGGCCTACATTAGGACACTTTATTTTTACAAATACTACAAATTGTCATGCAATTTTGTTTTTGCTATTTCTTTATAGAGAAAAGAAGTGAATTCAAAAGCATAGTCAAAACAAGAGTGTCAAGGGAAAAAAATACAATGAATACATGCAATGATTCTAGCACTTGGGGGTTTTACTTTGCATTAATTTGTTTTTCACACCCAATTTTTTTGGTAAGGCACTTAGGTTGGTATGAACTTATTGTTCTTTTTGGCACCCAATTTGTTTTTGGTTAAGGCACTTAGTTTTGTGTGAACTTATTATCCTTTTTCACACCCAATTTTTTTGGTTAAGGCACTTAGGCTCGTGTGAACCCTAAACCCTATGTAGTCAAATTAGATAGTGAAAACAACATCACTAAGTTCTACCCAAATGACATTTGCCTAAAACACTTGCAACGTCTAGCCTACTTTGTATTTGTAATCACTGAACTAAGTGGCAAAACTTTTTAGCAAAGTTTGAAGGTCTTTTCCCGTAGTAATAAACAATTTTAGAAGGGAATAAAATGACTCATTCTTCAATCCATGTTTCTAGGGGACACGGTCATAGGTCATAATACTTACTATCAATAGGAAATTTTCCTTTATTTTTAGAAAAAAAATGAGGATAAAAAAATGGGTGGCAAAAATTCTCAAAGAAAGGTTTTGGAGGTCCAAGGGAGAGAAGTGTAAGACTTCCCTTCCATTCAATAAAATACAAAATATACTGGGGAAGAGCTTTGCGCACCCCAACACAAACGTAATTTTGGGGAAACATAGGACTTCCCTTTCCATCCCGTTCATTGAAGGGAGAGTCAAGCGGTTGCTTTGCAACCCCCAAAAAAATTAGAAAGAAGAATATGTTTGTACATGCATTGAAAGAAACAAAAGCAATTTAGTACAATTATTTTGGAAATTCAAGTGAAGAAAAGGTAGGATAGAAGATAGCGAAAACAGTTTGTGCCTCCACTTCTCCACTAAAGAATAGAAGCAAAAGTAGGGAATGCTAGAGTACACCAAACAATATGTATAATTATTGATTTTGACAAAATCAAGATGTTCTTCTTAGGAAGAAGGATGTTCAAATAATATAGTGTTTGAATTTTAAACAAAAGTGAAGGTTCAATGTACATAGTATAGTTGTCTCTTCTTGGACTTCGTTGTGACAATAAAGTGGAAAGTATTAGGCAACCCAATGTTACAAATTATAGAATGTATGTTTGTAACAAAGTTATTCTATGCGAATTCAATGTAAATTATGTTGAAGGACACCACTATCTTACACAAGTGTAACATTTACTAAAAGTCTTTTAGTTCTACAAGCATGACAACGAGCACTTGTCAATATTTGGTTTCTTGGTTGTAGTGTCCAATGATGGGCATGTTCTAAAAGATATATATTTTAAGTTTATATCCTTCTCATGTTTAACTTTATCACCTACTGATAGAAATGGGAGAACTGTACATCAATATTCGCATTTCATTTTGAATTTTGAATTTGAAGTTCAGATATTATAATTGACCCTAAGTAATTTGAAAAAGTTACAAGCACTTCTGAAGTAATACACATATACGTTTCGCAAGAAGGAGTACAATAGAATTCATGAAATTTATACAAAAGCGTATTTTCTACATTTGAAAATAAAGTACCCATTCAATGCAATCATTCTAAACCCTAAACCCTAAACCCTAAACCCTCAGTCTTAGTACATTTTTGGTATTACAAAGGAAATGGTGTTGGTACCTCTTTTGAAGGATATCTGATGTTTATAAAAAGGTTGACCTATAATAAATATATGATATTATGTAAATATCCATTGTTTTATATATATGGGTATTTTTGGATATATGCTATGGTGGTTTATGTTTTGTACACTTACCATTGGATTTATTGATAAGCACCCCCCATCCCTCCCGGAAGTCTTAGTTTCCTTAGGTTTGTTTCTTTTTCTTTAATAGCCATTGGGATTTTTTACACTTTGACACCTTGATATGAAATATGGACCTTTTTCTTTTTGTGGGTTTTTTTTTTTTTTAGCCATGGAAAATTGATTGGTATTACCTGGCTTCTTTTAAATCATATGACAAGTTTTTACACTTGGTTGTAGATCATGAAATTATTGGAAGCTTCCATGTTAATGGAATTTGACACTTGTCAATTTGACTTGACTAGTGTCTTTTGCTTCATTGGTTGTCATTATAGGATTGTCTGGCACATCATAGGGGGTACTATGCTAGTGTTGGGATGGATGGTTAATAGTGGTCCATAAAAAATCCTTGGATTATGGAGAACTAATTTGAGGGTTTCTTCTAGTACAAGTCTTTCTAACTTGACTAACTTTTATCCCTAGACTCCAAGTCATTAATTCTTGGGGCCTATGGATGGTTGGGGTCCAAGGCACATTTCCTTGGAGTCTAAGGCATGGACTTGACTTAGCTTTGACTGAACTCTGCTATGGCTAATATATAAGGAATTGAAACTACCCTTGAGCCTTCACAATTTCATATTGTTGGCTTCTACAAGGTGTTGGAAGTGACTACAGTTGTTGGGAGTGAAGACTAGGATGGCGTCTACACAAGTCATCTATGGGGCAAAATATATTAGGCTATGATTTGTTGTTCTTTTTCTTATGTGTAGTTTTGAGCTTTGCTTGTTGATTTTTCTTTTGTGAATGTTATAACATGCAGTTGTGGACTATAGACACCTTGTCTACGACTTACTAACATTTTGATGTTTGGTTTGTCATAGGGACAGGTGAGGTCCACAACCTCTTTGGTTAAATCTTTATGGCGGCTCTTTCCATAAGACCTTGGCAACAAATTCTTTTTTGGGGTTCTAAATCACTTTGATATTACTTGATTTAGTTCCTAGCTTGAGTTGTCTCTAGTGATTTGATATTTTCTACCTAATGGTATTGTACCATAAAAAGATCTTGTCATGATCTTTATTTGGTTTTATATACTTAAAAACTTCTTTTCATAAGTTTATTGAGAAGATGTGGGGATGATTTGATGGATATGATAGTTGGATGGCTAAATATGAGTATTCTCTATTTGTCTTTGTACTATTTTTTGTTCTATGAGGTTCTTTTTTGGATTATGATTGGTTTTTTATTTATAGGAAAGGCCCTATTCAGGGATGTCCCTCCCACCCGCCCAGGTTGCCTATCCTCTAAGCCTTAAAACCACCCAGCCCCTAACCTCTAAAACCACCCAATCCCTAAACCCTTCCACATTCGAGATTTGGCTAGTCGAAACATCTTGCATTACCTACATTGTGGGAAGACTAATTTTAGGCCCAAACTCTATCACAGAAGATGACAGTTACAGTAAAATAAAGTCCAACTTACCTCTACTGTACAATACAATCCATGGATTCTGTGGAAATACAATGAACTTATTGTTTAGAATTTTGAGAGTCCCTCTGCCATACAATGGGCCCGCAAATCCCAAATCTCATAAACAAGTTCGTGGAGCACGATAGAGAACTAGACATTGCGAAGGTTCAAAATCACCTTACAAACAAGAATTACAGACTTGAAAAGACCCCAAGGAATAATGCAGAAATACACGGACAAACTATAGACTAGTAAACATAGGACTCACACATTATATAGAATGTGTAGAACAAATACAATGTCATGCACAAATAAAAATATCTGCTATGTATTCACCTTCTCTACAATACATGTAGAGCATGTGTCATGGTCAACGTCAAAATAACAAGAACCCTATAACTTTAATTCTACAATGATCTTGTTTGTACACACTATTTACAAATGATTACACACAATTCCGTAGCCCCTAATAGAAGCATGACCACATCTTTGTGAAAACTCAATCATTGCAGTAAAATACAAAGAAAGTTCTGGAGTGAACCCATAGTGATGGGTCTGGACATGTCGTCAATCTTTCTGGTCCATCATGACACAATTGGAGTCGTTATCGTCTTGTAGAATAGACCGACCACTGCCTTTTATAGGACTAAGTTCAATCCGCCAATGAGCTTCTAGGACATCACGGCTACAAACGATGTCGCATAAAGTAGATTTGATAAATTCTTACATTGTTGCCCCATCATCAACCGAAATGGAATTTCTCACCTATTGAAATCGTGCAAAGCAATTAAGAAATAGAAAATGAAAAGAACTGTAATCCAAGTGTAGAACAGGCAAGGCACAAAGATTTGTTTGAGAGGCACTTACGGTTGCTATGTCAACTTTCCCCTTCCTCTGACTTTTGATTTATGTTAAAGCATATTGCATAGAAAAGAACGCACACTACCAATTGCTAAGTTGCTGGGGCACTTGGAAGACCCTCCAATTATGTCGATCCATTGCGTATTCAAATCTCCTATCATTTTGAGTGATGTGCAATCTAACAACCTACGTTTTTTCGAGGACACCGTTGAAGGCAGTATCATCATGTAAATTTCTTATACGGAGAGAATCAAAATGAAACAACTTTTCACCATTCGTCATCACAGCTATACTCTAGTGCCCTCCAAAGACAACTGGGACGATGACAACGTCTGTCGCTGTCTTGTTGTAATTTCGTACATATTGTAAGAACATATTATTATATGTTTTGTTCAATAATTTCATAGTGATGCTATGGGGGTTGAGAAGCTTAAAGGTGACGTTGTCTTTTGAAAATGTATAAGTGGATGGGTTTGCCTTAAACCTTCATTCAACCTTATTAGTGAGTTTGTTTTCTACTTTATAGTTCAAATGTCGAATTGGAGGGTTTTTTCTGAGTCTCAAGATGAAGAGCCTCAACCAGACGCTGAATTTAAGCTTTCCCTTTCACAGTTGCCAGATCAACCTTTTTTGCCGCGAGATTTTAAATGTCCTCGAGAAGAAGCCGGATCGTTTCGACCGCCAAAACAACCTCGTGTGGAGCGGCGATGGCACAATAATCTTGATGCTGATACTCAAGCGTTGGTGATCTTGCTTCAAGTCAGATGTGTTGAACCAGATACTCGTGAACTAACATTTGAGGCGAGTTATAAAGACAAGAACAAGGACCAATATTTTTGTATGGTTCGGCCTGTGGAAGGTAGTCGTGGCTACCAATGATGGTTGGAAGGGCTTGTCAACCCTTTGACAAAGGTTGAGTATGTAGAATATGTTGTCGCTACCGTCAAACGCATTCTTAAATTTTTTCAAATGGAGTGAAGCTTTGATTGGAACTTTATTTTTTACCTCTAGTTGATATTTGTTAAATTTTAGTTCTTATAGTTATGTTTTGAATTTTTATTGAAATCACATTGGGTGATTGTATTTACTTGAAGTGAAATTTGAATTTGAATTTTAGTTAAAAAAGACTTCGATTTATAGTGAATGGGGAAATAATTAGAATATTAGGTGGGCCTTGGTAGGGGCATGGGCTGAAGTACCTCACCTCTTACCTTAGATGAGAAGGAAAAGGTGGAGAAGGAATCTTAGGGAAGGAAAGAAAGAGAGTGTTGGTTGTTGGGGTTTAGGAGACAGATTTCGATTTGATGTAGCTCATTGAGCATTGATCTTTTGAAATGGAAACTTTAGAATATGATTTCTTGTGTTGTGACTTTTCCAAATTGTGCTTGCAAGTTAAATTTGGACTTGTGAATCAAAGGTTATAGAGTTTTGAAGTTGAGAAGACTCGAGGCTCTCCATTGAAAAGAGCAGAGGCTTCTTTGAGCCATAACTTTTGAAGTAATTCTCAAATTGTCTTCATATTTCGAGGGAGAATATATCATTATAGTATCTTTTTAAAAAGTTGTCACTCATGTGATTTGAAGTTTGGAGAAGAAAGTTATGAAGAGTTGAAGGTTTGGAAGAAAGTTGGGATTCGAGAGAAGCAAGGCTGAAACTTATGGCAGCTACAACTTTGGGTTTGTTTTTCATATAACTTCAAAAGTTTTTAAAGAATTAGTTTGAAAAATCTTCTATTCATAATGAGTTCATTTACTTCATTTGGACTCATATTGAAAAAGTTATGAATTGTGAAAGATAGAAGGGTGGATTGCCTTCATAGTTTAGGAAACCGAGACTTTGTTCCTCATTAACTTTTGGAAAGAGTTTTAGTTTCTTAAGAAACTTTTCCAAGTTGTAGATATCAGTATTAGTATTCTAAATTGCTATCACACTTGCAATTTGGATTTGTAGTTCAAAAGTTATAAAAGATTATAGAGGTAGTAGTTGGTTAACAAAGGAATTAAGAAACCTCTACTTTGCACTCTAATAACTTTTTGACAGTAGTTTAGTTAGACTTGAAATTTGAAGGGTATATTGCTTGTAAAGTTAGCTTTTCAAAATGCTATTATACTAAGAATTTAGTGACTTAAGTTATCTATAGCACTAGGGAGAAGGTCACAACTAGTGTAGAGAGTAGTTCTTTAGTGTTTGTGTTTTTTGCACTTTGAAGTTCTTTTAAAGATTTGAAAAATTAAAAAGTCCAAGACATGAAGACTTGAAGATTCAAGGAACATACATGCCAAGGACCTAGCCGTGTGTTGTGGCTTGTAGCTTGTGGCTTTGTTGTTCCTGGCCAGCTTTGGAGGCCCGTTGTCTTTTATTGTTGTTCCAATCTGGATTTGGAGGATCGTCGCATTCAATTCTGCACTGTAAACCTGTTGCAGGCTATGTGGATATTCAATTTAGCCTCTTTTTTGTGTTGTGGGCGACAAAGTGGGGTTGATCACTCACATGGTCGAATCTTATGTCATTTTCATTGGTAAGGCTGGATTAATGACCAGTTAACCGGTGAATTTGAAGTTTAGGAGCCCATCATTCAAACGGCAGCTCGTGTTTTGTTGTCCCATTTTACCTATCCGAAAACTTGTTTCTTATTACATACCCTTACCCATGCCTTTTAGATCCACCACAAGATAGGATGGATGAAGATTGGGTGAAGATTCAAATTTGAAGACTTCGAAAGCCAAAAGAAGATACAAGTTACAAGAATCTCCATCGAAGCTCTACAACTAGCAGCCAGACATTTCGCATGTTCTCTAAGTGCACTCCTCTCAACCCGACACTGTTGGATCAAGGTTGAACTTCTTTTCTAGAAAAAAAATTGAATATTTTCGTAGGACTCTTTGTGATCCTTGAAAAATTTCTTCAAGTCGGTAAAAAAAAAGGATTGCTGAACACGTAATCTTTAGACAAATACTCCACTGTGCACCACTATCTAAACCATTTGAACAATCCAATACTTACCCACTCCTCATCATCGAAGAGAAGTTGAATATTGTTTTTCATTGCAAGTGAGCAAGAGTAATCGATGTATTGAAAATGTAGTGTGAACTCCCGCAACCCACCTGCTCTCTCCACTAGTTGATTGAGTTCTACCAGTAATCTGTAGAATGGAGAAAAGTAATGTTACTAAAGCAAGAAAAGTGTTTAGGCAACATAAGTTTTTTACAAATCATAAAATGTATTCATTGAATTACATTGAAAACTTCCTATTGAAGAAGAAAATATATGATTTACTAATTTTCGATGGCCCTAAAGTACTACAGAATAGGAGCCCAATTTCTCATGACAACAATCGAAGTGCAGTATTAGGACATGAAACTAGTGAAGAGCACCTCTTTGTCTCACCAATCACTATTCCTGTCTTCTCCCAAACCATCGTCCAAATGGTCTTCTATGGCGGCTGTCATTAATGCATTTCCAGAATCCCTAGCCAGCGACTCTCCTTCTTCCAATGGCAACTACGATCCATGGCTTTGGGAAACAACATCCAGAGTATTCTAGTGCGCCATTGAGCCTTTGATAGCCCTAACTTTCACATCACCTTCATGGACAACAGTTCTGTAATTGTCCTTCCCGACCATTCTGTGTTGGTTGTCTACAACTAACGCTCCAGAAAACAATGGGCCTTCAGCTCCTAGAGCTAACCCTGGAACTGTGCAAAAGTGAAGGTCATAGATTTCAATCTCTTTGGCCTCTTGGGCGAAATCTACTTCCGCAGGACTTTGTGAACTCAAGACAATGTTCTGACTACAATAGACATCGACACCTTTCAGAAAAACAAGAGAAGAGGCGATTTGCATTTCATCCTGCTTTCCTTCACCAACACTTGTTGGGTTTGAGGTTTCATCTGTCAAGGTAGTTGTCTTCTCTAGGTCAAGAATACTAGCATCTGTGCTAGGGGAGCATTGAAGAGACTATACTACATGCAAACGCACTACGCGCAGGTCTAGTATGGCCTTCATTGAGACTCTTAGGACATCCTCTGGAAGCAGACAGGATTGCTATCATGACCCTCATTACAAGGCGTGCCCGTGCCACCTTAGTGAGCAAGGGGGACATTGGGGGTGACTCCCCAAGTCTTGCAAGAGATGAGGTGAGGGGGACTAGGAGTCCTAAGCGATCAGAGCGATGTAGCGCTCTGATCCGGACGAATTTAGTGGTGTGTGATACATGCTTGGAAAGGTCTTGAGAAGATGCTTCTAGCCGTCCAATGAACGCATGATTTGGACTTGCGAGTCAAAAGTTATGGGCGTTCAAAGTTGGGGGTGTCCCGGTCGCGCCAGGAGTGCCCTGGTCGCGTCGGAAGTGTCCCGAATCTTTGGAGGGCAATAACTTTGCGAGTACTTGTCCGAATGGAGCAAGTGAGTAGTCCATCGGCATCTACGCGTCGCGTGGATGTCGAAAATGGGGTCGCATGTGCAATTTGGATCCCGGACCGCAAAGTTATGTCAGGTGAAAGTTCGGAAGTCCCAAACTAGTGCGAATCGGGAGAAACGGGGTGGTCTTCCAAAACCAAAGGGTGTTTAGGAGTCCCCCTTGACATACAAGGGGGGGGCTGCCGAATCCCGCAGAGAGTACTATGAGGAGGGGTGGTCTCCCTCCTCACTCCCGGATGGTGCCATGGTGAGCCTAAGTGGCCCCGGGTGGTGAGGTTAGTGTTGGAGCCTCACCACCACTTGTGTGTTACCATGGAGTGCTTGTGCACTCCTTGATACCGGTTGGGTGGTGTCTCACTCCACACTAGGCTATGGTGTGAGTCCCGATTAGTGAGTCCCGAAATGAGTTGGGTTGGGCCTAGTAGGGAGTTGGGTTCCATTCAAGGGCGGTTAGCACCGGTGGTGGTAGTGCCTCACCGAGTGCTTGGACATCAATGGAAGTTCCGCCCCATGTCATGCCCAGTGTCTTGTGGGAGTTAAGTATTGGAAGGAAAGGATTGGGAGTCACGGAGGAATGGGGAACCCCGTGACTTGAGTTGGAACCTAACATTGTGGATGCGTGGCATGTGCAATGTTAGGAGAGCATAAACCTTGGTAGCATTGAGGTGTTAAGTGTTTGGAAAGTGAGCTTAAGGTGGTAAGTGTCACTAAGGGGCGTGACAACTGCCCTGGTACTGTCTCCGTAACGAATACCCATCCCATATCAATATCTTCTCACAAAGCCAAAGAGTCTTCGAAAACCTACATACATAACAATACCACAAATCAATACCTCAACTATTTTACGCATGATGGTTGAGTAGTAATTGGACTTTCTGGTGTCACAGTCCTGCAGAACAATACGAATAATGAATAGAACCTACAGGGTCTGATATAGAAAGTAAATATTGCATTCCAAAGAAGAAGCCTAAATGTTCTAGTTACGATTTGTACCTTTTGAGAGATTTCCTTCTCAACATCAATTGGGGACTGAGCATACCACAGAGTTCCCAAGTGATTGCGGTGTCTTGTGTGTTGTAGATCTAATACAACTCTACACGCTACGCTCCTCAAGAAAATGAGCATTTTCTCAACAACGTCTTGCTGCTTTCCCTCTGTATAACCTAGTAACGCGAGAAGATTAGTTATGCATTCTCTAATGGGCTCAATACTATTATACAATGTGGGGAATATAACCCAGCCATGTGCAATAAGGTCATCCACCACCTTTGTCAAGCGTACGGAAGAACTTCTCTACTTGCTCAAACCAAGAAGCAAATCACTTCGAAGACCTTCCGTAGGATGAGCAACGGGCTGTGATGTCCCAAATGTTTGTCTCACAAGAATCTTGATTGCCCGAAGAATGTGTGGGCATTCTTGCTCCAAGGAAAGGTTTGCATCATCTTACTCATCTCTCCACAGTTAAAGAAGACTGTCCAATTCTTCGCTAGTATGGGCCCATGGAGCTAGAGGCCAAGAAGAAGGTGGTTCAGTCTTTAACATGACATACAACGGCGACCATGCCCACAATTCATTTTCCTCCACGAGTTTCTCCATTTGATCGAAATTGTGGAGCTCTTCTGCAATGAACTTCGCACGTAGCTCCACCAGCCTCTTTTCAAAGTTGGCCTTATCTTACATGTATTGCTGAGTCATGCCAATATGCGAGGTAAAGTTGAATTTGCTTTATTTCCTCATTTACAGACTTGAGGACACCGCCATCAGGGAAATATGAGGGGTTGAATGCTTTGACCGAGCGAGTGACTTCTTCAAGGACGATCGGAGTCCGCAACATTAGGTGTAGGTCCTGCATTATAGGACAAGTAGTAATTGTGAGGATTTATGGTATTCAATACAAGGATTAAGGCGTTGCAGCTACTGATACATTTGAGAGGCGTAAGCTAAGTAGGATATTCGCAAAGCTGTAGAGAGGATTGGACAATGGCAGGATAGTAGTCAGAATTTTCGAAAAATGAAATTAAAGTAGATTTACCTCTGATATCTTGTTGGAGAACCACTTTCCAAGTACTTCATAGAGTTTACCAACTAGGGTACCTTCTTCATGCATTTGCAGAAGTATTGTTTTGAAAGCCTCCTGGTCTTTTAGGAGTTCCCGATCCAAAAGTAATCCACCTTCCGAGATTAGGAGACCCGCTCCAGTCCATTTCACCTGAGTAGGTTCGTTTTGCAAACCTGCATGCTCCTGTAGAGTGAATGTCTTCGCCTTGACCATTGCTTGAATTTCGATGTCAACCTTGGTTTTCAGTATGACAACCGTGATGTCACGCTGGTGGCCTACATCTTTGTCTTTTCTCTTTGATTTCTTAGCTATAGTCGTCTATTCAGCATCATTTGAATGGCCTCGATGATGTCTCTCTCCTTCGCCAACTTCTTTTTGCCTCTAACGGTCTAGGATTGAGGAGGTACACTTGTCTCCTTCCCTTTGTCGGAAGTCCTACGTCTAGAGCCCCCTGATCTTGTTTCCGGCGTGCGCATTGGAGCTGCTGGTGGAGGATTTGCCTTCTTCAGCCATTTCAGATTTGGCACATCTTCTTTTTGTAGGATGGACACAACCTCTAGTTGTAGGTTTACAACTTTTTTCTGCTTAGACAGTGATTTCTTAGGGAAACGTTCTTCATCTTTCGTCCTGTTAGTAGTGTACTTTAGTTTCTTCTTCCTCCTCCCACCTTTGTCTACTTCTTTCTTGTGTCGCTTAGGTGGAGGCGGAACTTCAGAAACGAGGATCCCTTGGTTACTCATAATTTGTTGGAGCTCCTTAGAGTCATTCTTCTCCCACATAGGGTACATCTTAAGGAAGTTGTCCCCAGCCTTTTCACATTCTCCCATCATTCTATGCCAAGACAGGAGGTTCTTATCCTTAGTCGGGTAATCATAGTAGATGCAAACAAAAGGTTTGCATCCCCAGGAAGTGTCTGCCCTTTCTTTGGTTTGCTATCCACGTGGGCCTCCATGGCTAACCTCTCATACTCCGGCTCCATGTAGAGGAAAGCACACTTGATGCGAGTGTGCATCATGGTGCTCTTATATAGCCGTAAGTCCTTATTATCCCCACCTTCTAGTTGTACATTTCCGGAAAACAACCACGTTACAATGTCAAGCCTAATGTGCTAATTTAGATTGTCTAAAGAGATGATATTTACAATTTCATTGCCAAAACATTGGACTATGAGTCTAACGGACTGCAAGACATTGTTGACATATTTTTGGAAAAGCAAAGCATAACCATATGACTGAAGGCAGAATCCTATTCCAAGCACAACCACCCTAGAAATATTGCACGACAATGAGGCAGGATGATACTAAAGATCCTCAAAGAATTGGACACAACAAAAGAAAGTGAATTGTAATGAACAATGCATATAATGGAATTAGGAGGGGCGAGGTGTAGGACAACTACTATAGAAACTAAGCAGCAATTACGAAGGCATGAGTTCTACGTACCTTTTCGATTAGTCCTATTGGATGAAATTGGAGGACGTTTATGAAAGTGCCTTGTCCTAGCCACCTCTACATGTCAAGATTGTTGTAAACAAAGAAGTTCTTGCCTTCCCCATCCTAAAGGTCAATTACATGCGCAAAGTTCTTCTTCTTCTGCAATTGAGCACTACTAGTTGCGGACTGCTTGGGTACCTCTTCTCCCGCCTCGTTACCTTCTATATCTATGGCATCGGTCAATTCGTCTTACTCCTGTACATTGGACTCTTCTGCCTCTGTCTTGTAGTTGGAATCATGAGAAGATGATTCCACCATGATGTCACGACACTATAGCAAACCTGGAAGGAAAAAGTTTAAAAACTAAGTTGTGACAACAAACGAATAAGATAATGTCAGTGATGCCATCATTTGCATCAACACTTCAACACACAAATGCAACGTGCAACCTAAACCCTCAAATAATTTGAGCTTCTCTGCGGAGCACACAACCCTACACCTTCATCTTCGAAGTATTGAATGACGAAAAAATTGTCGTGCATCCAAGATGAATGCAAAGGTGCCGGAGGTGGCGCGACTACAACAAAAACTAAAACCCACAAACTCGACAATGGTCGATGGCTAAAACAAAACAACAATGACAAAAACTACAACTCTGGCTGAAATAAAATCCTACCCTGAAAACGACGGTTCAACACAATTCAAGGCAAGAGCACAAGTAACACAAGCAAAGTGTAGAAGAAACGGAAGCCCTTACCCAAAAATGCAGCATGAGCACCACAAACTCAACAAGTGGCTAGAAGTCTAGAACTAAAGCGATGCTTGAAATGAAACCCGAAATTGAAAAAGGTGGCACAATACAATTCTTGTGTCCACAGCAATAGTTTAATCGGCATAAGCAAAGCGCTTGCGAAATGGAGAGTCGGACCCCTAAATGTAACACAAGTGAAGAAAAAAAAGGAAAACATGCAAACCAGAACAAACCCTTACCTAGAACTAATTCGCAGGACATTAATATTGTTGTCCTATGCAAGATGTCTTGTCGCATTATTTAACGTCCAATGGAGGCTTCGTCAACTCTACATTGCGCCTCAGTCTCCGTTGCCATCCGCTTCATCGGGGGGCAATGGCTATCGTTGGCAACGCCAGGTGTCGGGCCATCAAGTGCGGGCAAGCCAAGCCCTGCGATGGTTGCTGGGAATTGCGGTGGAGCCCGCACACCATGTCAATGTGGGCCCCACTTTGATTGTAGGATTTAGAGTTCTGCGGCCATGAGCAAGATTCACAGGAACTCCGGAGTTATAGAAGGGCTTTACAAAGAAAGCATCTTTCAAAGTGTTGATAACCTACTTCTGGGTCAATTTCCTAAATAGAGTTGAGGACAAATACATCCATTGTTCACTTAGACCTTTCCCACGCAGTCAATTCTTCACCACGTTTAAAACTAATTACATACCTTACATGTAGGTCAGTTTTGTAAATAACTTGGGAAAATTTGGAAAATGTTGAAATAAAAAAAAGTATTTACAATTGTTTCTAAAAATCTGAAAAAATTCTTTTTCAGAAAAATTAGAAAAAGGAACACACTTACACACGAATAGAAGGAATTAGTCCAAAATTAGGAGAAAGTGCCAAAAAGCAAAAAATTCCAATCCACCTATCGCGTTGTCAAATTGTGAAAAGTACTCTTTCGGCATCAACCTATTGAAATTGATCTATGCATATGGTATTCTAAAAGCTAAGAAAGGGGGACAATGTGCATAAACCCTTCAATGTTGACATAGATGTTTTGTGTTCGGTGGATGACAAAGAATCTCTCTATGTAGGACAGAATTGTGACTACTCATCCTTGAAATTTTGTGAGAAAAGCTTAGGTCTTTTATAGTAGTAGTAGTAGTAGTTGTTAGTTAGTCAGATTACATACTACTATAACTTAGAATGAATAGCTACATCCTAATGTCTCACACCGTTTTGTTAGTCAAGTGGTGCTTTCTTCTTGCTATATTAAGGCAAGATACCTTGTATTGATACACATTATTATAATATATTATTTCGTAATACCTTTCGTCTTCCTGTCAGTCTTGCGTCTTCTTATCAACATGGTATCAGAGCACATTGTTAATTAAGATGTCCTACTCTTTGGCATTGATTGCTGATGTCGACAATCTTCTTGTCACTGAAGATCTTCGAGAAGAACTCGAAGCACAGCTACGCCTCAATGTTGCAATCGATGCATATTCCCATGAAATTCCAATCGAAGCAGATGAAGAGAGTATCAATGATGGACTAATCATCTCAAATCTTTTGCAAGGATACAATCGATTTTCTATTCAAACTTTTGATTTGACTGGCAGATTTTCTCAAATCCACATCGAACCTCAAGAACCAACACTTGAACTTAATGCACCTGGACAGTTCAACGAAATGAATCCGCACTATTTTGCCTCCAAAGACGACTCTTTTGCCATTCCATCTTTACTTTATCAAGAACTCTGAATTGTTATTTTGCAGCATGGCTGCATCCAATAGTATGGCTTCTCGCCCTTATAATATGATTAATATTCCACCTTTAACTGCTTCAAATTATGCATCTTGGAGCATAAAAATAGAAATGCGCCTCATACGCTCAGAACTATGGAGTATGGTTAACGAAACCAAAGCTACTCCTATTGACAGCGATCAAGCTGGTTTAACAACATGGAAGTTAAAAGACTCAAAAGCTTGGGTTGAAATATTATTGCACTGTGGTGAGAAGCAATTAATCTTACTTCAACCGCTAACCACCTCTAAACAAGTATGGGATCGAATAAAGCAACTCTATCAACGATTGAATAAAGCATCACAAGTAAGTTTACATAAACAGTTGTGTCATCTTACCATGACCGACACAAATGATGTTGTCGGTTTTCTTGAAACCTGGAAATCGGTGCTCCAAGAAGCAGCTATAGTAGGCTGTGTCTTTACTGATGCCCAACAAGTTATGCTCCTCTTATCCGCGCTTCCAGATTCATGGAGTTTGTTCGTAACCACCCAAGGTGGCATTATGAATCTCACATTCCCTGAATTATTGTCAAATATACTCCAACAAAATGCCATAAATACCTCAAAGGGTGAATCAGCTAAAACCAATGCGTTTTACGTAAAGGAAAAGTTTACCAAGTCCTTTTCCTCTAAATCTTCCTCATCTGGACAAACTCTTAAAAACAACAAACCCAGTTTTCAATCCTCAAATGAAAAGAACATTTGGAGTCCAAAAGCTATTATTTGCCACAATTGTGGCATCGTGGGCCACAAATCCCCAGATTGCCAGAAAAAGAAACGGCATCAAAGTGGATCCACTAAGAATCAACTTCATAGTAATAGTAGTGAAGAACCTTTCTATCTTTTTACTGCAACCGTGGCACCATCTGTCCTTTCCTCTTCATGGTATATTGATTCCGGGGCAAGTCAACACATGTCCCCCAACAAATCTTTGTTTTGTAATTATAAAGAGTTGGATTCTCCTTGCTTAATTATCTTAGGTGATAACAGCACTCATCATGTTGTTGGTTTGGGCTCCGTCCTTTTAAGACTTCCCAATGACCAAAACTTACTAATTCTTGATGTATTATTAGTTCCAGGATTATGCTAAAAACTATTCTCCTACAAAAGCTTCAAATTTTTAACTTTTCTACATTAGTTTTCAACTATACAGTTGAAGAGGGCATGTTAGTTAGTCAGATTACATACTACTGTAACTTAGAATGAATAGCTACATCTTAATGTCTCACACTGTTCTGTTAGTCAAGCGGTGCTTTCTTCCTGCTATATTAAGGTAGGATACCTTGTATTGATATACATTATTATAATATATTATTTCGTAATACCTTTCGTCTTCCTGTCAGTCTTGCATCTTCTTATCAACAGTAGTAGTAGTAGTAGTAGTAGTAGTAGTAGTAGTAGTAGTAGTAGTAGTAGTAGTATGAATAGTAGTATGACTTCCAATGAATTTTTTTGGATTTTATAATATGGATGATGTCACATAGTTTTGAAAGGGAGTATTTCCATGGTCACCAGTCCGTCCTTTAAGGGTTAACCTTTGAAGGCCCAAGGAGATTGTTTTGGGCCTCTCACCTGTTCAACAAGTCAAAGTTATAATTTCATTTCCCTACATTCTAAGAAGTATATCTAAGTGAATTTCATATTATGATGTTCATATTGAATGGGGAAGTTCAAAAGTATAATTGACATCATGTAATACACTTGATGTACAATGCATATTGTTAATCAAAGTTCAAACTTGTGAAAAAATACAAAAACTACTTGGGCCTTGAGGGTCAAGATTTGAGGTGTAGAGTATTGTTCCACCATCCATTTCACCCTAGTAGGACTCTGCAGACACTAAATGTTTGATGGATGACATAGAATCCTTCTATGTAAGATAGAAATGCAAATATTCTGAATGTAAGATCGTAATACAAATATTATTTGTGTGAAAAGGAGAGGTGTCGCACAATAGTTTGATCTCTAATGAGTGATTTTGGGGATTTTTAAGCAAATGATGCATACAATATCAAAAAATGATTTCCGAAATAACCAACCCATCATTTTGGGGGTTAATTTTACACCTACAACTCCCAATGAATGTGAGTGTCATATTCTTTAGCATGCATCCACCAACATTGTTTTGGCTCTAGATTTCTTTTTAAAATCTAAAAGCACCTCAAATCAAGCAAGTGTCTAGTAGATTGATAGTAGATTGGTGATGAATTGGTGGTAGATTGGTGGTGGATTTAAGTAACTTCTAGAGCATTTTGATTGTGATTGACTAAGCTTTCTTGCTTCTAAATTTTTTTACTAATACTTTTTTTTGTTTGATTTGCCACAATACTTCTGTTTATCTTTTTGCACCTTTCATAACATGTTTTTAGCTTTAAATTTGGTGACGATTGACTACGTGGCAAAAGAACTCACTAAAGAATGGATCTTTTTGTTCTTGACTTTAATCAAACCAAATTAGAAGTGTGTCTAATGTTTTGTAAACTTAGATTCCAATATTCTAAAAACAAAAGAAATTTTATATGAAGGTCTTAAATTTATTTTGAAATCTAAAACACTAGAATTAGAAATTTTCCAAAATTCTAAAAATGGCATTTTATGCAATTTAAATTCCAAAACTAAACCATAAGCATTGAAACCAACCTAGGGATAGTGGGATACAAAAGTGCTTTGGGGGTTGTTGGATCCATCCAAATTAAAACTACTCACAAAGAGGTTTTATAAAGCATCCTTCTAGGAATATCATAAATCCAACACAAAAAATGACTCACTAAATATATTACTATCTTTTGATGGGTGCAAGATTAAAACTAGAGAATATCATCTTTGGAAGCCCATTAAAATTCTCTTGAAATGAAAAAGGATATCATTCAAGTTTAGAATTTGAACAAGCAACACAAATCTATTAGAAGCAAGCTCAGAAACAAGTACTATGTGACACATCAAAGCACACTTAAGAATGAAAGAGAAGAATTAAATTTTGAAAATTTTATATGCCAAGCATGAGAGACATCGTGTGGCTCAAATCAAAAACTTTCTTGTATGCCCTATCAATAAGCTTTTCATCCAAAATTTCATTTTTCTCTTGCACTGTTGGAGATGTTCTTAGGTTCAATGTTCTTGTGACGATTGTCTAGATACACAAAAAGATCGCATGCATTGGATTGACGTTTTTTTATAACATTTTCTTCTATTCTAATAAGGTTTCTTCGCCATATTTATTGACCTCAATTGTGCATAGGATTGTTTCTTTATATCTTAAACAGGGCACATGCATTTGAGAAATAAATAAAAATTGCAAGTTTTACGAATGCACTGGCAGTCCATCCGTAAACGCTTGTCAAATCCAACAGCGTCCATTCATCCCACTGTTGGGCTCTGAGATAGGTTAGTAGTATACTCCGTGCTTGTTTCTTTCTTGTCGCTCATTGTCATATCCAGAGTTAATTTAATTGTGAACTGTGTCTAATTCAATGCGAAAACAAGTTAACGTGGCCCTGCTCGAGATCAAAATGACTGAAGTATGACTTTGCATTACATCTAAACTACAGCACAGCTAATTCAAACATTGCATTACGGCAACCTTTGAGCAGCAAATGTCAATGTAGCATTCAGATGCTGCACAAGTGAGTCTTGTGGCCAAAAATCATCCAGACCTCGATGTCCTCCACCCAACCATTCTCTCCCCCACCCCACCCCACCCCACCCCACCCCCCACCCAATTGCGTGTTCCACCATTCTCATCATCATTCATATAACTATCACAAAAGTCACACATGATGGCTCTGAAGCACAAAGATTGGGGGTCCAACCACCAGTAGCAGCTCTAGAATCAAGTGGAAAAGCTTTAGAGTACAATTCAAATTCCCATGGTCTCACTCATAGAAATCTTTATAATCCGCGAAAGAGGTTATTCAAGCTTCTCGTGAATTGATACCTGCTTCACTACCAATACAGAGAGACAATTCGAATGTGAAAGTCTGCCAAAGCTACGGGAAATACATCATATCCATTCGACATATACTTCACAAACGCACACGCATGTAGGATTCATTACGGCGATGGAGCTCAATGGCGAAGTTTGCATCTGGTACACCTGCACAGGGAGATCTATCTGACATCTTCTCCCCCCGGGGATGATCGATGGACTAGTCAACGAATAGTAAAGCTACAAAACTTACCAACCTCACCGGGCCAGCAGCTTAGCCAGTACCCAGGTTCAATTCACAAGTTAAAAATCTACAACGTTGAAGAATTTTCAGGGTACAGTAACATTGGACACGAGCGCCTGCAGAGCGCTGAGCTCGCTCTACACCTTGGCGGACGTCAACGACGCCGGGTTCTTCTGCTCCGCCAAGAGGCGCTCGTACACGCCGCGGATCTTGAGCCCACAGATGGTCTGGAACAGCCCCGTGCCGTTGTTGCTGCCCGGGAAGTCGGCGTGCTTCAACATCTGTTGCGTGATCTCGCCGTAGAACTTGGTAGAGATGTTGCTCAGATGCGACTCCACGTAAATGAGCTCGTCCAGCTTGTCGAACTGACCGTCCATCTCCAGCACGGAGACCTCGTTCCCGTAGTACGTGTCGGGGCCGTAGAAGAACTTGATGCCCGGGTACGAGCACGTGAGCTTACGGCCGCAGGGGATCCAGGAAATGGTGGAACCTTCGTCGAAGAGATACACGGGCTCGAAGAACTTGACGCCTTCCTTCATCACCATGCGCACGCGCAGCACTTTGGCTTCGGTGTCGTCGGGGATGAGCTGCGTTGGCAGCACCTGGATGACGGCGTCGGCGTACTGCTTCTGGGGATCTGTCAAATCATGCATGGTACCAATCCTTGGTTACCATGATGCATTCTGAAAACACGTAGAACGTACACAGTGTGCATTGTCCAGATTTTCAGGGTTCTGAACAGGGAGAGGGGCTTACCAATGAAGGCATCGAAATCGGGCTTGCGAGCAGCGATACTGGCCTTAATACTCGCCAAGCTGTGACCTCTTTCCGCCATATCACGCTGCACATTAAACACAACACGTACTTAGAATGAGATATTGATTGTCTAGTACAAAGTGCATGTGGGTTCACTGGGATGCCAATTTGGGTGAGTTTTCGGACGAATTATCTAGCCACCAACTGTAGTAGTGAAAATTAGAACTTATGAAACCCAATGGGCATGATTACGGCAGAATTCTGTCATCGGGAGAGCCGGAGAATATATTTACCTGAATCTTCCAGGCGAACTTGACGTCGTCACTAATGTCGAGGTAAATGCTGAAGTCGAGCAAATCCCTCACACGTTCATCGTACCTGCACAAACGCACATCGCATTGTTCATATACAGCCTCATGTCCGTCAACAGAGGCTGGTTTCCCTCTTCTCGTCTTGTCAATCTTCGACGATTCAGCGGAATCGGCGTCTTCACGCAGAGAATCAATTATTATCAACGTTGGAAGACTGTAAATTTTCCATTAAATATACGAATGATCGTCACCCCTCCACCACCATCCCTGCCATGCCCATTCCACAACCTCAAAGGCTTGGATCCTTCAGGCACTTACTGCGTTTAGTTGGCTATGGCACAAAACACTTAGGGCTGCATTCCCCAAAACTGAAATTGCGAGGCTTCATATCTACGACAGTGGCGGCGCTACTGTAGCTTCTAACCAGAAATTCAGCGCAGGGCCCAGAATTGGCATTTCCAATTAAGAATTCGCAGCCAAAAATCAAAATTCTCTCATTTCCCAAATGCAAACTTTGCAACCAGTGTGGACTCAGTTACAGCTCAAAACTCAAAACTTCAGTGCAGCTCCCAACATTGCAACAAGAGCACAATTCACCTCACATAGGCAGCAGCTCCAATTGGTACTTACATCGGGTGCAGTCCCTCGATGACGAGAATCTTCGGCGGCTGGATCGTCTCCGGCGCGTCCAACAGTCCCGTGACGTGGTTGTAAATGGGCTTCTCCACGGCCTTCCCTTCCTTCAACGCCTTGACCTGCTCGTACATGAGGTCGAAATTGTTGGCCTTGGGGTCCAGCGCCGTGACCGAGGCTTCCTTGCGTCCATACCTGTCCAACGAGTGGTAATCGTCGAGGCAAATAACAGTGGTAGTGTCACTAATCAAAGTGTTGGAGTCTGGGTTACCTCCCTTGGGAGGCGACGCCGCCCCTCCAAATACAGACGTCAACCTGCGCATGAACGTCGACTTCCCGCATCCGGAGTCCGCTGCCAATCCAATCACCACAGTCTGCCCATCCGCTGCCTTGCACACCACCACCGCTCGCCTCCCAGCACTTCGCGCCTCCACCCTTGACGAGCTCGCCAAACACGACTGGCCATGGAAGGAAGATGATGTCAATCTCCCAGCAGCAGCTCGGTTCGCCTTCGCTCCACCCAGACGTGGCGTGGCGACGGCCGTGGACGCTGCAGAGGTGCACGCCATGGCTGCCATCGCTGCAACTGCTGAATCCCTCGAAAGACAGACTCCGACGTCGCTGGCCAATTTGGGGTACTGCAAGTTCGGAATGGATCCCTGGACTTGGATCCCGTGGAGGAGATTGGCAGGACAGGTGGGTCGGGGTAGTTGCAGCAACCTGCAGGGGGGCGTCTTACGATGGATGGCTGTAGGCCGGGCGATGATGGCGATGGCGAGGGAGCTGCTGGACCTGGAGCGACCTTACGGGGCTGCCTTATCCTGGGCCGAGTGAGAGACGGTGAGGGACGGAGGGACATCCATTGGAACAGGGCACCCAG
This sequence comes from Straminergon stramineum, assembly GCA_963920665.1. NCBI lineage: Eukaryota > Viridiplantae > Streptophyta > Bryopsida > Hypnales > Calliergonaceae > Straminergon > Straminergon stramineum. The sequence goes on along the minus strand of OY987263.1, from coordinate 19,641,714 downwards.
AACCTCTCGTTGCCTATCCTGCCTTTCCTTCCGCTGCGTTCCGGTTCTGCAGTGAAACACCAGGCTCGGCTCAGTTGCACTCCCAGCCAGCCAGGTCAGCCGGAGTTCCACTTTCCTGGGAGATCATTTCTCCTCCAGGGGGGCCAAGTGCTCACTGTTATTACAGCTTTGGAAATGAATTTGAGTTTGGAGCTTCTCTTGCTAGCCCATCGGTCACAAAAAACTACGGCAAAAGCATCCTTCTAAGTAGGTCTAAATTTGTTTCTAAGACCCTTAGTAACAACACTCTTTAACCCCTAAATGCCCAAGGCACCAAATTCTAGTGTTTTGAAAACTTTGAAGTTAAGTAAAATCCAACCAAATTGCTATTATTAGTAGTTTATATTTTTGGAGAATTCTTTTTGAAGTCTAGTTTTAGGATCAAAAAGTTGATCTGAAAAATAAAGGATTATGATTTTTCTACTGAAGATTTAGTGCAGGGATGCCCATTGCAATCTTGACTTCTCGTAGTGTTGAGGGCTCTTGAAAATGAGCCTCAAATACACTAGATCTTGAAGGCAAAATTGCATTAGAAATTCATTTAAAAAATTTGTAGAATAGATTTTGAAAAACTGTAAATTAAATGGGGTTGTGCATGCTAGGCCCTATAACCTCATATTTTTTTAGTGACCAACTTTTTAGAGTTCACATGCAAAAAGTGAATTGAAAAATTTTCACAATTTTTACACCTTCATCATCAAACATTATAATCTTTCGATCTATAAGTGATATTGTTATGTTTTCTTTTCCTATGTGATCTCTAACATGTGTAGTTTAACTTTGTACGGTTACAATTCAAAAGAAATTGGTACAACTTATGAAAATGTTGACTTTTTGTTCAATTTAGAGCAAATTTCAAGGAGCTCAAAACAAGCCTTGGGCATTTAGGGGTTAACACCAAGTGTGAACATATCTTAATCCTTAACCCCTCATCGCCTAATGCCGGGTTCAAAAACAACATTTCTTTTGAAGTGTTATAGATATAATTTTCACTAAGTTATAGAGATCTTGCCGTACAATCTTGTAGTGCACTTCTGGTAGATGACATGCATCAAATTTGGTGTCATTTGACTACATAGATTGCAAGATTATGATGTTTTAGTGTTGAAAAAGGATGCTGAAATTTTCCTAAAAATATATTTGGAGGCAAAATTTAGTTTTTAAATCTACTCAAACAAAGAAACTTTAACCTATAAAGTGATTCAAAATCAGCATAAAAATGCATTGATGAAAAAAAATATCATGCAATTGACTCGTTGTGTCTGCAAAATGGTTTGAAATGTCCAAAAATAGCAAGAAAAGTTGCAAAAAACACATCAAAAATTAAACCTCCTTCTACTAAAATGCTTCTCAGTCAATCATAACTTCTTGGATTGATATGAAATTTTATAAACACAAACAAGACTAGTATGTACAAGTTTTCAAAAAAAAATTATTGAAAACAAACATTGTATGAAGAAGTAACAAGCCGCCGAAGTTCATTGTAGTCCAAAAATGTCAAGATTTTGAACTTCGAATTACTCTTAGACATTCAAAACAACTTGGATTGACATGAAAATTCTACCACAATAATTAGATTTCAAGGAAAACATAATCCAATAAATTTTATTGAAAAATAACTTTGGATGAAGGAGATACAAGCCCCCAAAGTTGCAGCCATCAAATGCAGTTTGGTGAACTCAAATTGAACTTGTGAACTTCAATTGGCTTCCAAGAATTCAATACATCTTGTATTGATCTGAAAATTTTACCACACAAATTAGAAGAGAGAACGCAAATTCTCCAACAAATGTTATTGAATTCAGACATTAGATGCAAAAGTTATAGCACTTTGAATTTGACTTGAGGACACTTTTGGTCCCCTTCGGCAGTGAGGGATTAAAGGATGGATTGGTGACCATGGAATTCATCCCTTTTGGAACTGTGTGACATCATCTACTTAAAGAAAACCAAAAATATTCATTAGAGGTCAAATTATTGTACAAGATCTCTCCTTTTTGCACAAAATTCCAAGGATGAACTATTGCACTTTTGTCCTACATAGGAAGATTCTTTGTCATCCTTCAAATAGAAAACGTCCTTGGCACCATTTAAGGGTAAAGCTTATTCCCTTTTAAGCAAGGTGAGAGTATCCCCAATCAAACACAAATGTTCCATCAACACAAACTTAATTTAATTTTAGTTAACCCTAAAAAAAATTGGGAGAATTTTTCATGCAAATTTGGAAGAGTTCCTTCAACCTATTTCAATTTAAGGTGTTGGATTTGTCCTCCTTGTAATATTTTTGACTTAAATTGTACAAAAAAAATGACAAATCTATAGATCACTATGTAGAGTATTTTGGCGATTTCAACTTTTATATCTTGATATGAACTTTAGCCAAAAAATAATGTTTTTTTTTTTAATTTAGAGATCACCAACTCATGAAATAGAGCATATCAAGCCTAGTTTCTACCCAAATTTAAAATTTTGAAAAATTCCTAGGATTCAAATTTTTATTGCAATTTGACCTTTGGGCCTATAACTATAGATTGATGATTTACTATTATTAGAATGATGTAGTAAATTGCTTTGCACCACAATGTTCTAACTAAAGTGTACATGCACCTATAGAGAAACTTTTAGAATTTTGAAGCAAATCAAGTACATAATATGCTTCAAAATTCATAATAATCTCAAATTTCATTCATATATTCAAAAATTAATAATAATCTCAAATTCTTACAAATCAAATTGAAATTTTTATGATTTATTGAATCATGCTTCCATATAGTCTATAAGTGCCACTAGGGCACTCCAAATCCAACAAAAAAATACACCGATTTATAGCCATCTCACTCACCTAGAAAGGCCACAAAATTATCCTAAAATGGCCACAACATTGAGGCCCTCATATAGCCATGGTTACAAATAAGAAGTCCTCTCCTACGTTGTAAAGTCCCTCTTTATGCTAACATTGCAAAGCCTACCAACAACAATTGTGGACAAAACTTGGTTGAGTAATCATCTAGCTTCCAACAGTGAGGAGCAAGATCAAGTGTGGGCAACACTTGCTTTAATGTAGAATCACTTATATATGATTGACAATTGAATGCAAGCCTACAAAACAACCGGTGTCTTGAGACATGGACGTTGTGGATTGACACATTGTCCAATGACAATGGTTAATGAATTTGTTATTGCATGATGTTGGCCCAACAAAGCTTGTCCATTTGTTGAATTGTGTCTTCCTCAAATTGTGTCAAGTCTCTTCGATGACTTTCTTGTTAGCATATCTTGAGTGCATTACACTATTCAAAGATAAACAAGAAGACAATGGAAATTCCCTAGTTCATATTACCAAATAAAGATTGCATGAATGATTTTACACCACAAAAGGGACAAGACCCTATCCCCCTACAAAATCACTTCAAATTTGTTGCTTGTACACATGAAAAGTGTCACTTTCACATGCCAACAATGCCCTTGAGCTCAATTCCTCAAAAGTGAATCATTTGATCTTCTTTCATGGACATAATGGGGCCTTTATAAAGTGACACAAAGAGTTAGATGGCATGAATAGGTCAGTTACTTTAGTGTAGAGCAAAAGCAACTGTTTCCAAGCTTTTGCAAAAACTTTATAAATACCCAAAAAATTTGGTGCTAGATACTTTGTTGTGCAATTCGTTGTATCAAACATTTAACCAATTGATCTTAGGTCTCCTAGTAGTGAATATACACTAAGATAGGAACTAAGCACGTTTGTAATGTAATATAATAAATTCCTTTAGAACAATTTTAGTAGAAGCAATTATGTATGGTGATTGATCCTAATATTAACTATTTGAATATGATGTATTGCACCATAGGGATTCAAGAAGAAATGATGAAGATATTTTGCAAATGCTCATGCAAAATGGTTGCACAATTATTAGATGCATAAAGAATGAGTTATAAAGTTTTAGAGTTAAAGGTTGTAGAAGGTTATTACAATTGTAACTTAGACCAATCCAAAATTCATCTCATGTATTCAAAACAAATATCAATACCACAAAAACTTTGCCTAGGGCTAAATCATAAGAAACTTTACTAAAATCTCATCTTTATAAAGTTTCCACCTCTACAATATCATACACGAACCCATTTATTACCCAAAAGGACCACCAACTCTACAATGTATTGGTGTTTTTGAAGGAATAGTTGTGAAAGTTACCACATGCATTTTGCAAAAGCTACCTATAATATTAAAAAACAAATGGATACTTTTGGCATTTGTTTATTGGTATAACAAAATAAAAACATTTAAAAAGTATACAGTTCTTAATTTAGCCCTCAAGAGCTTAAAGTCAATTTTTTGTTGGAAATTACTCATGAATTATTGATATCTCATATATTATAATTTCTCATGCACTTTGACAAATATTGGATATATAAAAATTTGTACTCATATTATATCTATACTTGTAGTTATATATATGCATACACATATGTGTATGCAAATTTGTTTATATATTATGCATATATTTGTATTCATATTCAATTGGAGGGGGATGAATTATTGAATTATTTCTTTTTCTTTTTTGTGACCATGATTTTGTGAGAGTTACTCAATGGTGTTTTTGAGGGAACAATTATCCTTCTAAAAATCACACTTCTAATATCCTCTAAAGAATACATGATACAATTTGTAGAACTCATTTTTTAAGATTGACCACTTTTCACAAGAATGAATGAATTTAAAATAGACAAAATATCTCACTTGTATATAATACAAAACTCTTGGGTGGAACACTCAACTATAAATAGTCATTATTGCTGCAATTGATAGTACCACTCACACCACATCATTCAATTCAATTCTAAAAATATTTAATGGCTACTAAATCTGCAATTAAAATAACTATCAAATACTCAATTCATATACATCTTCACAAACAACAACTTAAAAACAAATAATTACTTTGTATATTCACAAATCACCTTTAATATAAACTAAATAAGATACTTATATATATATATATATTTCTTTTTTCTTTTTTCTTTTTTCTTTTTTCTTTTTTCTAGAGACTTTCATAAGTTCTAGTCACATGACATGGATCATGAGATGTATCTTGTGATGTTCATGGGTGCATGAGTTTTATTAAGTATAAGAGCTTAGGAACTCTAAAAGGCTCTTTCCTTGATTCAAGAGAAGTTAGACAGCTTCTGAGATAAGAAATTCCCACCCACCCTCCCTTTTGACGACTCTGAATTGTATTGGCTAAGTATGATTTGCATTCACATAATATGGGTATTTAGTCATTATAATGCAAATAAATTGCATTATAGGAAGATGTACAGGCACGTTACTAATGTCTGCACTTTACCAAATATAACTTGCTGGTGTGATTGGTCCCTTGGACTATAAAACTACAGTAATTAAAATTGATGGTAAATGGATAGTTGAACTGTTCATGGTCACTTATTCATTGTGCCATGCTGATTTTGATATGGAGGGTAGTTGTGTAATGGAGAATGAGATAGTGTATAAGAATGGAGGCTACATTAATTTATAATTTAATTTTGTGGCTGTTCGGCCGTTATGAGCTAATAATGCCGGAATTTGGAACTTGGAGCTTTTCCTATGCATGGCCTGCCATTTGTTGGAGCTTCCAGGAACATGCTTGAGAGAATGTACATGTGTTTGTGAGACTTGGGGGTGTTACTACTGCTTGGCTAAAACAAATACACTGACTGGGGTAGTGGAAAGGGCTTCCATTCTCCTCCTTTGTTACTAAGAAACTGGGGCTTTATTTACAAGCTCAGTGAGGGTTAGCAATCACTGTCTTCCATACATACTGTGTGCTCAGGGGTTTGGTGATATTGGAATTTGGATTTGGAGCTTTTAAGCTATCCTTATGGCTGCTTCCTCTTCCCAAAAAAACTCTGCAAGTGTTCAGGTTTTGGTCAATCGATGTTGTTGTGGATTAACGTATTTGTGTTATTTTGTCTTTTAATTTGACATGTGACAACAATAACAAGTGTTGCGGACTGAAGACACCTCTCATGCACTTTCTAACTAACTACGTGTTTGTTGGATTGTATGGGTGCAGGTGAGGTCCGCTTCCTCATGAAGAACTATTGGACAGTAGACAAATACGATTATTCTGATAAAAAGTTCATTGTGACTCTATATTGAATAATCTTTGTATTCTTCAATATTGAGAGTTCAATCTTCTTGGTTCTTTTCCATTACAATAAGCCATGAATTGTTGTGTTTTGTTAGAAATAAGGCTGAAATGATAACTATGTGTTTGATACAGTGTCTAGAAGTTTTTTTGCCTTGCAAAAGAATATATGTATCTTGGATACTCTTTGAATACTATATCTATCGGTGCCTTGTTCAAAAAATAACACATGCTGAATTTTTTGAATTGGGATATTATGGCTATTGTTGCCTTGCAACAATAGTATAACTTATGGATTCTTGGCAAAGGTTGAATACTTTGTACATTTTTGTTTTATATCTCAATGCCAGATGAGCTTTGCACAAAATAGCACTGAGATATGAGTGTAAGTTGTGCATTGATAGAATATAGACAATGATGGGAAATAGATTATGTCCTTGTGTAGCATGCTATTTAGCTTGGAAAGGTTTCGATGAGTGCCCAGTTCCTGGGATGTTCCAGTAATGATCTTTTTTAGATTAGAATTCTTGGATTTAATCCTAGGCTTTCCATTCTACTGCTGTAGGGCAAAACGGAGTATCATTATATACACTACCTTGTTATACATCTTATGTTCAGTACATCAAGATTATAAGGGAGGTTAATCCATTTTATTTAAAGCCAACTCTATGTGGCTTAGCACCAATTAGGACCAAACAGTCCAATGATGTTCACAGGGATTGATAACCTATGAATATCAGCACACATACACTTATGTTAGTTAAGGCCTCAAGATCTCATATCAAGGCATAATTAACATTAATAATACAATAAATTGACGGTAATTTGGAGCTTTTGCCTTAATGAGGCTAAGAAAATTCGAAATGTTGGAAGTAGCCATACTGCTGGCTGGAAGCGCCAAAACTGCCGCACTCCAACTAAGGCTGTTGCCAAAATGTCAAGTATTTCCAGTGTATAGTCTTCTTGCTTACGACTTGAGCAAAGTATTAGGTTGTAACTGAGTAGGATTGAACGTGTATTTTGAAGTGTATGCTTGTACTCGTAAACTTACTACAATGGTGCTTGGATCCCAGAACAACGGCCAATAGGTTTTGTTTCATTCCATAGCTATTAACTTGCCCAATTTCTATAAACTTCTCTTATGTTTGTTTCTTGAATAGAATTGGAGATTGTTTCTCAGGTGAACATACGATAACAAGTTGTGGCACTTTGAAGACACCTTGTATACGTCCATTAGCATACTAATAATCTGCTAGTTGGCATGGTTACAGGTGAGGAGTGCCACCTCCTGAGGAAATTTTTCAAAAAATTCCTAACGATATTATGGGCGTATGAAGGACAAATGTTTTGTGAATAAGACATTGCATTATCCTTCTTGTATTGGCTTTGCTCGGAATTGTGTGTCACATGAATATGTTGGTTCCAAATTGCTGTTTGAATATTCCCAGTTCGTTTCTTAGGTTTTCAGCCATGTTTGGCAAGGACCACAGTGGATTCGAGTACATGGAACTATACATATGAATTACTGTCCCAATAGAGAATGGAAAAACTCAAGGAGTTTTTTCAAACACTTGATATATTTTTTCTATACCATATATTTTTTTCACCAAACTTGTTGTTGGATCGCATACTAGTTTACTCTTGGCTTGAATACTTTCTGATGAATATTCATACAGCCTCTTAGAGTAAGTTTGGAGTTATGAATATAACCACGATATATAACTGTGCTCTTCAGGGCTATACTCTTCAATGAAGAAATGATCAGGATATAGTTTCCTTCTTTGTAATGAACTGAAGATGATTTTTTGTGCTTTTTTATAAAAGACAAGAATGAATCTAATTTTGTATCACGAATATGTTTATCGAAAGGGAAGCAGAATCTACCCTGAATCGATTAGGGAAGTATCGAAAAGACATTTTTTTCTTTCAAATTACACCTAGCATGGCCAAACAAGTTTTGTGTCCTGTTATAACCTTTGAAGCATGATTCCAATGAACTTGAAATTTTATTTGATTGTGTATGTCTTAATTGTAATTATATCCCCTATTTTTCAGAAATTTCAAAAAGTATTTTAATATTTCTAATTCAATTTCTCTAATTTTTCACACTTTTGAATTTTGGGATTTTTAGTACTAGGAAGTACCCAAATTTAATGATCTAGAGGTGAAATTTTAGTGGTCCATTATCACACTAGTTGTGTATGTTCCATGTGAGGGGCATCAAAAGTACATTATTTTATGTCCTCCACATTTGTGTAAATAGGCCAAAAAAGGGGCTCCATTGCACATACATTTTTGAACATTGAAGATGGTTTCAAGTTCATTCTTTTGGTGAAATCTCATCACCATCAAGTCTTTACAAATTCCAAGTTTTAAGTTTTTTCTATTTCACTATGGTTGACTTATTATAAATTAAAGTGTAGACATACCCCTTTTTAAGAACATATAGAATTTTAGATTATAATATTTGATTATAGAAGGATTAGAGTTATAGAAGTTGTTTCAAGTCTTAAAATCCTCTATCACTTACTTGTCAAATCTAAAGTTATAGTCCCATTAAGAATATGAGGTTAAAGAAAATAATATATATAACTATAAATAATTTCATTTCATTCCAAAATATTCTCTACAAATTGTTGAGAATAATAAAAAATGTAATTTTTTCCCAAATCTTGTAAATTTGAAGCTCATTCTAAATATCTCTTTCCCCTTCTAGAACTAAAGGACAATACAAATTTTCAATGTTGTGAAGATGTATTGTAAAATCAAATTTAGAAAAATCTTTGAATAATTACTTTCAAATTCAAGTTGTAAAATGTGATCCATAGATCAATTTCATAAAATTGGATTTACTATTGCACTAACTTATATTTGCAAATCAAATTTTAAATGAAAAATAAGAAATTCCTTCAAAAATTAATTAAAGATCATACAATTTTAAGTTTTTCAAGATTTTTTTTCCCACATTGGTCACAACAATCTACTAGGTGCGAATTTTTTGACCAAATTCTTTTGTGCACTATGTGCACTACATCCACTACATCCATCTAATGGACACTAACAAAATTTTCAATTTTCAAACCATTTAAAAAAAATTAAAGAGTGATTATTGGAAATTTCAAGGGACTTAATTTTTGATTTATGTACATATAATTCAAACATGAAGGTTCTACTTTGCTCAAAGAAATGGTCTCTAAGATCAATATTTTTGAAACCTCTCATTTAATATTAATTTGACAAAACAATGACAATACAAAATACTTTGATGGTGAATAATATACAATTTGGATTTTATATTTGGATTTTCATTACCAAGTCTAATTGAAGAGTCTCTCACAAATTTTCATTCAAAAATTGAAATCATCAAAAGAAAATTATTTCTAGAGATGTAATTAATCATAACAAAAATGCTATCATATATATTTTATTCATCCAATATTAGAAATAAAAGATTTGGTGAACTAATATCACATGACTATCTGTACAAAGAAATTTAAGCTCAAATTTCAAAACTCAACCTACTTTTATTTGATACTTTAAAAAAAATTTGGAGTGCATTTGTACAAGGGGACAATGCACATTTTTCTCACTTCAAACTCCAATAAATAAGACTTTGAACCAAAGAACCTAAATTTAAAGTAATCAAAGGTAGCATACCTTATTTTTCAGATTTTCAAATTGGTCATACATTAAAATATCCAAACATTGTAGAAATAGTGAATTTCAAAGTTTAGGAGCCATCAAAAATTGTGCAAAGGGACAATGTTTTTGTGCATCATAGAGAATCATGACCTAAATTCAAAATGTTAAGTTTTTTATTATGATTTTTTAAGATTTTAATTTTTATATTCAAGTTGTTTTTGAGGGTCCATTCATGAATAAGAGAAGTTACTTCTTGAGGTGAAATGTACTTATACCCTAAAAAATATTTATAAAGCATGCTAGCATCAAAATCTATACAAATATTTGTGAATCAAAAAAATAATTTACAAACATTTAGATAGATGAAGAAACCAACATTCTTGTGTCTTTGAGCGTGTTTGTATTAATCCATTGTTCAAAATTTAAATGCCAAGTCCTTAATCTTTCATGGACCAAGCCTTCAAATTTTTGATAGCAAATGAATCCAAATGTGTCTCAAGCACATAAAATCTTGGTTAATTTATCCATCCAATTGTGTGTAGATTTGGGGAATAGATTTCTAATATTTATACAACAAAGATCTTCAAGACTTTGTTCAACAAATGATCTTTAGTTCAAAGGATATAAGTATGTTTTCACCTCAATAAATAATTTTTTCCAGTTCAAAAAGTAGCCTTCAAAAAAGACATAAATAAAAGAGTTATAAAAAAATTATGAAATCACCCTAATAAGAATTTAAGGAAAAATTATTCTTATGAGAATTACAAATGTTCAATATTCAAATAATTTTAGAAGGGGCTTTCACTTTTGGAATTAAAATTTTATTGATAAAAATATTAGTTTGTTTAGTAATAGATCTAATTGTATAGACACAATTTGTAGGTCATATTTTATAAATGTTGTGTAAAATTCATCATTAAATTATCATTCTAAGTTGCAATTATATAATTCATCATCACAATTTGGGGAGATTGAAATAATATTTGAAGGAGAAAAGACACTTTCTTACTTGAAGACAAAAGAAATATGCTAAATGAAAAAATAAAAATAGACTAAATGGATATCTCTCCTATGTAAGAAAACTTTTGGGTGTATTTTATTTCTTTCAATTTCATTATTTTGAAACAATTTTTTAAATCAAGGTTTATATCAATCACATTAAATTTCAAGTTCCAATATATATATAATTTAATATGTTAAATACTTGAATTGATTGAATGAATTCATCTTTGGGGATTCGAGGAGCTCAAATGATGGGATGTGGTCTCTTGATTATCGAATGCATTTACTTGGAAAAGGAAAAGGAAATGCATATGAATATTTGAAATATATATATATATATATATATATATATATATATATATATATATATATGGTTTTAAAAGATATCCTTCTTGAGAATAGTCTCTAATAATAAAAGACACTAAGCAATTTTCGATCATTTCAATATTTAGATAAGTGTGAAATAATTTTTGAAAACTTAGAATAGATACTTAATTTTTATATTTATTATGATTTTTCATAAAATAATAAATGATAAAAATATACTATGTGTGACTTAGAATTTTATTTTTATTAAATTTTAGAAATCATGACTTAAAGGGAAAAAACTTGCATATTTCATCTTCTTTTAGAATCTATCAAACTTTGTGTGCAACTTATTTATTTCCTTCAAGAATGCAAAAAATTCACTCTATACCAATAGGAGAATTCAAAGTTTCTTAATGTAAGACATGATTATTAAAAAACTTTAAGTTAGTATGTGTAGAAAATATTTATTTGTAAACAATGAAAAAGTTTTGTGCCTCTATTTGCACTAATAAACCAAACTATTATTGTAGTATTTAATTTCAACCAAACATTTTATAATATAGTTTTTGATGATAAAATATATGTGTTTGGAGAATTTTAAATCTTTGGCACTTGAATCTATTCTAATCTATTTATATTAGTTCTATATTTCCTCAAATGGTCAAAATAAGGTACCCATCTGTCTAACCTAATGTGTACTTTGCCCATGGTACAAGAATTAAATGCCAAGTGCTTCAAAATTCATATTTTGGGCTTCAAGCCAAAGTTTTATCCAAAATATCTTTTCATTCATCTACAACAATCCTTAAATTAAAAGATGACCTTTCTTTAATAATAATTAAATAATATATTTGTTCAAAGATATAAGCATAACGTGCCCTCCCTTTCAAGCTCTAAAAAGGTAATCTCCATTAATTTAGTTTGTTATAGGAAAAAGAACTTTACTTCACCTACCTCTAGAAGCATGGTTAGTTGTAATAAGATAGGTCTATGAAGTAATAAAACTCAAAAAACAAAGGATATATATTTCTTTCTCGAATGTACCAATTGCATTTGTCTACGTTCTAATACTTAATGTATCAAAGGATGAACACCTTTAGAGCCTTGTGTGATTTCAACTTCAAAATTAATCACTAATTCCATGAAGGCCCTTGAAATATGAAACAACTTGAGTTACATGCCAATTCCATTCACCGTATATTTCAAGGAAAGTTTATGGAAAATATTTCAAGGAGTCCAATTCCCCCAAATTGAGAATCAGCTAGAAAATGGTCACTTTATTGACCTCCTACTTTAACGGTCAGTACCCCAACAAACTTGCGGTTATTACCGGTACCCCTGCTGCTCGGAGTTAGTGGAGCAGCCGATGAGCTTCTTCTTTGGACATGATATAATATTGAAGGGTTTCGGGTTCCTGGGCCTCCCGCCATTCTTTCGCTTTGAATTGCTCTCATCATCTTTTCACGATTAGTCTTTGCTCTTCTCGGATTTTGCGACAATGATTTGTCTCAGACCCTAAACCTTTGTGTGTTTGTTTGTGTGTGTGAGTGTGTGAGAAAGAATTTGGGTTTACTATTCTGAGTTATTGGTGGAGTAGGTGTGAAGCTCCTCAACGGGAGCATGCGGAGTTAAATGACAATTGGATAAGCGAATGGTCTCGAGAGCTAGAACTGAGAAGCTTGTAGGAGGGCAGAGAGAAAGAGGAGGGCTGTAGTTTTGATGTTCTCGGAGGTGGGGTTTGTTTGGTATTCACGGTCCTTGTTTCAAATTCTCACTAGTCATTGCTTGTAAGAGGTAGTGGTGAATGGAATGGCACTGGGTGCTCTGCAGTTCCGAATGTGCTCATTTGTATGCACATTCCGCTTGCAATTCTATCTTGAGACACTCAATTCCTCTTGAGATCTTCAGTTTAGTTACGTGGTCTCGTTTTTGGCATGCGTCAGATCTGCGGATGGTACTTGTTTCTCTTGATACCACGAGTTGCGAATTGGTGCGTGCGTGGATGACAGCGTCAGTTGCAGGTTAATTGCAGCAGTTTAAGAGGTACCATTGGCCCTGGTATTTGTTTGGGATGATCTTTGTAATCCTGCTTTGAGCTTGCGAGGTTCCTTTTCAGTTTGCTTATCCGTGTTTTCAATAATTTTTACCTGAGTTGTGAATTGTTGCGAGTTGAGCATGCAGCTTTCTCGGGATCATGGCTGGTTATCGGCTCTTCTGCAAGAGTTGGTGCGTGGGCTACTCATTGGCTCTTGTTAGTCACTTTCGCGGAACCAGGGTTTAAGCTCTGACGACGTTTGTGGGGCTCAGCTTTTAAATTATTTATTTATTTTAGTTTTGACATCTTTGGGCACATTACTGAGCAGACCACGCCTGAAGAGATGCTAGTAGTATGGGGATGTTTGTCTTCATTCAAAATTAGAGTATATGCCTATCATGAACACCATTTTCTCATGCTCCTTGTTTTTGAATTTTGGTGTTGTCTTTACGGTTTAATGGGAGAAGGGTGCGTATTAGTTTTTATGATTGCGGTTGTCGACTTGTGTCATTTGGTTTCCATGGAAGTTGTGCCCGGTGTGGAGCTTTCGGAAGAAGCACGCTATTGTGGATAACTTCACTGCCGTCGTGATAGTATGCAATTTTTGCCCTGCAGATGGTGCCTGGTTCATTATGGAAGTAGCTATGTTGTTCTATTCTAAGTGGGGTGCCAAGATGGCGGCGTAAGTGCACTACTGTTCGTGGCAACCGAAATCGGGATAGTGCAATTTGTATCAAGTAGAGTAGCAGGTGGCAGTATGGCAGAAGCTGTGCAGGTTCTGGCTCTGTCCGACGATGAGGATAATTTGAGTTGCATTTGGAGCACTCATCGTTCTCAAGCTCAAGCTCGATCCCGACCGGGAATTCGACTATGCCCTCCAGTAACTCTAGGTACTAGTTTTGTGTTCTTTTAAAAAGTGTTTTAATTCTTCTTTGTACAATTCTGATGGCTCACTGATTCGAACAAATATTATATTGTGGGTGGGCGCAGTGACTGGTCATGTAGTGTGTTTGGATTCGGATTCGGAGCCGGAGCCAATTATTTTAAAAGAAATTCCTAGGAATTTAAAATCCACTGTTGTGGATGATTGCGTGACAGAATGGCCCTCTTGTAGTGGAAGACCCAGTGCTACAGTAGTTGACCTTGAATTCCAGGGAACCACTTTGGTAAGTGAGACACGGAAGGGGATGCCAGATTTCTCTCGGAGAGAAGTAGAAATCTTATCGCCTAAAAACATAATGCAACAAATACCCACAACGGAATCGGCTCCTAATGCGTTTGAACAGCCCTACATGCCATCTGAAGTGTTAAAGGAGATTGAGAGACCGCGTAAGAAGCAAAAGAAATCTGATGTTACTTCCCTTGCGAATCCTATTTGTGACGTGGATCGACAACTTAAGCTACGGGAGAAAGAGCTGGAATTGGAACGAAAACAAGCTCAGAAAGCCGAGAAGAAGCGAGAAAAGGAAGAAGCCAAAAAGAAGCAGCAAGAAGAGATTTTGCAAAAGAAAGAGGTAATTGTATTCCCACTCTTGAACCACTTTGTTAGAATCTTGCAAAGAAATTTAGTCCTTCGCATATATGTATTTCAATTAGTTGGAAGGCCATTTGTGTTTTCTTGTCTCTTCCTATTTGACAATAGACTATCATCACGAATGAGATGTAGATTGCTTGTAAAAGTTCAGAACAGAATCTGTACATTGGCAGCTTTGCTCTTAAGCCTCGGAGCTCTGAATCTCTTCATGATTTTTGCCGTGCCACTCTTCTTTCCCAGTCTTAACTTCGCTTGGTGTTTGTCACCAGGAAGAGAAGACTCGGAAATTTGCTGCAAGGAAGGCAGCCCAAGAACAGAGGAAAGCTGAACATGAGGTGGCAAGATTCAAAAGAAAGGCTGCTCTTGCGCACATGATAGCGTCAGTAGATGTCAAAGTTGTTGAAAAGGGATCGATTGGAGGTTCGACAGGCCCCTATTTTCATCTTCATTTTCATTTGCAATTTGTCATTTCATCGAGAATTGTTATCCTCTGCACACCTTTCATTTCTGATTATGCTATTGTCAGAACAAGACAGAATGTTTCCAGCAAATTTTTCTGATATTCATCATTTGGTTTAAACAATGCAGGTCAGCTCTTGAGCCGATTTGTGGAGAAGAAACTGCATTATAGACTTGCTTCAAACCCAATCCATAACTCCATAACTTGGTGCACAAAGAGGCTCCGTTTAGAGAACCAAGAGTTTGATCAGTCCGAAGATATTGAAGTTCTTGGAAGTCAAGGCGAGTTTAAAAGTTCACAGGTAAGTTTTGAATGTGGGTTCATTGTAGTCATGCAGATGCTAGTAAGTACTTCTGTGAATTTGGTTACAGCAATTTGAAATAATATCCAAAGGTTATCTGATAACAGAACATTTGCATGTTGTTTGTGTGTACAGGTGATTCACGAGGATGTGCATATCCAGTACATTCTTTTTGTCTTTGAAGCTGAAGAGTTTGCAAAAATGGTTGCTGAATCATTATTGACTTCCCATGTACGAGAAGTACAGCAATTCTATCCTGGCTTTACAATCTGCTATTTGGTGAACAAGATGATGTTTTTCCTTCAAAAGAAGTAAGCACTCTAATTCTGCCAGAGTTTTTGATACATAACCCTCACCGATGCCATAAATATTTTGAAATTGATCGAACTGAATGCTTCTCTTTTGATGATGCTTAAGATTACTAAGCGATTTTGGGTTGCAGGGATCAAGCTCAGTATCAATCAAATGACCGAGCTAGTGCTGGTAGATGGCAGCGTCCTCCAGTTGAGAAGGTGTCTGTCCTACTGAGTTTTTTGATACCAATGTTCTGCAGAGTAGCTTAAACCTCGGATTATGGTAGAAAGGTTGCAGTTGCATAAACATTGATTGACAGTATTGGTCATCGATTGGCCTATTCCTACGAAAGTTTTGAATATTGATAGGGTATTAGAAATAGTGGGCTTCGTTTAATCAATCATCAGATTTCAGGCATTGGCAGGTTTGACGACAAACTTCACTGGTGTGCACTCACGTCTGTGCGTCGACGAAGCTGATGTTGCTGATCACGTGACGGGTTTAATGCACATTTTTGCCGACGCTTTATACGAGTAAGCTTCCCTCTTCCCCACGATTTTATTTATTAGTTGTTGATAATTGTGTCGCAGTTTTTGACGGACTTGCTTGTGAGACTCTGTTCCCGCCGATTTAAACTCTACTAATTTTCCGTTACGAGACAGGCCAAAGCTGACACGACTTTCTGTAAGCAAGAACGGGGAGCACGTTCGGCCCGGTGATCCGTTTAAGGAAGAAATTAGACAAAGTCTATGGTAAGATGTAGTTAAGACATCATGATCATTGGCATCATTTATCTTGTTCTTTGGAATAGCGAGGGAGCCTACAAACTGAAATTTTGCTATCGTTTCTTTTGAAGGTTGAAAGCGCTTGTGGCTATTCCGAAAGTGTCCGGACCATGCGCAATTGCAATAGGGAGAATTTTCCCTAGTATGCGCTCTTTACTTCGAGTTTATCTCGACAATGGAAAGACGGTAAGTTTCTCTTAGTCATTATCGAGTGACTCCATACATCTCAATGTCCGAGGCATTTAATTTCCTGTGTTTTTAATCTTTGTTTTTTCTTCAGTAGCAGTTTATCAGATTCTGGATCTACCAATGTAGACTCTGAATTTAATACTCTAGATCTTAATGTCACTGACCATAACTAAATTTTTTGTTACGTTTTTGTTTAATTTGCAGGATCTGGAGAAGGAGTTACTTCTAAAAGACCTACTGAGGGAGAGTGTCATTGACTTCGCAGGTGGACAGCGTGTAGGCGCTGTTTGCTCCAGGCAAATTTACCGCGTATTGATGGCTCAGAATGGCAACCTGAAAGTAGACAGAATTGACGAAGATGGAAATTGAGTTTGGAGGTATTTGTTCAGTCTCACCTAGAGGAGCACTGGCCATTTCTAGTGTTGTTTCCGTAGATAGTTGTACAGTACATTGGTTAAAGGCTGTAGCTTGAAAATCAGAGTGTTTGGTCCCCAATTTTATGGTTTTGTGTGAAGGTTCTTGCTTGTTCGCCACGTTCAACAAGGTATGCGAGGTCAGGTTTTCTGAAACGTTGATGTGTCCAAATGACTTCCAAATGCCTGTGAAAGGACAACTGGAGTAGAATTTCTCCACATAACAGCACAATTTCATGTTAGCCACCAACTTTTAGTCTAGTGAGGCCTATTGGACGTGTCCTTACGTTTGAAGATTTTTCCTGAGTTGTTTAAACTGATACCGTGCAAGTCACGCTGCCACAGACGAGAACCAATTATTTTTTGTAAAATGTTTCTTCTGAAATTATAGCATCCACTCCATAAAACAAGGCAATGTATAGTAAATATTTGTTTCTAAACTAATGGCAATTGAAGCTGAAACTGCTTTGATAATGGCTCTACGCTATTTCCTAGACAACCTTCTACCGAAAGCACGTGTTAACCCCTAAGTGCCTAAGCTTAGGGGTGTGCTATTCCATGTGTGTTATTCCTGAAAAAAAGTGCATGTCCTTACAGTTATCCCCAATGGAGTTAGTTGGAGTTCTCTCAAAATCTAATTATATGGATGTTTAAAGTGCTTGCTTATTTGAGTGTGAAATTGCATAGGAGTTCTGAGATTATAACAAGAGAAATGTATGCATCTTACTTTTAGTATGTTGCCCCTCTCCACAATGCTTGAGAAATTTGCATGTAAGAGTTTTTTGAGATTAGAGGTGACATGAACATGTAGAAATTTTGTTGGCACATTAAATTGTACCTCCGAAAACTTAAAGTTCAAACTCATTACACAATCCACCTTGCAATTGTTGAAATGCAATTTTTTTAAGAAGTAGAAATCACAAGTAACTCCTAATCAACATTTGCATAATTAAATTTTCAAGTGTGAAAATTCTAAAAACACTTTATCCTTTCCATTGGGACTATTATCAAAGCAAATTATTAAGTAAATTTTTAAGTTGTATCCTTTCACTAATGGTACATCTATATGCCTTTGAGGACCTCTCAAAAATCAAATATTCACTTTTTTCAATGAAAAATAAGATCTTCTGTACTTATTTTTCATTACTGCCCATATCTCTTTTTAGAATAGTGAAAGAAATTTCATTGCCTACATTCAAACAAGCTAATAAAGCAAACATATATGGTCACTTAGGTAGTTAAGGTAGGAGTACCCAATGGTGTCAATGTACCTAATGGCATCACTTTCTAGGTAACGCAATGATTCTACAACTTAAATGTAAGTACAATACAAACAACTTATCATTTTGGTCAACAAAAATAAGCCATCTATAGTCCACCAACATTTAAGTTTTGAACTTACTACCATCTATAGAAATTGATGCCATTAGGTCCACTGACGCCATTGGGTACTTCTACCTTAGAGGTTAATGTTCTTCATATTATTCAATTCTTGCGATATAGATTATTCACTATTGTTGACAATTGTTTAGAGTTCTATTATGATGCAATTTAATTACTAAAGCTTGATCCTCTGGGAGGTATAATGCACTCTCATGCTTGAAAGTCTTATTAGAGAATAGCATTGTGCTAAATGTTTAAAGTTACATGTTTACTAGTATCATTCCAGTACCCCCTAAAGGTCTTCAATGTTTAGAGGTCCAAAATTGCTTCAAAATACTTGTACCTAAGGCTAAAATCTTCACCTTTATCTAATTTTTAATAAATCCAATGGTAGGATACTTTAGTTAATTTGTTCAAATACATCCTATCCAAATTTTAGTGTAAATATCTCAACTAATTGCAACTTCATTGTGTTTAAACTTCAAAATGTAAACTTTCTAGGCCCTTTCAAAAGGTAAAGTTTTGTCTTTTGGGTGATTGCAAGAAAGATTGCCCTATTTTGCGTCACATTCAGAGTGATATAGTTGTTTTCCACTAGAATTTTTGGAAGTAGAGCCCAATGAGCTTGAAATTTTTATTGGAGATGACTAATTTGAATTTTATCATACCTCTTATTTTTTAGAAATTTTAAAAATCATTTTATATTTAAAAATAAAATTTTCTAATTTGTCACACTTTGAGGTTTAGGGGGTTTTAGTATTGGGGAGTATTAATGATCTAGAGCTGAAATTTTTGTGGTCTATTCCCATAGGAGTACATGTGACCACCAAAGGGAATCTAAAAATACATTATTTTATGGCCTCTATATTCATGCAAATAGGGCTCCCTTCTACACACACTTCTGAACATTAAAGATGGTTTTGACTTCATCTTTTTGGTGAAATTTGATAACCATCAAGTCCTCACAAATTGCCAATTTTTCTTTATTTTTCTTTATGATTTTCTATTTATTATTAATTTATATCTAATTGTATCTATTTTTTGTAACAAACTATCTTTTTTTTCAAATAGTACTATTTCAGTACTTACTAGTAGTCATAGTATTCAAAATGGTACCTTCAACCATTAATTTTTTAGATGAACGGCTAAGATTTTTTGGTTTCCTAGTACTCCTAGTATTGAATATAGAAATCGTTGTTTTGGCAAAATGCTACAAAAACTAAATGGTCTTTCTTGCAACAACCCTTTGAATATTTTAAGAAAATAAAACCCTCTATATCTCATAGTTTATGCTTCTAATCAATATCATAGCTTTCTAGTAGATTGGTAAATACTCTATCATTAAAAGGGTGACCTAAATTTTTTAGGAAATTAATGACCTAGTTCCCCCCCCCCCCTCCAAAAAAAAATACACATTAAATGATTTCCTAATTCATATAAATTCAACTTGCATTCATTCATGGAAATTCAATTTTCTTAGCAGAATCTTACATTTTTTCTTTGTCAATTATAAAATATACATTGCAAATTTTTTTGCCTCTCCATTTTGACCATTCTAAAGTATAGTGACTCACAAATAAGACATATCTCTCACACGCATCAAACCTTGACACTTAAGCAAATCCTCACACACAAGGTAGAGGGTTTAGGGTTTGGAGGTCAAGACAAGGGTTTATGTAAATGCAATTGTCTTAGATGAAAGTAGTAGCAACCATACAAAAATTGTAAAGATAACTTGGATGAATGCCTAACTTATTTTCATTGTATTTTATAATATTGATTTTAATACACTATTTTTAAAATTGCCTAACTAGTTTTTGGACTTTAATTAATTATTAGGCAAAAAGTTGTTGAAGTTGCTAGGAAACTACACCATATGTTGGAAAATGTATTGAGAATAGTTACAATATTTGGTACAAATTGAAAAAAAACACCTAAATTGCTAAGAATTTTTACATGAAATTAATCCCCATAGTGATTATGTTCTAATAAACAATTGGCATCCTTTCTTTTTATGTCTATATTTTCAAAATTTATAAAATCAAGGTCAAAAAATGACAATATATGTTTTTCCTACCTTCATTGATTTGCAAAATAAAACTCCTCATAACTTCCACTTCCTTATTTGGAATTCAATGGTTCAAATGTTTTTGAGGAGATATCAATCAATATAATCCAATGAAATTAATTCATCAATTTTTAGAATATCTTTTTAGCTACCCGATTGAACATTGAAATACAAAAAAATTCTAACTATTATAATATTTATTAGAATGATGAGAAAAAAAGCTTTAGACATTGATTAACTGAAGATGATTAACATCCATTTGAAGAATTTCATGCAAAAATATAAAATTATGAAGTCAAAAGAGCTTTCCGAAGTTCTCAAAAAAACCCAAGTGGGCTGTTTTATGAATCCTTTAGGGGTTAAAACATTAGTTTGTTCTCCTTGAGCATACAAGTCTACAATTGTCACAATTTTTCATACAAAAATGATGAATCCTGAATATGTTACAATCTCACAAGTAGTTGAGTGGAAACCCTTGAGCGCATGCCTTAGCAACATCACTCCGCAGTTCAGAATACTAAAACCATAAAACTCGCTGAAACTTGTTTCGGATCGAGCAAGCTAAAAAATTTCATTAGTTTACAAGCTTGCTCTCCGATCCTACATTCTCATTTTTGCATTGTGGCTCCCCTCTTGTCTCCCCTTCTCCCTTGACGTATGCTAGGCCGGCCTTGCCGCCTTGCGTATGTGCATGAGACAGCATTGAGCATGGTGCATCGCGGTGCTGTTTTGGCATTGGAGCAGTAAATTGCATTGGCTGCGTGAGTGTTCACTCGTCCAAGCTGTCAGAAGAGCATGCTGTGAAGGACGTTGGCGATTCTGCTTCAACAAGATGTAAGGTAAAACAGCCCATTGCGGTCAGAATTAGGAGTTCATACTCATGCCATGGCTGAAATTTTTTCATTTTTTTTCCACATAAAGACAAGTGTGAGAAATAGTGAGAGCATTTGAAATTATATTTTTTTGACAAAGTATGAATTTGCTATGAATTTTTGAAGTGTTCAGCCCATCATGGCCCATAAGAGTCTGTAGACTACCCCAGAACCAACAAAATCTGTATCCATCATGCTCATCTTACACACTTAAAACAGTCACAATAATTTCTAACATGGAAGGCCTAAAAAAGTCACTTCTTACAATGAAATTACACTAAAAAGTTAGAAGTTCCTAATGCAGTCACTAATCACTCCATTACTGTCAGGTAAAACATTGATTGTGCTTCAAATCTCATTTACTAATAAAACCCATGATGGGGTCTGGAAAAAACCACAATGGGGTGACTTCCTAGGTGACCACTATGGATCATGTGACCACATTGGGCTGTTTTACCTTACTGGCATCGCTGAGCAATAAGACTTGTGTCGTGAAGGAATGGCTCCGTAGCTCAACCATTTGAGAAATCAGGTGCAGTTTTGGATGAGGTCTATGAGCTTCATTGATCTTCTTGGCTCTAAATTGAGCACTGTCTGACTTTTGACCATAAATGCGAATCTGCAAATATTAACAGCCACGGAATATACATTTGATTACATTGACTAAATAGTTAGTTTGAGATTGACTGTTTCCGACTTTCCGCACATCTTATGTGAGTATTGGCCACATGTCAATTGTGAAATCACTTTTTGTGTACAATCTTCAAACATTGCTACAAACTTTGTTGCATGGGGTGAATTCTAGTAGGCTAGGGCCTTTTTAGTCATTTAGGACACAGATGACCAGTGCAAAGTTTGAGAAATTTCAGTCATTGGGGATTGGTCATACTGGACACTTTAGCCTAAATAACGGATATTTTGTTAAAATGGCAGTATTCCACAAACTTGGCACTCTTGGCACTCTTAGGTTTAGACCATGTGGTCTGAAATGTCTACTGCTCCTCCTAGATTTCAGACTGTGCATTCTAAAAACTATATTAGTCCTAGAAAATGAATGGAAAAATGGTATATGAATATCATCATTTTAATGAAATATCTGTTAACCCCTGAAGGACCAAACGATGTTTTTTGGCAACATGGTGATTTGGGGCAATTCACTACAAATAGAATTTTTCTTTTTTTCTTTGAAATTTTCACACAACATGTGCCCGAGGAATAGCTTCAAGGCCCAAAAAATTTCAATAGTTTTGAATACATGGATAAAAAGTTATTGTATGATATGTAGTTTTCATTGCTTGGCAGGCAGTCTGCATAGCAAAAAAAACTTCTTCAAAATCACTTTTTAAAAAAAATAAAAACTTGAAACTGATTTTCTAGATTTATATCTATGTGAAAAGCTTTGAATCATTCCATTTTGATTTATGAGATGAAAGTTATGAAGAGTTTTAGTTGTGGATAGTTTATAGGTAGTAATGGAATCTCTACTCTAAAATAAACTTTGGAGACCTTTATTTAACTAAATTTTCAATATTTTTGGAAAAAAATTAAGCATGAGGTGTAGATTGTTTATTACAACATTAAAACCATTGGGATTGACATTTTTCAATTCCATAAATAAATTATTAACAATATAGTATTTTGAATCATTCTCTACTTCTTTCTACTTACTAATTTTTTTCTATATGTTGTACAATTCCAAATGATCTAAAACTTTTCAAACATGTAGCCAACATGACTTGAAGAATGAATTTTAAGAGTTACAACCATTTAGGACATTTTTTCAAAATGATCTGACCTTGTGAAGTGCAACTGCCCGGGTTTTTCAGGGTCAAAGAAAAGGCTTTTTGTCACTGCAAATGATAATATCTTGCAATCCACATGTTGAAAATTCCGGAAATTTTTTCCACATCTTTCCAAACGAGCGTAAGACAAGATCATATGGTTACATTTTTCCAAATTTTTTTTTTAAAAAAAAAATTTGATATTTGTACTAGAAATGTACTTGAGATGACAATTTTGGAGCGTTTTTGGTGAAAACGTAGTCTAATACATTTAGGGGTTAAATGTTTCTATCCCACAGCTGACATGGAACTTCACGGACGGACATTGCGTAGGTGGATGTGATTTGTCACCTTCTATTGACAAAACCTAAGAACAATTGTTTTGACCTGTTCAAAATGTGTTGTGTAACGCTTTTGGAAAAGAGTATTAAATCTTTTAGTTTAATATTTGATTGCTCGGTAATATCACCCTGCATCGATAGCACCCTCAGTTGCTCGTCTTCTGTTTCGCGGCTAGCTGTTTCCGTGCTATGTCGAAGAGCTCCTGAGATCGTGAGGGTAATTCTGATCCGACAATTTTACTGTACATACTGGACGATAATGTTTATATAAAGTGGTCCTTGCAGTTTCTAAAGTCATAAGCACCTCTAAAGAAATGAGGATTGAAGATGTCTCTGAGTTCTTTAAAGACTTTAGTAATAATAGGAGCATGCTGTAATCCAAGTGAACGCTAGAAGAGAATTTGCCACGCACTGCCCTCATTACACTCTGAGTTGGACCATCGTCCACTAATTACTAAATATGAAGCTGCTTCATAGCCATGTCAATAATGTCATTCTGCTCAATTTACCGCGCGCTGGCTATCCTGGCAGTGAGAGAGTAGCAATAATCATCACTCAATTAATTAATAGATCGACAAAAACTGAATTCGCTAAAATGGCATGGAAATCAGAGAGAATACTGAATACTGAACTTTATCGGATTGTTCTGAAATATTTATTGAAGTGAGAGATTCTAATGAGAAATACATCACTGACAAGAGCATACATGTGGCGAAGAATCCAAGTCCTCCGCCACTGTCCGCAACTAAAACTGGAACGGCATGCTGTACATTACATATGATATGCATGATGCCTGAATATATATGTATAACTAATGTCACAGGCTCACAGCGGTCTCAAAACTTCTAATGGTCATGTACGATCCCAATTGATCCCCAGATTCCCCGCTAGCTAGCTTGACAGTCTAAACTCTAAACCCACATCTTCCAGGCGAACCACGGTTTCTTCGCCGCAGGGGAAGTCATTTGATCCAGCTTCACAGTACTGTAGGTCTGCTGCTGGTGGCGAGGTTCGCGGAGGAGGTCGATGGTGCCGTCGGCGATTTCCTTGATGGTGATGCACTGGTAGTCGCAGCAGTCGTCGGAGGTGACAATCACCGTCTTCCCGGCGTCGCTGTCCACGCCCACCAGAAACTCACGGTACGTGTCGTTCATGTTCACCGGCATTCGGAACTGTCCGCCTCCCGCAATGCTGGCGATGGGGGCCGACGAACGGTTGTGGCCCACTTTCATATTCACCACGCTTCCCGTCTGGTTCACGAACAACGTCGACGTGCTGCTGTCAGCCATCCTCACTGTAGCTCTCACTGACTGAGTGCCCTCAATACAAATTGACAAAGCGGAATTGGATCACAAGGTATCCCGCTAGAATGATCCTTGGTAAGTAGCGAATTGCCACACCGTAAGTTGCTAAGGAGGAGTCGATCAGGAGGAGAAGGAGGAGGATCGATCAAACAAGGAAATCAATTGTGTGTGAGAATAAGAAACATCGATCGAATGGGCTTCGCATGTAATCACGGACTGGCTATGGCTGAAGCTAGATGGAGACTGGGATGAGTTTCATGAGCAAGCTCCAGGTGATATATAATGTGCTTTCCCGACAGATTTTCACAGGTCCTTCAATGGACCTATAGCACCTTCGACGATTCTCCTCCAAGAAAAATACGGTATTGTCGGCATGCTAGTGTTTCGTCGTCGAAGGCGAGGAGTTTGCCTTGCCGACATTTAGCGGTGGAGTCTGCACAACTACTATTCGTTATAAGTGACCTTCTGCGTTAGAGAGCTACTGTACATTCAGTAGTAATGAATATTCTTCATTATCATTAAAGAATTGTAGGAACTTAACCCTTAAACGTCCAGATTCATCTCCAGAATTGATGATTTGAGAAAAATCATTATAAAGTGCTATTTGGAAGCATATTTTGGAATTGAAATGCAAATAAAAGTTGTAGATTTTGATTTGTAGATTCCATCTGTACAGTTAGATTCACCAATGCTATCACCAATCTATTTTTTTATAAATTTTGAAAGAGAAATTTCAAAATTCCTTCAAAATTCGATTGCAAGAAAAATATTATCATTTTTTGAGTAAAATTTGTTGGAATGGATTTGAAATGAGGTTCTCTTTACCAGGTGATTTTTTGAAATTTTTGTGTTCTTCCTATCTATGACCTCATTTTGACTAATCCAATTTTGAACTAAAGTCAATGCATTTTGACCACTTGACATTCTTGCACATTTGTAATTTTAGAAAAATATGAACTCTAGTAATACCAAATCCAACCCTTAGAGAAGACAAAAACTTAATGACATATCTTCACAAATTAAAATAACTTTCATCCAAGTAGTTAAGAGGATAAAACTAGAGTTTCAATCTCTCCATCATCCAGAAAATGGACATCGACACGTTTAGGGGTTAAGGCACCAGTGTTGCAGGAAGGGTTTTGATTTCTTTATTTTTTTAACAAATGGGACAACCCATTGCATTAAAGAAACTCGAGAAATACAGCTAAGCCAAGGAGGCTGGACAATGAAGAGAAAGCGAGCCAAAGCCCCTACAACTGAAGGGAAAATGAAAAGGGAACCCTTCACAAACGAGCATAATTGGGGACACTCCCGGTTCCAAGAAATGGTAGCGTTTATTCTACTGGCCAGGACCGGTGGTTCCAGGAAGTTTCTTAGCTCCTCAAGGGAATATCCTAGATTTTCCATGAACAATCATTTTTTCGCAGAAGGTACAGTAGGAGACCCAATTTATGGAGGTAACCCCAAGGAGGCACTAAATCTGCGCTGGTTCTCATAGCGTCCTCGAACGCATAAGTTATTGGAGTTCTGAATGTTGTACTGGTGAACATAATGCTCTTAGAGCTTCAAAATTCCATACTCTTGGGATTTTTCGGGGTTTCTCTTGACACAAATGAAACGAAATTTCATTGCAACGTTCCCTCTTGTTTCAAAATGATATCATTGTTCCTTAGTGTTTTTACAAAGATACAATAGTATTATTTTAAACAAAGGAAGTAATTAATTCCGCCAAGGTCTAAAACTACAAACCAACACGGTTCAAATGTTAAAGGTATGTTCCCACTTGGCCTTATATAGAAGCAACCGATGTTATTTCAGCACCCTCCTCGAATGTTGCGAATGTTTTTTCACATTGGAATGAAATGGATCGGAGTTATGGGTGATTGCAAGAAACAATTGTCCTATTTTTTGTCCCCTTGCCCTTGGATAGGTGGTTTTTTATTCATAACTTTTGCATCATTCATCTGTTTGACGTGAAATCTGGAATGAAGGTACATGTGGTAGTTTCAGACATTGTGTAATTTTTTCAATTTTTTTCAAATTATTTTACTATTTTTAACCTTCCCCTAATTTAGTGTCTACCTTGGCCATTTTGTGTGTGTGTGTGTGGTGTGTTTAGTCCTATTTTTGATCTAAAAATGCGAATTCAAAGCCACAAATTGGACATGTTGGAGGTCTACTAACATAATAAGGACTAAAGATGAGTTTTTATGAAAATAGTAACATGTCAATTGCCCACATGGGGCCAAAGTGACCTTTACGCGAAGTATATGAAGAGGGAAAAATCTTCCTCAATGAATTTTTTGGTACAGTTCAAGTGCAATCTTCTTTAGCAAAATGGCTTTTTTATGGAATTTTTTGAATTTTTTTTAAATTACTAATAATGAGAAGGTCCACAGACCCTTTTCTGCTATTTTTTGCTCCTAATGGCTTCTGTA
Organism: Straminergon stramineum; assembly: GCA_963920665.1. Classification (NCBI taxonomy): domain Eukaryota; kingdom Viridiplantae; phylum Streptophyta; class Bryopsida; order Hypnales; family Calliergonaceae; genus Straminergon; species Straminergon stramineum. The sequence continues at coordinate 19,614,378 of OY987263.1, read as the reverse complement.
GTATTCCATAGTAGTCTGTAGTACTACATAGTACTAAATCAACAATCAAATCTACAAGTGCCCCAAATCGACAACTAAGATTCACAAGAAGACGTTGATGCATAGACACTAGAAGAAAATGACAGGTTTTGCGACTACACTCTGCAACTGTTTTTTTAGTTGTATAGAACACTTGCAATGAGTTTGTGACTAGTGATATTTTAGAGACTTGTAGTTGCAGTGGACACCCTAAAATCTAAAAATAAGGTGCAGCAATTGCAAAAGTCATGCCTTGTATGCGACTTGTAGATTTGTAGATTTAAAAAATTAATATTAATCTATTGTGTATTAATCTTAATGATTTGTAGATTTCAGAATTTCATATCTACCTTCTTTCTAGATTTTTAGATTTCAAATCTACCTTTTTTAGATTCAGATCTACCTTCTATCTAGATTTTTGAAGTTCAAAACTACCTTTTTTCTAAATTTCAAATTTTCAAATCTACCTTTCTCTTAGATTTAGATCTTCCTTCTTCCTAGATTTCAAAAATTCAAATATTGGTATTTAAGAGATTTCATTGGTTTAGGATACCTTACAATTCCATAGATTTTAAAATTTCTAGAATTTTAAATATATTTTTATTTCTATAGATTGTAGAAATCTATACTCTATAGAAATCCACAAATCATAAAAATCTAGAAAATGTAGAAAATCTTAGAATTCTATCAACAAAATCCATTGCACAAGTCTACAACAATTTGCAAGTCTTATATGTGTAACCTAATGGTACTCTTTACAATTGATATAGGACCATTGATATAAGATAAATGGGAATGAACTTTAGAAGCAACTAGGAAACAACTAGAAAATTACTAAGAAACAACTAGTGTACAACTTAATAGGGACTAGAAAATGACTAGCTTCAATACTAGAAAATTCAATTATTTTGTTGATTTAGTTGCATTCATTTGTTCACTTTCCTATTGATTTCTATCCTAATCAACAAATTACTCTCCAAATCAATAGAAAAGTGAATCAAATTTGTACAACCAAATCAATGGAAAAGTTGAATTTTCTAGTACTATAGGAAACAACTAAGAAACTACTAGTGTACAACTAAAAAGCAATTAGGAAATGACTAGAAAGAAACTAGGAAACAACTATGGTCATTTTACAGCTGCAATCTTTTTCTAGTCGTTTCCTAGTTGTTTTTTGCAACTACAAATTGACTACTTTGCAACTAAAACAATGTATCAATATTGTAAAACAATGACAGAAAACAATTACATTAGATTTGGTGCTAATAGAGAGGATTACAATCACAAGATAGTTGTATAGGACACTAGTTGCATAGTGTCCGGTTGTGCCGAACATGTTTTTCTTCTAGTGAAAATTAATAGTAGTCGGTAATATTGCCAATCCTACGTCTAGAAATCGCATTTTTCTACCAAAAAATTGACATACTTCTTGCAATCACCCTTATTTTGTGAGGTAGGGTTCATATCACAACCTAGAGCATTCATGGTGCAGGGGGCTTATGAAACACCTCATCTACTAACGTGCATAGTTTTCCCTTGCATTCACACTTGAAATCTCATTGTTAGTGGTGGGATCATAGCTCAAGGTAGGTGGGAAGTCACACCAACAGACATCAATACCTTTTGGAAGCCTAGTTTTGGCGGCACGTTGTCATAAATGCACACATTAATTGTCGCGTCCCTTAGTGACACTTACCACCTTAAGCTCACTTTCCAAACACTTAGCACTTTAGTGCCACTAAGGTTCACGCTCTCCTAACACTGCACATGCCACGCACCCACAATGTTAGGTTCCAACCCAAGTCATGGGGTTCCCCATTCCTCCGTGACTCCCAATCCTTTCTTTCCAAGACTTAACTCCCACAAGACACCGGGCATGTCATTTAATGACATGGGGCGGAACTTCCATTGATGTCCAAGCACTCGGTGAGGCACTACTCTCACCGATGCTAACCGCCCTTGAGTGGGACCCAACTCCCCACTAGGCCCAACTCAACTCATTTCGGGACTCACCAAACGGGACTCACACCATGGCCTAGTGTGAAGTGGGACACCACCCAACCGGTATCAAGGAGTGCACAAGCACTCCATGGTAACACACAAGTGGTGGTGAGGCTCCAACACTAGCCTCACCACCCGGGGCCACTTAGGCTCACCATGGCACCATCCGGGAGTAAGGAGGGAGACCACCCCTCCTCATAGTATTCTCTGCGGGATTCAGCAGCCCCCCCATGCTAGAGGTCACCGGGAACCCCCATGATGCACCCCATCTTGGAAGACCACCCATTTCTCCCGATTCGCACTACTCTGGGACTCCCGAACTTCCACCCGGCATAACTTTGCGATCCGGGATCCAAATCGCACATGCGACCCCATTTTCGACATCTACGCGACGCGTAGATGCCGATGGATTACTCACTTGCTCCATTCGGACAAGTACTCGCAAAGATATCGCCCTCCAAAGATTCGGGACACTCTTGGCGCGGCCGGGACACCCCCAACTTTGAACGCCCATAACTTTTGACTCGCAAGTCCAAATGACGCGTTCTTTGGACGGCTAGAAGCGTCTTCTCAAGACCTTTCCAAGCATATATCACACGCCCCCAAATTCGTCCGGATTAGAGCGCTACATCGCTCTGATCGCTCGGGACTCCTAGTCCCCCTCACCTCATCTCTTGCAAGGCTTGGGGAGTCACCCCCAATGTCCCCCTTGCTCACCAAGGTGGCACGGGCACGCCTTGTGATGAGGGTCGTGACATTAATGCGTAGTTTAGCTTATTTGGGGCTCCTAAAGACACTACTCTTCCATAATAGGCCATATGGGCCTCAAGTTGATAAGAATGAGCTTTATTTCTTCAAATCTTCATTTCTAAAGTTTTCTTAGTATTTGTTAATTATTGCCTACCTACAGGGTTGACAGGGCATCCTAACGCAGCCGCCAGCGTCTAGATGTCCGATGTCTGTGGACTTGACCCCCCCGAACGTCCTGTGACATTCGCAAAATTAGGTATTTACCCTAGGGTAATTTCTTTTATCCCGTCCGCAACCCCGTCTGCGGATTCTAGAGCCCATCTGCCCACTCCATCCGCCGAGCGGACGGGCGAACGCTCACTATGTAGTCACAACAACTTTCACTTGCAATTTTCGAATTTGTTTTTTGGATTTTTTGGGGTATGTAATATACCATTAGAAAGGTCTTGGAAATATCTTTCCAATGATATATCACACACCCCCAAACACCAAAATCTCCAATCGAAAATGCTAAAAGAAATTTGTTGCTTCAAAAATCAAAACGTGGGCGTCCGCCTTGGTGTCCACCTGTCCGCCTAGCCATCTGCCCTCCCGTCCACCCGCCCCCCCCCCCCATCCGCTTGGCGGACGGGCGATTAGCTGGGCGGACACTCACTATGTAGTTGTAGCAACTTTCACTTGCAATTTTCGAATTCGTTTTTTAGAATTTTGGGGCGTGTAATATACCGTTGGAAAGGTCTTGGAAATACCTTTCCAATGGTATATCACACGCCCCAAAATTCTAAAATATTCAATCGGAAATGTCAAAAGAAGTTTGTTGCTTCAAAAAGTGAGCGTCCGCCTTGGTGTTTGCCCTCTTGTTCGCTAGGCGGATGGGCGGACGGTGAATGTGGACAGGTGAACGGTGAATGTGGACGGGCGAACAATGGACAGGGAGGAAGGCAAGAGGGAGAGGTGGGCGCAAGGGGCCAAAGGTGATGAGTTTTCAATTTGGTGAAATTCAACCTAGGGTGGATTAGCGGACAGGCAAATAGGCGGACGGGCGGATGGAGAGGAAGGCGGGAGCAAGAGTTGGGTGCGATAGTGAAGTGTTTTCAATTTGGAGGAGGTTGGCCCAAGGCGGACAGACGGACGGGCGGACGGGGAGGAAAGTGGGAGTGAGAGTTGGACACGAGAGTGAAGTGTTTTCAATTTGGTAGAGGTCGGCCCATAGCGGACAGGCGGACAAGGGAGAGGGTGAGAGGGAGAGGTGTTTTTAACTTTGTAGAGGTAGGCGGATGAGCGAACGGGTAGAGCATGCAATACATGGTGAATGAAGAAAGCTATAGAAATTATGTCTTTAATATGTTATATAGTGAGGCACTAAATCAATACAACTATGAAAAGTGTCACCAAATAGCCTCTTCTTTGGAAAATCATTTGATTTGTAAACAAAGAATTCAAATGGATGTGTAATTAAAAGGAATTTAGTTTTACATTGATGGTTTTTTACAAGTTTGCCATATCAACAATACTTTTTGGTTAATAGCAAAAGATATTCAAAGTCAAAATCGTAACAATTTTATTGGTTTCAATTTCTAATTGATTTCTATGCCTTTGAAGGAAAGTAATTAATTTCTAAAGTCTCAAAGGCCCTACACTCTTATAGAGGACTCTTGTGAAATATGATCTCAATGAAATGATTTATTTTTGAATTTTTATCCAAGATTCTTTGCTTATTAGCTAGATTCTTCAATAGAAAATATTATAAAATTAAAATCGTTAGTGCCAAAATTTAAAGTGAAGAAAATGAAAAGCCCAAGAATCAAGTATAGCAAGACGAAAGAAAAGTTTTTTTTTCTTACTTTAAATACAAATATCATGCAATGTATGCACTTAATGTTATCAAGATGATAACATTACTCCCATACATTTTTATACTAATCTAGTACAAATTCCTATGGTTAGATATAAAGTTAATTTATAAAGTTTTTTGCTCTTCACAATAGAAATGGCAATTTTGAATGATATTCGATAGAAAAAAAAAGGCTTAGGACTTTGGAGGTTCAAGATTTTAAAAAATCCTAGGCCTACACAACTACATAAGCAATTAAATCAATATTGTAAATTTATAATCTACAAGATTTGATATTATGAACCTTCTCGTAAAATCATTTGCAAAAAAGTCTTGAGATGAAATGGACTTGTAATCATTGTAGTATGACCTACTTATCTCAATTGTTGTATTTGAATTTTGAAAGCTCATCATATTTGAAGGTCAATCACATTTTACACTACCTAAGTTCTAATATTTTAGGGTTGTGATAAATTTATTGATGGCTTACAATTTAGGGTGCACACATGTATACATAAGTATAAGCATGTATGATAAGAACCTCCATTTCATTTTTATTGTATAAATGCTTATTTTAATGTAGTCCACATCATATCACATAAAATTACATTAAAGTACTTAAATCATTTTGAGCATCATCCCATAAATGTTGTAATAGAATAATGAGAGAATATAAATTCTTTTAGGATATTTACGTTGGTGTTTTGCACTATCAATGCATTCTACAACAAAAATTGAAGAAATACTCTAGGTTATAATCCAATGATCCACATTTGTGTAGTAGCCCATAATAAAGTAAATCTTACGAACAATTGAAACTTAAATGACAAAGATAGTAAGATCTACATATGCATCACATTGTCATGATTGCATTCTAAACTTCAAATATTAAAAAATAAAACATATTTCACACATTGCACCACTACTTTTGAAAACTCATGCAACGTTATAAGTTAATATGTACAATTGAGGGTTCTACAATTCAGATTTTTTGCAACTGGGAGGGTGGGTGGGACACCCCTTATCAGGGCATTTCCTACCTAAACTTAGAGAACCAGAATCTTTCCAACAAGTTTTTGACAGTAGTAGCCAGTAATGCCACAGATTTCAAGCATGCTACACTTCCACACTCAATAATCAGTCAACTTTCCAATGTTGCATAATAAGGATAGATCTTGCTAGGATCAATACATGTTGTAAGTACTACAAGCTATTTGTCACATAATTGACAAATTACTATTCATCAGTTTCTACATGTTCCAACAGCAAATGAAGCATCATAGTAAATCATGTACTATTCAAGAATATAAACTTTAAACATAAACACCCTCAAGTAGTATATCTTCATTGTCTTGGGAAAAGCCATCCTTGAGAAATAATTTCGAAGAAGCCAAGGACCTCACCTGTCCCCATGAAAAACACAACACACAAAATGTTATGTTAGTCGCAGACAAGGTGTCTATAGCCCTTGGTAGTTTGTTATCACTGTTACAATGAAAATATAATCAGAAAGGCTTAAAACAAACACTCAAGACAATATATTCTACTCTCTAAAATCACAAATGCATAAGAGGAACCTGAGAAGTTGCCATCCTTCTTTGTAAGCCCAAAGACACCAAATTCCAGCTCGTTCAAGTATAGTAAAATCAAGCAAGAGACAACAGGTAGTGACAACCCAAGACCAGTCGAGTTTACTTTATACCCCACTTCAATCAGATGATTTGGCACAGGGATACATGAGGTGGACTAAGGCATGGCCGAAATCCACATGAGCTGGTCAGTTAGGCCCCATTAGATGAAGCCAAACAGGGATACAAGGTAGTTAATGAAGGCCCCCATCAATGTAACTCAACCCTGTCTCTACTAGCTCACTAATTCTTGATTACTTTTAGCTGGAGTTACATTAAATTATAACTAATGTCCTGCTAATCTTGTTTAAAGCCCTGGATTAGTGCAAATGAAGGGCTGAAAGGTGGGGTATTAACCCATACCTGTATCAGCTATATTATGGATAAGTACAAAAGTATTTAAGACTTTAATAAGAGTATTAAGCTACTTAGGCTACTATATTTACCAAAGAAAGTACATCTTTCTTAGTAATTAATTCAAAACCAATCTAAAAAGTGGGAGAACAACACTTTACTTTTAAAAAAATAATACATTTCCAAGCATATTACTTGATGCACAACATGACTTAGGGTTTGGGGTTTAGGGTATAGGGTTTGAAAAGCATGTTTAAATGTGGGGTGGGAAACCTGGAATTATCCTTTTCTTACATTAATATTGCATTGGATACTTGTCGCACTAAAGAGTTTTTTTTTGGAAATGAAGCTACAGTTCTGCACTTTTTAGAATTAAATGTAATAAAACTGTCGGTGGACAGAGGTGAAGTAGGTTTGACAAGGAGGCGGACGGCGTTACGTTGGCTCAGAAGTTCAGGGTGGTCGGCAATGGCGGACAAACTAAGCGGATGGAAAAGGCTCATGGCGGACGGGAGGGCAAACGGGCAAACACCAAGGTGGACACTCACTTTTTGAAGCAACAAACTTCTCTTGACATTTCCGATTGGAGATTTGGGTGTTTGGGGGCGTGTGATATACCATTGGAAAGGTATTTCCAAGACCTTTCCAATGGTATATTAAGCACCCCAAAACTCCAAAAAACAAATTCGGAAATTGCAACTAAAAGTTGCTGCAACTACATAGTGAGCATCTGCCCAATTGATCGCCTGTCCGCTTGTCCGCCAAGCGGATGGGGGGGGGGGGGCGGACAAGAGTGCAGACGGGCAAACACCAAGGCGGACACTCACTTTTTGAAGCATCATACTTCTTTTGACATTTCCGATTGGAGATTTGGGTGTTTGAGGCATGTGATATACCATTGGAAAGGTATTTCCAAGACCTTTCCAACAGTATATTATGCGCCCCAAAATTCTAGAAAACGAATTCAGAAATTGCAATTGAAAGTTGTTGCCACTACATAGTGAGTGTCCGCCCAGCCGCGAAGCGGACGGGGGGGGGGGGCGGATGGGAGGGCGGATGGGCAAACACCAAGGCGGACACTCATTTTTTGAAGCATCATACTTCTTTTGACATTTCCGATTGGAGATTTGGGTGTTTGGGGGCGTGTGATATACCATTGGAAAGGTTTTTCCAAGACCTTTCCAATGGTATATTAAGCACCCCAAAATTCCAAAAAAACAAATTCGGAAATTGCAACTAAAAGTTGATGTGACTACATAGTGAGCATCCGCCCAACTGATTACCCATCCACCCAACCGCCCATCTACCGTCCGCCTGCATTTTCCTAGGGTAAATTTGCAGACGGCATTTTTTACCCACCGGAGATGCAGCGTTCGCAGAGTGCGGACGTCCGATTTTTGGATGTGATTTTGCTTGGGATGATCACTTTTATCAACCCTGCCTACCTATCACATTTTGTGGAAGTGATGGGCATAAGTGTGCTCCTATTTCCACGCCAAATCTACCGATACATAGGTTTAGAGGACAACAATTCTCCTAGGTGGGAATGCACTTCAATTTTGTACTACTTCTTAAATGTAAGAGCACCCATGTGAGCCCATGTGGGAACGTACCTTAATAATATTTATTCATTAAAGGGAGATTTAGGAGTTGAACTTCTCCAAAAATTTAATGAGCTCATAAATAGTTGCTTTTATTTAAAGACCCTCTACATTATATGTAGTGTACATTTCAAACTCTCAAATGTACATCATTGATAAATAGTGGCTACAAGTGGCACAAATAGTCATATGGCACAATTAGGGTGGTTTTCATACCCTCTCTAGTTATTTGATCTATAATATCTCTTTTTATATTGTTTCTAGGAAGTTTGATCATTATTTTTTCATCTATTTTGTCTATTATAATAGTTCGAGGATGTTTGATTGTTTTTAATCTTGATATAATTTCACAGTATCTACTAATTTTTCCATATCATTTGGTTAACCCCTAAAGGATCAATTAAAGAAGCCTACTTTGGCTTTTTGGGAACTTAATTAGCCTTTGTTGACTTCATACTTTAAAATTCCTTCATGAATTTTTTAGGGTAGATGCTACTTGTTATAATCTATGTGTGAAGTTTTGTTTTGTATCATCCTAATAAACATTGAAAAAATATTTTTTTATATTAAATATTTTTTTGAATTATATATATTCATACCTACTCAAAAAGAATTTAATCATTCAATTTCCAATGAGGAGGATAATAAAAGTTATGAGGAGTTTTATTTTGTAGGCAATGAAAGTAGAAAAACATAGAAAGACATCTTTTGCTTTCAATTTTGAAAATACTGAAATAAAAATAAAAAATATGAATTTATTGCTAGAAAATTTTCATTGTTGGATCAAAAAAATTCTATTTCTTTTAAAATTTATTATGAGATTAGTTGTTTTTTCATTCAATATCAGCACCACCTTTACTTTACAATTTTTTTGAAGATGAATATGAAAGTTTTTTTGGTTAATATTTTTTGTATGTATTTTCAACCCATTTTACAACATATTGACCAAGTGCCCAACTTATAGGACATTTGAGTTTTTTTCTAAAAATGTTGAAAGACAAAACTTCACCTTTTGGAAGGACTAGAAAAGCCTATTGAATTTAAAGTTTAGGCACATTGAACTTGCAATTGGTGGATATTATTTTATTCTAAAATTGTAGAAAAATGTCTTTGAATAAGTTAAACAAAAGATCCTACAATTAGATTTGTTAAAATATTGATGAAGATTTAGCCTTTGCTATGGGGATGAATATTTTGAAGCAATTTTGGGCCTCCAAACTTAGGTTATGTGATGTCTAAAGTGCATTCTTCCAAAAAAAAATAAAAGTTACTTACCAATATTTTTCATTTTTGTTTATTTGAGGCATTGCAAAAAATTATCTTTATGAGAGTGGTAGGCCACTTACATGCATATGGATGGATGGAATGTTATGTAATATACATTGGATAAAATGACTAAATAACCATTTCAAAAATAGAAAAATCATCCTAGGAATTTTGAAGCAATTCACTAATTTCATTATTATCTTTTTCAAAAATTAATTTGGTATAGAATGGCAGAATGCTGATTTTTGAGAATATGATACTCTTGTGATTTTAGGGATTGGAAGCACTATTGAATATTCTAGCATTTGAAGAAAGTTGAAGCTAAAATTATTTTCCTCAGACTTGATATTTTTTCCAAAAAGAAAATAATTTAAAAAAAACTATCATGTATAGAAGTCTAGAAGCTCCCTAGACCATGCATTTTTACACATGGGCAAAACCACTTTGATGATGACTTTGGTCTAAAACCATTTATATAGAGTTGTCACAAATGGCTAGATTTAATTTTATATTCTAAATTATTTTTCAATATTTTACAGCCATTAAAATGTCAAAATACCTATTTACATGAGGTTTTCATTTTTTTAGTTCTTCTATTTAGATAATCATTCTATAATTTACCTTTGTAGATTACAATGTTTTAAGGTATAAACATTGTCTATAATCTTTTGTATTTCTTAAAAACATTTTAATCGAGATTTAAAGTATTTAAAAAAAATTCTTGAATACAGAACCAAAATTCAACAAAAGTATAAGTCTTCAAGTAATCAATAGATAAAAATGTAGAGGTCATGTCTATTTATGGTAATAAATGGGCCCATTTATTGTAAAGTGGATATTGTTCCTTTGCATTGGGATGAAATTTTTGAAATCTCTTTAAATTTAACTCCTAAAGTTCCATGACTATTTTTCACAATAAACATTTCAAAATTGCCATTTCTATTGCAAAAGAAAAAATGGAAAAGATTTTTATATAGGTTGATCCAAAGTTCCAAGCATATGATCAATTTTCAACTAGACTAGTATAAAAATGTGTGAAAGAAATTTAATATATTTTGACTACATCACAAAGTTTAGAACCTACGGTTTGTCAACAATTATTATCATGTGGTTATTGTTGTTTCATGGATTTGCATGTTAATATACAATTTAGCGCATCATTGCGATGCATTACTTTACAATTTATCACACCATTACAATGCAATAAATTGTAAAGTAATGCATCGTAATGATGCACAAAATTGTATATTAACATGCGAATCCATGAAACAACTATAACCACATGATAACTATTGACAAAATGCAGGTTCTAAATTTTGTGATGTATGCAGATTGGATTTGGAAGATATTAACATTCAAAGTGAAAAAAACAATTGTTTTTGCTCCTCTCCAAAAAAGATTGTAAGACTTTGAGTCCTTATAATTAAATAATTTTGCACTAATAATTGTAATTTTACCATTTTTTTTGTTGAAAAATCAAGTTCAGAGTTTGGAATAAAAATATCAGCAAGAAGATATTTGATTTCTAGTAGAAGTAGATACTAAATGGAAAGGAAAAAGAAATTGTCCATAGGTCTAAGATGAAATTGAAACATGTCAGTCTCAATTGTAACATTGTTCTAGCAACTACACTAAATCCTTTAAATTTATTACCCTATGTGAAGGTTAGATTTGGCATAAATTAAGTCATTTTTGTAAAAAAGTGCCATATGTCATTTTGTGAATGGAATGAGTTGACGTGGATCCTTGAAAATTTGACATGGAAATTCAATTTTGACACTTAAGTGCCAAATGAGGCCTTCTTGTATTGTATTTTTTGAAAATTGTAAAAATTTCAATAAAAGTAGACTATAATTAATTAAAAAAATTCAATAAGGTATGATGATTGTTTGCAAAAGAAGATGCTCCAACTTTTCCATCACTAATCCAAATGGAATGAATCAAAGCTTCCCATTTAGACAAAAATATATTCAATGAGCCAAAAAATTTAAGCTTTAATTTGAACTTTTATATTTTTTTTGGTGATCAACTTGATCATTTTTTTAATTAAGAGAAATTATATTATTCTCCAACATTTATTGAAACCAAAATTAAATTTGTAAAAAGAGAATCTAGGTTTCTATTTTTATAATTCAAAAATCTTGCCAGGATGGAGGTCATGATAACCTACCAAGAATTTGCATTTGTTTTCTAAAGGGACAGTGATCCTTAAGGATTTGGGGTTCACAAGGATTACACATGGAGCCTCCTAGGTGATTGCAAGAAACACTTGTCCTATCTCATGTCCCTTTGTCCTCAAATGGGTGGTTTTTTACTCATAACTTTTGCATTGTTTGTCCGTTTGGCTTGAAATTTGGAATGAAAGTACATGTGGTAGTTTAAGACATTGAGTAATTTTTCAAAATTTTACAGATTTTTTTACTATTTTTAAACAGCCCCTAATTGGATGTCTACCTTGGCCATTTTGGGGGGCCTTAGTACTATTTTTGGCCCAAAATGCAAACTGGAAGCCACAAAAACTATATATTGGAGGTCTACTAACCTAACAAGGATTGACGATGAGTTTTTGTGAAAACAACAATATCTTGGTTGTGCACATGGGGTCAAAGTGACCTTCTATTGCATGAAGTCTACAAAGAGGGAAAAATTTTCATACAAGAATTCTTTGGTGCAATGCAAGTGCAATCTTTTCTACCAAAATGGCTTTTTTATGGAAATTTTCTAATTTTTTTAATTACAAAAAATGAAAAGGTCTATAGATCCTTTTTTTGCTATTTTTTACTCCTAGTGGCTTTTGTAGTACCCCATAGCAATATAGTATTGCATAGCAATGTATAGTATTAAATGGATGATTTAGATCCACAAGGGCATTGCTCACATGCAATAATGGTAATTCATAGTACTACTAGTCTTGTGGCCAAAAAATGAGTTTTTGAGCTAGAAACGTGAAGTTTTTCTTACAACCACCCACCTATGAATTTTTTTTTTATCAAATTCATTGTGCACTCAAATTTAATGTAACTAATTTTATTCAATTAAATCAGAATCAACCAATGTGACAAAATTATTCTTTATTCTATACTTCTATTGTGTATCCATGGTATTACAAAGTTTATTAGGATGGTTTTAGGTGCGGTGACTTTAACTCTATTCAACTTCTTATGGAATTGGCATCTATACCCCCCTTATGTGTTGATCCAATAATTATATTTTCAAATTTCATTTTTGTCTTTGATTTTTCCATTAGAAATTATCTAAAATATATGTTTGAATATTTTTCAAAGGTGAATCGATGTATTTTGAAATATCATCACAATTTTCTATAATTTTTGCAAAATATTGAAATTATTATGTATTTTTGAATTACTATTTTTGAAGTTCTAAAGTGATACTCTATGCAAAATCAATTACTAAATATGTTCAATTTATTTTTAAATGCATGAAGTGTAATTTCTATCACTAGAAGAAATTTTGTGTTCATCTAGTTGATGTGTTTTGTTACTTAACACAAAACTATGTTGGAAATAATGCAATTTAGCATTAATTTAGTCACAATTTTGCAAAGCTACAATATAATTTTGTGTTATTTAACAAAAACACATCAACTAGATGAACACAAATTTCTTCTAATGTAGGAGAAATATCAAGGTAGTAGCCTTAGTAAAACATCATGTTAACATTATTTAGGATATTTGATGAAGTAATCAATAACCATATTGTAACAATGGTAATACATACCTCCAAAAATTTACAATTGCAATAATTGTCTCAAGTTTAAATATTTTTAGCATTATAAAATAGATGAACAACTTAACCCCTAAAGGACCAAATGGTGTTTTTTGGCAACATAGCGATTTCGGGCAGCTCACTACGGATGGAATTTTGATTTTTTTTCTTTGAAATTTTCACACAACATTTTCCCGAGGAGTAGCTTTAAGACCCAACAATTTTCATAACTTTTGAATAAATGGTTAAAAAGTTATTGTATAATATGTTGTTTTCATTGCTCGGCGGGCAGCCCGGGCAGCAAAAAAAACTTCTTGAAAAATCACTTTTTTTTAAAATAAAAATTTGAAGTTGGTTTTCTACATATATATAGACATGAAAAGCTTTGAATCATTCCATTTTGATTTGTGAGACGAAAGTTATGAAGAGTTTTAGTTGTGGGTAGTTTGTGGGTAGTAATGGAATCTCTACTCTCAAATAAACTTTGAAGACCTTTATTTCACTCAATTTTTAATATTTTTGGAAAAAAATAAAAAATTGAGGTGTAGATTGTTTATTACAACATTACAACCATTGGGATTGGTATTTTTCAATTCCATAAATAAATTATTAACAGTTTAGTACTTTGAATCATTCTCTACTTCTTTCAACTTACTATTTTTTTCCTATATGTTGTACAATTCCAAATGATCCAAAAAATTTCAAGCATGTAGCCAACATGACTTGAAGAATGAATCCAAAGAGTTACAACCATTTTGGACATTTTTTCATAATGATTTAACATAGTGGAGTGCATCTGCCCGGATTTTTGCAGGGCCAAAAAATGGCTTTTTGTCACTTCAAATGCTAATATCTTGCAATCCAAACAGTGGAAATTTCTGAAATTTTTTCCACATCTTCCCAAACCAGATTACTACAAGATCCTACGGTTACATTTCTCCAAAAATTTATTTTTTCTAAAATTTGGTACTTGTATTGGAGATGACAGTTTTGGAGCGTTTTTAGTGAAAACATAGTCAAAAACCTTTAGGGGTTAACTTGGTAAGTAGTTTTATGGGTTGAAGTCAAACCCAATTGAAATAATTGTGAAAGCTAAAACAATGCTTTGTTTTGGCATGAACAAAATCTATTCATTTCATACCTTTTTTCAAGGAACCGAAAGGACCATTGAATTCACTCATTTTTCTTTACTACCCCTTCATATTGTCTAATCTTACCGCTATTTCACATTGTTATGTGATAAAACATGCATAAAAATGTGATAAATTTTGCACTATTTCACAAGTGCAAAAAAGAATCTAGACCACTATCCTATCAACCCCAAACCATAGTATAATCTAATTAATTGTTACTTTTACATGCAACATTGTATCATCACCATGTTACAAAACTTCATGAAATTATGTGTAAATAGGGAGCCTATTAACTCTCAAGAATCTCAAATAGATATAATATGTTCTTTTGCAAAAAGTCTTAGAAGGCATAAAGGAACAAATCTATAGTTCACAAAATAATATGGGCAACAACTTGATGAAAACCTCATTTTTAAATAGTGATCACATGAGAAACTCTATGCCTAAAAACCCCATTTCCTTCAAAGAAAATTTTCAATGAGTAGATGATGTTAATCATTTAAAATTTTGAAATTGCTAAATTTGTCCACAATTGGAAATAATAACAGCCTTCCTTGGTTTACCATCACTAGAACCAATGGCTTCAATAGCTTTTACAACATTGAAGCCTTCAATGACTTGGCCAAGCACAACATGCTTACCATCCAACCAAGGAGTACGAACAGTGGTGATGAAGAATTGCGAACCATTGGTGTTGGGCCCAGCATTGGCCATAGACAATGTCCCTGGTCCACTATGCCTTCGAACAAAGTTCTCATCAGGGAACTTGACTCCATAAATGGATTCACCTCCAATGCCATTTCCCTTAGTGAAGTCACCGCCTTGGCACATGAATTCTGGAATCACTCTATGAAAAGCAGAGCCTTTGTAATGCAAATTTTTCCCACTCTTACCAATTCCTTTCTCTCCCGTACACAAACATCTGCAATATGAAGGATTCCTTCAACTTTTAAACCTTGTAGTATAATTAATAAAAGTTATTTTTTTCTCTCAAAACATTGTCTAAGCTTAGTGATGCCACTCAAAAATTGGTAATGTAAATATACCTAAAATTTTCTGCGGTTTTAGGACATGTATCTTGATAGAGCTCCATTACAATGCGGCCTGTTGGAGTGCCTCCAATTACAATGTCGAAGAATACTTTTGGATTTTGTGGATTCACCATGAGTCTACAATTGATTCAAACAAGTATTATAAGTTCAAATAAACTATAAGTGTTAGTTTTCACTTATAGTATTATATTCTTTAGCTAATTTGAGGAAATAAGTATTGTTGCAAAGTCACAATGACTGTAACTTCAAACAATGGCACTTCAAATTAGTCCCTTCACTAAATTAATTGAGATGGTTTCAGGTCTTACGATTTAGGCCCTAAGAAGCAACAATCCAGCTTCAAATGTCTCT
This sequence comes from Straminergon stramineum, assembly GCA_963920665.1. Classification (NCBI taxonomy): domain Eukaryota; kingdom Viridiplantae; phylum Streptophyta; class Bryopsida; order Hypnales; family Calliergonaceae; genus Straminergon; species Straminergon stramineum. The sequence continues at coordinate 19,598,664 of OY987263.1, read as the reverse complement.
TTTGTTAACTTGATTTCAATTTCAATTAGAGTACTAAAATTGTGACTCTCTTTTTGGAGGTTGATGATAGACATCTAGTTTTAGAGCCACCTCAAATATCCATTGTAGCTTGATTGATCTCAAAGCTAAAAAACTAAAGATTGGCTACCTAGTAGAAGAAGACTTGGAGATTGCAAAGCCCATGTACTACCTTTGAGAGCAAGTTTCTTGAAAGCTATATAGAAATGGTTTCCGAGGACAAAAGAGTTGTAACTTTGGCTAATATGATTTAGTCCACTTTGCACTTGAACATGAGATTAGTTGACCAATGAATTCCTTGGACACCCACCTTCAATGTCTTGTTTTCTATTTTTCATAGAAGCTCTACTTGGTTTGTAGAAGCAATTGAGGTAAGATAGCTCTACATGGTATAGCTAGATTATCATCAAAACTTGATAAAGCTAGTTTAAAAGTCAAATTTGAGTTGCACTTAAAATACACTTTTAACATTGGGCTTAAAACAAGGGCTTATTGGTGCTCACAAATACAACTCACTTGTCAACACGAATTGCTTAGAATTTCAAATTTCTTTCAATGGAGCTAATCCTATTCATAGATTAAAGATTCCTTTGGTTGCTTTGAAGAAGTATATAGATGAAAATATTACAACTTAACATTAAGAATTTAGCTCTATGTATGTTGTCTTAATGAATAGACACACTATCTAGGAGAAATCCTAGCTAGAAGGCAAATTTTTTAAAGGAAAATCCTTAATCACATTGCAAATCTAGAAAACTTCCAACATTATACAACATAAAGTAGGAAGTAAGTGAGCAACACACATACATCAAGTGACGAAGCCATTTGCTTGACACTTGATTTTCTTCATTAGGGAGTTTGAAGAACTTTTACTCCCAAGGGACACCAAAGACTCACCTTCAACCTCTTTATCTCCCAAAGGACACTAAGTTGGTGTTCACATAATGAATACAAGTTCACATCCCACATAACTGCCACACATAGAGGTTTAATATAAAGATGCATCCATTCATAAGAACCTTCACATGTCTACTCCAAACCCTTCACAACCAAAGGTCAAGATGCAATGACAAAATCACCTAGAACAATAAGAAACAATCCCACAGTCTTCATATGAACACCAAATTGAAGATGAAAAAATGAATGAAGCCCATGATGGAGCTACATTCAACCTAATTAATTAATCAAGATCCACCACATTTACCAAGAGACAGTTTGTGCCAGGTGAAGCCCACGTACAGACAATCTCTAGAAATGGACCGACTACGTTGCATGGATTCGCTACGTCTGCAACTGATTCACTAAGAAGATCCGCCGAACTACTCCCAATGTTCTAAAGAATCCTCTAATCCACCGTAAACATCTCCAACACAGGTTCCGAAGCATGGACCTTGTCCGACCTTCGGAACGAGTGTTGCCTCAAGCTCTCCGACCCACACCTCTTCAGCCTGGCCATGGAGTGTTTGAACGAGTGCCGTTTGCTCGGCCACGTACCAAAGCTCCCGGAAGAATGTGACCTCAAGGTCCTCTTGAAGCTCTTGCTCGACCTGGAGACACAAGGCGGCACATCTTCATAATCTGAACCGGGGTAACTGCGAAGTTGCATTGCATCCGCCAAGCGTTCAGTCAAATCCGCCATCTCGTCTCCAGAGCTAGAATCCTGATGCTGGTGCTGGTGCTGGTTTCCTGATGGTCCTGGCAGTCCTGGCAGGGAATTCTGGGGCTCCTCGTTCACAGAACACCGCAAAGGATTCTCCAGCTCGTCAATGGACCACATTAGTTCCAAACTCGCGTTATCCTGACGCATCCTCGGACCTGGCCGTGAAGACCCCGTGGAGCTAGTGGAAACCTCTGTAGAGGTTTGCACTCTGCTCTCCAGAGTGTCTGTGGTGCTGACGTTGCTCTGGAATATTTCTTGGGCCAGAAGCTCCACGACCACTTGATTCATGGAGCTGGAGCTCGTGGATCGGGATGAGGTGGAGGATTTGGCCAGCAAGCGAGCAAACCGCTTCGTTTGGGGTGATGAGAGCGGGAGCAGAGGATGCTTTCCTTTCTGGTTCCCGGAGCTTCGAGTGCGGCTGTGTAACCTCTGTTTGGGAAGGGATGCGGGTGCCTGTCTGTTGCGCTGCTCCTCGGAGACCGACCGCTCCAAAGGTGGAGGATTCGGGGCGTTTGCGACATGGATTTCTCTTGTGGGAGTTGGAGATGTCTCAAGAGATAAATGTCGCATATGTTCCAGGATTGGCATGTCAATTCGGTGACTATCTGGAATCCCCGCATTCGGAGCTGCAAAGGCGCACGGGCACTCTTCATCAGGGCACAAGAGCGATACATGTATTCTTACAAATATTCATGAGGTGCATTTAATTAAGACCTCATTGGCCACACATCCAAGATTTACATGGCTTAGCAAAGAATCTTTAGAAAGCTGTGCCAAGTGACTTGAAACTTATGGCAACTATTTACAATTGAGTTTTCAACAGTCCACAAGGAGAATGGTTCAAGAAATATGCATATCTTGTTTAGAAATGGTTCAAGAAATATTTATGAATCGTTTAGTGATAAAAAATCAAAAGCTACACTATAAACAAGTGCTTCTCTTCGCTGCACATCCACTGCAAATAGTTCTGTTCGCTTGCCTGAGTGAAAATTGTGTATACAAGAGTCTTGAGCAATTCTGCAATATGTGACTATACACCCTCTTACAATATGAAACAAAATTCTTGCAACCAGTCCGAGCACTTGTTATGCCCGTAATGCGCGGAGAAGGGGCAATATGCACTGCGCTGGTCAATGGCATGTCTAATCTATTCACGTTAATTATGAAAACGTAACTTAGTACCGTAGCAGAATATAATAATCTGGCCAGGGATCTTACCAGAGGGGAAGGAGCCATGGCTGGAAGGAAAAGACGGCGAGCTCGATGGACCCGACAGCTGCCCAACCTCCAAAAACTCCTGCTCATGTTGCTCTTGCAGGATCTCAATCTCATCACCCACGACATTGGCATGCTCTCCAGGAATGAACGACATCGTCGGGGCACGAGCAGGGTCAGGCGGCTCCGTTTCAACAGGCAGGAGAGAATGCGGCACCGCAGCGGCCAAGACAATGTTGACTCTACACAAAGGGCAGGTGGAGGACGTAGCGAGCCAAGTATCGATACAAGGGATGTGGAAAGGGTGGTTGCACTTGGGCAGAATTCGGAGCTCTTCGCCCACTTCAAACTCTCCCAAGCACACCGAGCATTCGGTGCCGTCCACTATCCCCTCGTCTGGGCTGTATTTGCAAGTGGGAATTCGACAGATGAGCGACTCGTCCAAGCCCGAAGCGTCTGGAGGCCACGCATGCTCCTCCATCAGCACCTGCACATGGATCACGGTCAGATTTAGGGAAAAAACGAAGATTAGCAATTCAACACGTTTAATTCAGTTGCAATGGTGGAGATTCGTGGAGATGAAACTTACAATGGTTGAGGGACCACCGTTTCTGCCGTCGCTCCTTGTCCCCCAGATGGTGAAGTTCTGTCCATTACAGTACTTTAGGAAGATCCTGTAGTAGCTGATTATCAGGAAGGCTCCAGCTAGCACTCCAATCACTGCAACCACTGCTGGACTGGACGCATTGGTCTTCGAGTGTCCACCTCCACCCCCTGGAGGACTAACTGGGGCGTATGGGCTGGTGAAGTTGGTGGTGTTCCCACTGTCGAGATATCGCATTCGCCGTGGATATCTTTCATTCATTGTAATACGCATTGTGGCATAGATATGATGCCAAATCTCGTTACCTATTGCACATAAGAAACACCTGCCCCCTGAGTATTATTTCTAGGTCGAAACTGTTAGAGAAAAAACCCTGACGAAGGTTCAAAAATCAAGCACAAGCACGAACACGAGGATTCGATACGAACCTCAAAGGAAGATGCACAAGTGGTAGACTCGTCCCACAGCAGATCTATGCCACCTTTCACCAAGTATTCCATGAGAAATTGCTTCAATTCCATCTATTCCTAGTCTCTAAGTTTCAGTCCAGGTGGACATCGCGGTTGCGTTCCATTCGCAATTCACCACAAGCCGAATATCATCACTTTCAGCTCCGTATCTACACTCCAATCCGTGTGCACCAGAAGCTGCAACTGATGAATGAACGTAGCCGCAGATCTCGCCCTCCGGGCTTAGCTACAACGTTTGCACACAGAAGAGATACCGGGCTCTGCATAATCCAACGACTTCACCTTTCCCTGGGAAAAATAGTTCAAAGCTCGGAGATGTCATACAGATTCATTCCTCGATATACCCCCTTAGCCGCAAGCTTGAAAACATCAGCATCCTCAACCTCAGTCACAATCACGTCATCTCCACGACAAACTTGCCTGGTTGTGACACAAGTCGACGTCCAAACTAAACTTTAGGGCACAATATCTAAACACGAGTACATCTCTTGCTAAACTGTTATGCCGAATGTGTAGCAATGAGATTGAAGTTGACGCAGAACGCGGCAAAGACTGCCATAAGTTAGCGGAAATTTACCAAAAGGCTGAACCACTGTTCATCTATTACTGGTAATACCATCTTCTCTAGAGATCCGCTGATGGAGTTACTGTACAAATCAGTAGTTTCCTTGGACTTTCCAATGCTTTAAGAACCCATCATTCAGCTGAACCGTTGAGCTATTATAATCGAACCATGTATTTTTGAGGGAACCGAAAAGAAGCTAGAAAAATGCATCCGGACATTTGCTAATTGAACATCGTACTTGTATCCTGTGTTATTAGAGAAACTTAGCGATTATGAATTACGGAGTAGGTTTCTATATTTATAAGCATCTTCCGACATTAGTGGGATGTCACTAATTGCCAGGCTTTCATTTTGATCAATATTAAGCCCCCATCAAATTTTCTCATTTCAAGCTGACACTCTGACAGGTCCCAGGAATCTCATAATCAAGATGGAATCTAGCTTCTGGAAAGTGCCGTGAACAAATAGCAGGGCGACGACTGATCCATTTGAGACTTCGAAAACGAGCGAGACAGGGGAAAATGTTGGACGAGCTTATAGTTGTATGACGAGCTTCTTGCTGAGGTCCCGTGAAGGGTGAATGTAAGAAAAAGCCCCCCTATTTTGTGCCGTAATAACTTTAATGTCAACACCTTCCCTATCTAATTCGGGGTCTCTGATTGCAAATATGAACTCAAAATTTGAAAAAAAAATTTGCGCAGCAAATAAAAGGTTCCTGCGTAAAATACGGGGGCAAAACCGTTTCCGCAGGAGGCTCGTCATACAACTATAAGCTCGACCGAAAATGTTCATACGAGCACTCAGCCACTCAGTTCAGAAAATAGTACTCAGTAAAGTATTCAGCGGCCAGAAGGATTAATGGAGGCCGGCAATATTCTCAGGTACCGGATGCCATTGGATCTTCTCTAAACCAAAAATAGTTTGGTACGGTGCCCTACCTAGATAGTTAATCATAAAGCAATACTTCCAGAGAGGTAGGATTTCAGCCCAAGTACATAGCACATATGAAACGAAACAGAGTGATGTATTCCGTCACTGTATTCAAAGAGCCAAAACGAAAACTGAAGATTCACTCCAAGCTTCACGAGATCAGACCATCACAGAATTATCTTCAAGACGTAGTGCACCGGGAAATTAATTGCACAAAATCGTAATATTGATATGGAATGAATTTTCTAACCTGACACACGAAGCAAGCTGCGAGAAGCTCCAAGCTCCGAATGATCTAACCACCTCAGTATGCTCTGGAATTAGAACCCCGCAAAATTATGGCCGACATACACCATAGCCATTACCCAAGCGCAACGACCTTCGGGACCGGACCATGAATCCGAATACGTTGCGCTCACTAAGCCAAGTGGAGAATCTGTTGATTTCTACTCTGCTATTTAAACACTTTCCTTCCTATCTTCCAATCCACAATTTGGGTATCAAATCCTGAAGATCAATTCCACCTGAGAACACCAAATCATGTCCTAGTGAATTGCGCACTAATGATTTCGAAGCGCGACAGCAACAAATAAACAGGAACCTGAAGAAGCTAAGGATCCCAAAGATCTCAACCTAAGAACCTGAAGAAGCTAAGGAGTGCTTGAACAACACAATATGGACCAGCGCGCGTGAGATTCGCTCATGGCAATCTCAGAATCGCTAGCGCACAACACCCAAGATAGTCCCCAAGACTTTAGACAGGAAGAAACGGAGCAAGGTCAGCGCATTAGCATTACAAGTACAGACCCTAGAAACGAATGCATCCAACGGATAATAGGACCCTAAAAGAAGGACTCCAACAAAAGCTGCGAGAAACCAGGCTGAAGGAATCCCCTAAAAACAGTAACCACACTCCTGCATCATGGTTTCATGGACGCCCATCATATTAGGTGCTCTGTTTTCTATTGTTTCTTTTTCATTTAAAAATTGCTAAGGTCTTGAGTTAATTGCCAAGATTAAAATATTGCACCCATCGGTGTCTGTCAACCTCCAAGAGCTTCATGCTACTGGAGACCGGGTCGCCGTCGGGGACCCAGCATGATTCATGCCAAATATGCATCCCAATCGTATTTCATCAACTTGTACTTCCGTCGTGGAATGCGAGGGAGTTTAGAGTCTTCAATGATCTACAGTAACCTTTTTCTTTTCAGTTACCAAAAGTTTGCTGGAGCCACACAGTTGGCATTCTTATCTTGGCAATTACCGATTTGCAGTGGAAATTGGCTAGTGACAGTTTCTTCAGGACTTCAGTCGGCTGCCTTCGAGTAACCTTCGGTTCTGACTTATGACTAATAACACTACAGTTGCAAGCAGCCAAGCATATCTTAGACCCCGTAGCATTTAGAATACCATCTTGTGCCGCATATGTCGGTTGTCATGAGTATTGACTGTAGAGTGAAGGAATGACGTTGGAGTGCAATAATGAGTCGTCATGCCGGATGAAGAATCAAATCATTGACAGATGCTTTTGCATGTCCTGTGTAAATATATATCAACATGCATAAGGTCTTCTTCGGTTCCTTTCACGCTTGCCTGCTGAAACACAAACCACGAAATTAGGTTACTGTCCGTTCAAAATCGAAGTGACTAGGCTTCGACACATGCAAGGCTTCTTCGAGAGAATATTAAACTGAAAAAGTAGATTGAACTATGGGTTTAAGGGAATTCTAATTGACAGTTCGCTGGAAATATCTCTAAATTGACCTCAATGTCAGAATGGACGAGTATGGAAATAAATGTCTTTGAAGAGGTAAAGGCACATCTCAAAGCTTGGAGCTAAATGCCGACTGAATGAAAGAAAGAAAAAATTAAACAACTTCGTCCTTCCAATTAGGGTTTAGGATGAATCAAGAATCTGTTCCATAACCCACACCGAACTTTACTGGACAGTAAGATAGATGGCATCTAAGAGCATCGCCACTGTTTAGCAAGAAATGTGACTCGGCAGTGTTGACTTTGTGGATGTAGACCCAGTACTATCTTGCTCTCCCACTCTTTAATGGCATGGCTCTACAGCATGCTTTGTTTTTTAGCTATTGTTCATGCACAAGAGCTGGCGGGCCATATTGTTTGGCCACGACGACAAAATCTGACAATTGTTCCTCGGGGATTCCCAACAATTGCAACTCAGTAAATAAAAAACTGACACAGGAAGATGGCGTACCAAACCATATTTTCAAGTGGGCCGGCTAAAATTTCACCGTCAGTGAGTCCACAGTGGGGATGCGACATCACATCCGGGCTCAGCAACCGCCGGGCCGGGCCCATATACTGGGCAACAGTGGCGATGCTCTAAACAACTGTATGAATGGGCTTAATGTGACTTGCCTTTCCCCAAGTTTTAGTTTTGCAACACGAAGTTATCGTAACGACAGAGAATTCATGAATTTCTCGTGGTACCCGTACAATTGCTCCAGCATATCCAGGCAGAGCTGACTAGGCAGGATGAGACCGGATGTAAAATCAAAATTAAAGCTCATGTGGCACTACTGTACTTGTCCAGATTTTGAACCACGTCTTTGTTGAACTACTCTTCTTGTTGGTTTTTGTTGGCTTGGACCGAAGAGGAGGAGGTTTTGCATCGACAGAAGCTTCCCTGAGGAGTTTGAGCAGCTACCTTAACCCCTCACTGCCGAAGGGGACTAAAAGTGTCCTCGGGTCAAATTCAAAGTGATGTAACTTTTGCATCTGATGTTTGAATTCAATAAAATTTGTTGGAAAAATTTGTGCTCTCTCTTCTAGTTTGTGTGGTAAAATTTTCAAATCAATCCAATACTTACTAAAGTTTTGGAAGCCAATCGAAGTTCACAAGTTCAATTTGAGTTCACCAAATTGCATTTGATGGCTGCAACTTCAGAGGCTTGTATCTCCTTCATCCAAAGTTTTTTTCAATAAAATTTATTGGCTTACGATCCCCTTGAAGTCTAGTTATTAAGGTAGAATTTTCATGTCAATCCAGATTGTTTTGAATGTCTAGAAGCAATTCAAAGTTCAAAATCCCGACATTTTTGGATTATAGTGAACTTCGTCGGCTTGTTTCTTCTTCATAAAATATTTATTTTCAATAAGTGTTTTTTGAAAAGTTGCGAATACTTGTCTAGTATGTGTATGAAATTTCATATCAATCCAAGAAGTAATTAGTGACTAAGAAGCATTTTAGTAGAAGGAGGTTCAGTTTTTGATGTGTTTTTTGCAACTTTCTTGCTATCTTTTGACATTTCAAAGCCATTTTGCTAACACAATGAGTCAATTGAATGATATTTTTTTTCATCAATGTGTTTTTATGCTGATTTTGAATCACTTTACAATCTAAAGTTTCTTCATTTCAAAAGATTTAGAAATTGAATTTCGCCACCAAATGTGTTTTTAGGGAATTTCAACATCATTTTTCAACCAACGACGCTAGCGTGCGAGCTTGGAGTGGTGAGCTTGCAAGCTGTGAGCATGGAGCTTGTGAGTGGTGAGCCCCCAAACTCTTTTCTTTTGAAAATTTTTCCACCAAAATTTTTGTTTGTATTTTTTTTTCAAAAAGTTGAAGAACTCTTACTATTTATAGTAAATTTTGTGACCTATGACCGTGTCCCCTATGACCGTGGATAGTAATAAAGCTTTATACTTTATCATTCTTGATTTTTTGGCTATGTATTTAGACTTCTAAAATTTTGTGCAAAGTTCAAACAATTTGTTTATTAACTATAATAAAGAATATGCCCACCGCTTCATGTATAGTAGATTCATGTAACTTTGGCAATAGTCGATTGTAATTTTTTGAGTAACTCTAATGAATATAAATAATTGTATCTTCTGAGTATTGCATATATATGGATTGGGATTTCCAACATGAGCTAGTATAAGAGGGCACGTGAAGGATGAGTAGACAATTGACGTGTTTAGATCAGATGTCTACGAGAAATCATTGTGGTTTAGGGTTCTCACTCCCATTCGTATGTATGTTGTGCAAGATAATTTTAAATTATAAGAATTTATTTTGGAGTGACTTAAATTTAATGCCACATGTAAACATATTTTCCGAATTTGTAGAAAATAATACAAATATGTGAGCTAGAAAAGATGAAACATGTACTAGAAATAAATGACCAAAACCATCCATGAAAGTGATGGTTTTAATGAATAAAAATAGTGCCAAAAAAATTGAAAGAAAAAGAATAAAAATTGAGAGAAAGGATAAAATGGGAAGTGAGGACATAAATGGGTAGTAAATGAAAGAAATGGAAAAAGAAATAGAAGGGAAATGAAAAAAAAATAAGAGTGCAAGGGATATTAAAAAGAATGTTAGAGAAAAACAATGTCAAGGACAACCAATTAAGAAAGAAAAGATAGTGAAAATAATAAGAAAGAGAAGGGAGAGAAAGGAATTAAGAAGAAAATTAAGTAGGTAGTAAAAATAGGGTTGCCTCCGATGTTATGTTGTGGAAGTCTAGCTGCGGCCCTTGAAGGCTATATGTTTCCAAAAAAATTAAAATATAGAATGAATACAATTAAATAAATTTGCATATTCATGGGTACAATACTAAATTATGATTACAGTTTCCTATCATTGATGAGAACTTGCTTAAAAACACTTCATCGATGAGACATATTCCAATACTTAGGAAATGCATAGACATTTTCAATTCCAAGTGGTGTAAATCATTTCAGTCATAGCATATGTAAATGAATACAATACGAATAAAGTATGAATTTCTTAAATAGACATCCATGCCTATTCAGGAACTGTAATAATTCCTGCTCGAACTAGAAGTAGTTTTAACTCATTGAAGCTATAACTAGGTGCATGAATGAATTTGTCTTCGTTGACATCCATCTTGCAGAAGTACCTGTACAAGTAGTACAAGTGCTTGCAATTCATGTACTGTTGTCGACCTCCAATAGCAGAAACAACCATATTTCTAAAGTTTGGGCATGTGCATGTGGGAAACATGCCAACTGTAATTCGGTAGACATTTCTATTATGGTCTACTCCTGTCTCTAGCGAGACTATTGCACCTAGGCCTGGTTGGGGGAGTAAGGTTACTCCTAGAATTTGCCCTCTAATATTTCCTACACTCTCCTACTTGTTCCGTTGCTCTGTAGTTGGTGCATTTGTAATCCTCTGAATAGTTTGATTGTTCCTAATTGTTGGATATGCATCTGGATTCTTTGGTGGTGGTTGGTCAAATAAGGCAGTCTTGAAAATCTTTGACATGTTGAAAAGTTGACGTGGTGACAACATAGGACGTTGTTGGAGTCGAAATCCCACATGTTGCAAGAGTAGAGTTTCCTCCCGATTGAGGTGTGTCCCCAATAGAATAGGCCAAACCTCCGGCACCTCTGGCCAATCGATTATCCACTTTCATTTTGAACCTTTTACACAACGTTCAATGTCATCCCAACAAAACCAAAAGTCGACCACCACTTCTCGCTTACTACCATAATCTATTTTTATACCTCGATAGGTTGGAGTTGGGGTTCCCTTTTTTCCTCGAGCAATTTTGGCAGAACACTTGATATTCGACCCCTGTTGTTGAGCATGACATTTTGCATTTGATTTGTGGCTAATCCTTGCAATATGCCACTTGGATGTGCCACAGTCACTTTCACATGCAATAGTGACATGTAGAGAAGTATTTGTATCCAGCTCTCTACCTTCAACTTCTAAGATCTCTGTAGAAGTTGTTGTAGACCTGGTATGCACACTTGGTTGAGAGAAATTAACTTTGTCCAGTCGATGTGAGTCTCTAGCATCTCCTATAGGTGCATCCAACATCCTCTTTGTACTTCCAAAGATTTCTTCTCCTTCCAAATGAGGTATTCGATTTCCAAGCCCCTCTGCTCCAGGTAAAGTATTGAGAGCTTCAGCAATTTTCTTTGGATCTTTGCTTCGAGTGGCAGCCCTCAACTTCAACTCGTTCTTCGATGGACCAGAGCCATGTGCATGACCTCTAAGGTATGCTCGATAATTTGTCATTTGCATCCATGCACGAATACTGTCATCACAAGTGGCATCAAACAAGTTGTTTCCCCTTTTTCCAGACATTTGGAGCCACTTGTTATGAACCGTTTTAGATAAATTGCACAATGGTAGGTCAAGCATCTCCTCCAAATTCAATTTCTACAAATGAATGCAAGTTTAGAGAACAATTAGCACTTCACTTTAAAAACCTCATAGACATTTGTAATTGTAAACTCTTTTGTGGTCCACTAAACATGTCCTATCATACAATGAAGGGCATTGAAAGACAATTTCAAATGCACATATATTATTATATAAAAAGAAAGCAACACAATGTTCTTTTCAATTATTGGTACAAGAAAGTACTTACATACTATATGAGGACTCCAAAGAATTTTATATTTACTTCTAGGTACCCCAAATACGAGGTCTAGTAAACACCACGAAGACTTCCATCGGACCTGACATACGTTTTTTCACTATTTCATGGACCCCCTGTTTGGGTACCTTAGAAGAATAACTCACAAAATTTTTAAATATAAAATGAAGTTCTTTCTTTATTCTATAGTACATCATTGCAAAACAAAGAAAATTATATGTAGCACTATAGGTTTACCTTTGCATTATATGGTGGACACCTTTAAAAATTGAAATCCTCTTATACATAGAAATAACTACTTCACTCACCATGTCCATGAAGCCTCCCCAGTGTCGATACCGAAAATGCCAGAATGCTAGCCAATGGTCTAAGTGATGAAATGCTTCTTCATTTGCAGCTCCGGATGATAGCCACCACGATCAAATTACAAGGTTACGTGTCTCTACTTGATTCATATTCTTAGAATCTTTGTATTGTTTACATAGAGAAATATGTTGCTATTGGAATGCTTCCTTGATGTACTTTTGTGTGTGTTTATGAAGAGAACTACTCCAATGCAGCAAACAAGTCCTTTCATGATTCTCCATTTCTTCATTGGCAGATCCATTGCCATAGACAATCCGGACCGCATTCCAATTGGCCATAGCGCTATCTGCCATGAATCCTTTAAAGTTTGGATTATCTACTCTATGTCTCTCCATGACCATGTTTAAGCTCCTCCAAAATTGTACTTGCACCTCAATATCTTCAAACTGCATATCGCAAACCGCAATAGTCATCACTTTTTTGTACTCGTCATCGCACACGTGGCAGGCCATTGTAGTCCACTCCTTCACGTGCTTTACGTGGTCAAACATCAACCATGCATTTTATAGATTACCTCCTGGTTGCATGCGCCTTATAAGATCCACTCCACTTCCAGGTCCTTCGGTGAGCATTTTTAAGATATAAACCTTCTCCTTCCCTTGGCCTGGGAAGACGCTATCGTGTATGAATTCGAACTTCGACTCCTTCTTCATAGTCATAATGTTGTCAATGATCCCCCCTCGATTGTTTGAGCGGAAAGAGGAGATTACGTTCCGTATATTTGGACTACTGAGATATTGGAAGCGGTCCATTACCTCGTCCATTTCCTCCCCCTTCAATAACTCCTTCTCTCCATCTCCGTTGTGAAATAAATAGTTGGTTAAGAACTCTTTACTAGCAGAGAGAGCAATTGCTAAGTTTATGGCCGTTGGTGTTTTGGCCACTTGTTCTTCAATGAGTCCATAGATTTCCTCTGTAGAATCTCTATACATGCCCTTCGCAACCAGGTGGTTGTGCTCTCCGAAGTGAATAGCGGCCCTACTCATTGATAGGTTATCACTGAAAACATATTATATCCTAGCATTGCAGAGGCTAAGACATGAAGGTGGTTTCCTACACACTTTGCAAACTAGAGTACAATCTTTGGGATGTCCATCCCCGACTGCAAAAGGAATTGGTGTGAAGCTACTCCACTCTATTTCATTCTTCTTGGAAGCTCTCTTTAGATAATCACAGTTTGGATTTACACAAGCAAGATGGCCAACACAATGGGACTTACGGAACTTGAGGTTGTCGAAGTTGTTGATGTTTGTGGTGATGAGCCGACACCATGGGTGTCCATCATAGCGCTTATCCATTCCTTCCAAGCTTTGTGCCGTTGATGAAGACGAAGTGGAGCGGCATGGCGGTATTTCAAAAATGATATCTCCATCAAATACTGCTGGAAGAAATGCAACACATTGGTGCTTCATGACGCTCAGATTCATTGTAGACAATTCGTTTCGAGATCGATGCATGTTGGCTAGTCTCTTCAAAGAGTCCATTATACTTACTGTGCCATTTGGATAAGGATGCAACAAAGGATAAGACAATGAAGACTGCAATTGATTGTTTGATGGACTTCCAGATGTAGAGTTCAATAGGGCCCTTTCACTCATTGTAGTTCCAATAGAGCATCCTTGATTTCTAAGGGTGTGAGTGTTTATTTACCCACCCATGGTAAACAACTTCCACAATAGTTTTGTTTTGTTTTGTCTTAATTTTATTTACTAATGGGTGTCTAAGTGTTGTCCATTGAGCCTTCCAAGCAATGGACTCTTTTCTAAATGCCTAAGTTCAAAGAAATTACTAGAAACAAACCTAATTATAAAGATTAGTTCTAACCAACATAAAGTTTTTCATCCGCTGTGATTTTCTATTAAAAATTTTATAATCTAAATTTATCTCTCCTAAGTTGTAGTTCAAATTACGCCATTTCCGAAAACATAAGACTTGCAAGAATCGGAGATTCCTACAAGGAGTTATAACCGGATGAAGTTGGGGGCTTTAAGAGGCTATCTAAACTTCATCCACTCTTTTTGACACAGGATATTTTGATTGATTACGAATTTTGGACTCTAACTTTATACTATTAGTTTCTACTCAAGTTCCAAGTCTAAAGCTCAATGGATGATATATGAGTGACTTCATCCATTCTTTGTTCCAGACTTCATCCTTCTATAATTATTGGAGTTTTAAGTATTTTCTAGAGTTCAAAGTGCTTCTAGATTCCTCTAAGTTCCTTCTATCCGAAACTAACTCTAAGTGTCCTACTTGGTTGTCTTCAAAAGATTCTAATTCACTTTCTACTTTGTTTTCAAAGTGTGGGACTTCTATTGTCAATTTACTATTTTTAGACTTTTGAGTTTTATTATTTGTATATCCTTGTTTTACCTATCCATATTGCTAAAGAACTTTTGTTTTGGACTTCCCTAGTGAAAGTTATGAGTGGATGAAGTTTGATTACTAATTGGTGTTTTCAAACTTCATCCACAATTTCCTACTAATCTACAATTTGAAATTTCTTTTAAGTTTCACCTTTGACTTTGAGATTTCTGACACCATCTAAGTTTCCATTCTTGTTCCTTTGGGATGAAATTAACTAATTTTCATCCGCTATAACTCCTAAACTTCATCTACTAATATCTTTCTCAATTTGACTCCGATTTCTAAGTGTAAGATATTTTTTGGAAACCTTTAAGAAAGCTCTATCAGATTTTCTTTTTGTATTTTGAAAAAGACCTATTCTTGATGCTCTGACTTGTACTTATAATTCGGTTGGGCGTTAAAATAGCTAATCAAAGAAATTGAATGAAAATTAAAGTGATTAGTGTCTTACCTCAAAATTTGCTTCATCTAGGAGGTGGTCATAAACTCCTTCCAAATCCCCATCAATTGTTATGTTGGAGTCTTTTTTGGAATTTTGCTTACCACTTAAAAAGGTGATTTTAATCCAAGTCGGTAGAAGTTGATGAGACTTCTTCTTTTCTTTCCTCTCCTACTTCTTCCTTTTCTTTCTATTTAGATTTTCTAATTTGTTGATTTGTATATTCTGTAAATTCCTATCCACTACTTTACGATCTGCTTGAATAGTATCCTTAAAGTCAACAGTCTCTTGCTGCTATGCTATTGGCTATTTAGATTCTCTTGATGTCTTTTCTAATCTCTCTTCTTCTAAACCTCCTTGCTACTCTGTCTCTTCTTCATTCTATACGTGCATGTTGGAGTTGGAGAATTTGTGTGTGTGAAGAGTTTTGAAAGTTTGCAGGAATGGAATGCGATGTTTTTCTGGAGCTTCTTATCTACTTCTCCCTATTGTAGTTTGTAGGCTAATGAGAGAAAGAGTGGTGAGCTAGAAGTTACTAATTTCTACACTCTTCGATGTTAATTGATGCTTCTATCTTTAATTTCTTCTCCCTAATTTTACTTCTATGTATTCTTGCTCTCGGTCTGACTTTTGACAGATTACTATTTTTAGATTTTTTTTTGTATTTTTTCCTTCTAGAGTCTAAAATCAGCTTTCCAAATTCATAAAGCACTTGCAAATTGGACCTTCCTAGCAAAAGTTATGCATGGATGAAATTTAACCGCTAATCAGTGATTAAAAACTTCATCTGCTCACTATTCTTAGATGGTAATCTCAAATCCACTTTTGATTACATATTTAAACTCTAGTTTTTTCCTACCTTCTAATCCTACTCTTTTGCTCTGTTTGGATGAGTTTAACATTTTTTCATCCAATTTGAATACTAAACTTCATCCGCTCATAACTCACTCATTTCAACTCGGATTTTTGCATATCTTATGTTTTTGGAAACCTCTCAACCTCTACTTTAAGATTCTAAACTCAATTCTATACTGTCACTTCTTCTCTTTACTCTTGGTCTCAGTTCTAAATAAAAATTAACACAAAGAAAGGGCCAATTTAGCTACACTTCTATCAACAAAGCCAAATGGCTTAAGAAGGTTCAAAGCTTCTCCGTGTTTTGTAATGTTTCTAAAATTCTAAGTATGAAGAACTATAACTTTGTTGTGTTCTCCAAACCCACTAAATTCCTATCAAATTCTAAAAACCAAAGTCAAAGCTTCACCATGTAATGGTAAGCATGGAAAATAACACACAAAGATTTTGACAAAAGAAAGATTAAAGGAGGATGAATCAAGAGTGATAGTACAAAAAATTAGTACAAAATCATAACATAACAAGCTAGAGGTTTTCCCTAAGCGGCATCACCAGTCATAAGGAAAGAATCCTCTAAGATTAGTGCCAAATACTCAAGTTTTAATAAGGACTTGAAGGAACAATGAATATACCAAAACAAGAGTTAGTACACCCAAAATACTACCAAATTTCAACCAAAATCTTCAAAAACAAGTACAAAGACAACAAATAAGACTTGAAGGGACCCCGAAGTCCTTCAAATCTTACAAAATAGAAACAAAAGGAGCTTGAAATGCTCCAAAAACACCACGTTTACAACTTTGGCTCAAAAATGGCCAAAAGTCCACAATTAATGGACCAACGTGTTTACAAAGCCAAAATAATGGCTAGAAGGGGTGATTTGAGAGAAGAATGAGTGCCCTTATATACTCTTTCAAGGGCACCCACCTCCTCTCATTTCAACATGGTAATCTTATCAATTAGTATTTTCACCCTAATTTACCAATTTTGACTTTCTACGCTGGTCCATTTTCTAACTTTTGGAGATTAACTCCAAATCACAAACGGATTACGCCATTGGCTTCAAAAGGCCATTTTCAATTAGAAAACCCCCCCGCACCTTTTTCTAACTTCAAAATTTCAACGAAACCTAATGCCAACTTAACACCCAAAAAGGTTAAAAACTCAACTTTTGGAGTTTGATTTTTTTGAAAAAAGTAACTAGTCTAGGCTCTTAAGTAGGTGTGGGGGGAGTAAGAAAAGAGATATCTTTGACCCCATTCCGCTTTTGTATGCTCCCGATCCACTGGTCAACTCCACCGTAATCTTTAAATTTTGTCAATTGTTGAGGATTCTTGCAAGTTCGGGTTCTTTTGACTATCAGAATGTCTTGAAACTTGTTGAAGCGTCTTATTAACATAAAAGAAGCTATCCTAATTTTTAGTGAGATTTTACCACCACCTGGAGAAGTTTTAGGAATTTCTCATCGTAGGTTTGGGCAGTTGACCATCCGGAAAGGCATCTTCTGACTATCAGAAAATTCTGAAACTTTTTGTAGAACCTCCCATGGAATCCCACAACACATGTGTAGGCTCATATTTTTACTCTACACATCGGCCTAGGGGAACAAAATCCACCCCCTTATTTAATTATCAATGGCCAGGGAATCTTCCACACCGGTGGGAATCTTGGTAAACCGACTTCGCCGTTGTTTCTCGGGCATGGTTTTAACCCTGAGTCACCTTCCTTGGACCAAAGATTCCTCCATGGTTCCATCTTGGTATTTTTAATATCTACAAGCCAATAATTGGGGTTCCGATATTTCGTCAATGAAATGGGGAAATTGGAATCTATTTCCGAGAATTGACCTATGTGCCTCACCAGGGTTCCCTCAACCAATATTAGCCAAGAGATGTCCTTTCTATATGGGATTTTGAGCCTAGTATGCTCATAACTCTTAATTACCACGATTGGTTAGGTTTTAATCTATTTACAAATAAAATTTGAATTTAATTAGTAAAAACCCTCAAAATATGACCAAATACTATATTGGCATGTAACACACCTATTTTGGTTTTACACTCTTTTTGGGGTTTTTTGTACTATTTTCCACACTTATTTTCACAAAAAAATTAAAAATAAGATAAGTGAGTCCCCGGTGACGAAATAGGGGCTCACAAAGGGTTACCTCAGGAGACTCTCCTTCCGATTCACTAGACAGTTCTATGATTGGATCTAATTTCTCTACCTTCACAGTATGAAGTAATGAAGGCTTCTGAAGAACAGGAGAAACTTGAGGAATTGCACTAGGTGTAACATTGTATATTGCATATGGCATATCTATTGTACAATTATCTAACTGACGACTCAAAATCTCAGTGGAAGAACCTAACATGGAAAGGGGAAGTCCATAGGCTCTATAATTCCTGGGAGAAAGGTGCCAACAATGTCCATCATCCTCCACGGATTTCACAACAGGGACAAATTCTTTCACCTTGCCCGACTCCGACATCCTCTTTTCTTCCACATAGATGGAAGATTCTACAAATCTAAATCGGACGTGTAGAAGGTGACTGAGAACTCTAGCACGTCTTCCATCTTCTATTGGAAACAAAAGAGGTACCTCATGACCGTCTACTCAAATGCAAGCCATCTTCAAAAATGGTGCATAGAGTAATCAAAATGAAGACCTGTAATCCTCAACATGAGATGGGGATGAGTCGAATTTGAAAGAGCTCAAATAGTTCATGACTGTCAATTGTACAGGACTATGAAATAGTACTAGTATTCGGCTCAGTATTTGTTGTCCTCTTTAAAAATAGATCTTTCAAATCTATTTTTGCCAAGCCCTCCACAACCATCCACTTCTCTTACAGTACCATCATGTGCTGCCATCTACATTGAGTATCTACTGACATGTAGTGCAATTAACAAATATTGAATTATTGTCAATAGCTGCCATCTGCATCTATTAACTACTGACACTCTAGTCATCCAATTTTTTTAAACTGATGGCCATCGACTGCAAAGTCTGACCATTCTAGCCCTATCCTTTGCCGCCTTCCACGCCCATTAGAGCACCGTCCTTTAGAAGAGTCATGAATGCACGGTGGCCGCCCCTTAGATGTCATTAAAGTTCATAGAATTTGTCAAATTCACACACGGATTCGCTTGCCTTGAATTATGAATGTGTATGGCGCAACAAGCCATCTTTGAAATACCTCTTTGTCTCTCCCAATTCAAGCCTCTGTCTTCACTGAACTTTTCAATGTGACATTGTATGCTTCTAGACCACTCCTCTGAACTTCATAAATAGAAGCCATTTCTACAAGAGAGAGCCATTGTATACTTGTAGTTCCAAGTGCTCACCAAAGTTCGGAGTGTTAGATTTCATGTAATCATCTTTCTCATGCTTGTAGAGAACTTGGGCACGGCCATTCCTAGTACATTGAGAAGAAGTAGAAAGAGTAGGCGTAGGTCTTTGTATTTCTCATCTTGTAAGGAGCTACGAAGGTCTAGAATGACCCGAGGGAAGAAAGTCATGTCGAAAACAAGTTCATCTACACTAGGTGACCTTCGCAAAGCACTTCGCTTTGTTACAGGAGATGGGAGTGGGGAAGAAACTGTTGGAACGAACAACTTGGAGGCACTGCAAGAGATGTCGGAGGATACAATAGGCGGACAAAATGAAGGACAACAAGAGGTCACTGCTATTGTAAGAACCTAGCAAAATCATTCCTTCTCTTCAATTTGTTCACTATCATTTCATTTCATGTAAGTTCCTCCCTAAACAAGAAATGTTTTTCAGAGTTGATTCAACTCTTCTTGTTGTTTACTATTCCATCTTCTGTCTAGAAGTTGTTATGAAGCTTCAAGTGATTGTAGTCCTTTAGAAGATGATGCGTGCATTATATAAAGAATCCTTACATGAGTGCTTTGAAGAAGTCACCTTTCACTAAAACGAGCTTTGGATATTTTACTTATCCAATTTCATGTAGGCCATTTTGCCGTATTGAATATGCTATTGTCGGAAGTAGGACTTCAAAAACATTAAATTTCATAGTCAAGACAATATTGGCATATTCATTCATTCCCGTAGTAGTTTTTTATAATCAAAATCCTCTAGTAAATGTATTTCTTTATTATAGTTTTATACTATATCCATTATATCTTTATTTAATTCTGAATGAATGAAAGCTCTTATTTAAGTAAAGCTAGAAATTTCCCATATAATCCTAGACTCACAAATCTAATTAGAATATAATAGAGTCTATACTATGTTGAGCAACATACTTTAGATTGTTTTTTTAAACTCTACTAGTCATTGATCCAACAATAGGTCCACATTATATTGAAACAAATAAACACTTTCAGGGACCAAATTTCTATTCAATTTGTTCTAATACACATACCACAAGCAATTTATTCCTATAGTATATCAGAGAATTTGGAATGTCTAATGTAAGGATATAAGAATTGAAACACCCTCTGTAGATTAATCATATATTCTATATTTGCTAAAGAACTTGAATTCTTGCTTCAAAGCTTCTATAGGATTCAATTCAAATTCCATGCATGTACTTTCAGTATGTAAGGATCACCTTTTTAGTGTTTTATTTGTGCCACATTCTCCAACCTTAATTTCCAAAATTCATGTATATTCTAAAATCTAGATGCTTCTCTTCTTGCATTCTATATTATGGAAGTAGTTCAACATTGATATTATTTTAGTATTATTTAACACCCTCATCAATTGAGTAGGGAGAGAGGAAATAAAAGATTATAGGAGTTAATTTGAAGACGGGCTCGATGGCTATATGATGCTTCATTATTTGCGTCATTTGCAATGTTAAGCTATCCTTCAAACAACAATCTAACTAGAAATTTACACCATCTCTTTTGAACTACAGAAATCCCAATATAAGGTCAGAGCTCAAGTTACATAGGTGAAAATTACAACATTAGGATTATTGCCACCAAGGAATGTGTAGACCTACATTGATGCATTGGAGCACACCAAGAATCAACATTTTTCAACGAAGGGTAATAATTATAAATGTAACATATTTAAACAACATTAAAGAGATTTGTTCTTTTAAAGAACTTGTATTTGTATATTTTAGTGAGTTTGCAAGAAAGCCTATAGGTTTGTAATTGCAATAAAACAAAAATGTTAGATACTACTTCTATTCCTCAAATGAGATAGACTTGTGAACAGCCGATTCCTAGTTTCATTAAGAAGTCCCAACTACAATAGTACTTAGCCACCATTGAAAGAAAATTCTTCTAAGTTGGTAGTGTCTCCCCTTTTGGAGTAAATAAATACAACATATCCATTTCTTGTACAAAACATGAAGAAAGCAGCAATGCACTTCAATAGATAAGGGAGCCAACCCTTGACTAATCATAGACCCAGTTTGGCAACATAAGGTGGAGTAATTTTAATTAGGAGGTGATTAGGGACCACTAAATGTTGGCACAGTTCTCAAGCAATTATGGTGCATTATGATTAGCTACAAGACTTTCAATATTGGAACCAACCCTTGTGAGATTCTGTAACCAGCCCTTGGTCAAAAATAAAAAGTTCTATATAACCAATATGGGTAGAATAGAATCTTCAACTTAAACATTCATAGAAATTATTTTCGTAGGAAAAAAAATCTGAAAAACTATAGAGACCTTATGAACTATATTTCTGCTCATGGGAAAATTTCCCCCCTATTGAAACCTCTCTTGCAGTATATGTATCTGCTTAAGTGGTTAGGAATGGGTCGGTTCCCTTAATCATAATGTCATATGGTGCAGAATAACCTAGTCTTTCACTTGGTTCCATTCCTCAAAAAATAAGTTATCAAGCCGGAAAAAGAAAGCAACTGAGAAGCAATTTCAAAAGGTCCTTTTAGTTTTGAAAGTACCCTTAATTGTTCAAAGAAAAAGCCTCGTCAACTGCCGAACTTCAATGCTAAAAGGTACATCGATTAGCAAAGGCATGGATGTGTCACTTCTGCTTTTCGAAAATAGAATGTTCTCGCGTCATGCGCCACGAACTCTCAGTTACAAACAATCCGGAATGCATGATGGCATTCTTCACTACGCGCCATTTCCGAAATCATGGCCTAGCTGTTGTCCAATGCCTGAACTGCGTGCCTTATCTTCACTTTAGATTTCAAGGATTGGAAACAAGCCACCACTACATGCATGCCTACTTTCGAAATGAGCCATTGCACAGGTCTTCTTCATTTTCTCATCTGCTTCGTGTGGATTGTGGACTTGGAGAAGGTGACAATGACGCACAATACAAGAAGTCGAGCCCACGAGGATGCCAACTCTGAAGAAACTGGCCGCAATCCACGACGAGCTCGGGTGGCTGATGAGGTCTTTTCTTCTCTAATCGTTGTTCTTTCCTTCATTCTCGCACTCCTTTGTTCAACATGTTTGAGTTTGCATAAAGAGGCTGCATTTTTGGGTTCCACAAGAGTTCAAGTGAGACCCAATATCTCAGCATGTTCAAGTGTGTCCAAGCATGCACTGACATGAATCGATTTATCCGTGTGTCTTTTTGTGAATCCATTTCTGAGTGTGTCTTTACATAGATCGATTTATCAGTTTGTCTTTCTCTGAATCCATTTCCGTGTGTGTCTTCACGTAAATCAATTAATGAGCATGTTTGAGCGTGTCCATATTTGAATCGCTTCCTGATTGTGTTCAAGCGTGTGTAAGAGCAAATTCTGTTTTAGTTCTCAAGGGATTGTAATATTGTATCCGATTAGCGTAGGTCCCGCTCAGTGGTTTCAGATGACTATCGGATCCGACATTTGCTTTGTGGAAGCCAATTGGACCCCCGAAAACTGGTCATGCCAAATTTTGATCACTCCTTGATTGTATTCAAGCATGTGTAAGAGCAAATTCTATTTCAGTTCAATCTCTAAGTACTGTAATATTGTATCCGATTAGCGTAGGTCCCACTTAGTGAATTGGCATGACTGTCAAATCCGACACTTGCTTCATGGAAGCGAGAAGGACCCCCAAAACTGGTCATGCCATATTTGGATCGCTTCCTGATCGTATTCAAGCATGTGTAAGAGCAAATTCTATTTCAGTTCAATCTCAAAGTACTAGAATATTGTATCCAATTAGCGTGGTCCCGCTCAGTGAATTGGCATGACTGTCGGATTTGACACTTGCTTCGTGGAAGCCAGAAGGCCCCCCAAAACTGGTCATGCCATATTTGGATTGCTTCTTGATCGTATTCAAGTGTATGTAAGAGCAAATTTTATTTCAGTTCAATCTCAAAGTACTAGAATATTGTATCCAATTAGCGTGGTCCCGCTCAGTGAATTGGCATGACTGTCGGATCTGACACTTGCTTCGTGGAAGCCAGAAGGCCCCCCAAAACTGGTCATGCCATATTTGGATTGCTTCTTGATCGTATTCAAGTGTATGTAAGAGCAAATTTTATTTCAGTTCAATCTCAAAGTACTAGAATATTGTATCCAATTAGCGTGGTCCCGCTCAGTGAATTGGCATGACTGTCGGATCTGACACTTGCTTCGTAGAAGCCAGAAGGACCCCCCAAAACTGGTCCAACGTTGGTTGCATTCCAGACATTCCTTGAAGAATGTGAGCACTGAGAATTGAATGTACTGACTCTTAGCGAAGTCTACCAACTCAAAGTGATTTATTATGAGAGGCCAAGTTAATCTCATACGGAATTGACTGTCTTTGCAAATTCTCGTAAACACAGGGGACTAATTACTGGATCCGATTAGCGTTGGTCCTGTTGAGGCCAAGTTATCTCATGTGGAATAGACCGTCTTTGCAAATTCTCGTAAGCACAGGGGACAACAAGTCAAGGAAGTTAAATTACGTATGATATTCGGTGAATTCTATTCTAGTGTAGTTGCTAAGATGCACAATTAAGGTAGAACTTTAATGAATCTACCTTTAATTGAGTATTGTAAGTTTCTGTGTGTGAGATATAAAGCTGGGCATTTGATTCAGTTCATGATCTCATGATTGAGAATTTCTCTGTCAACTAAACCGAGTACAGTGAAAACGTATGAGTGGTTACAATATTTTATTTGGTTGGTTTGTCATTGGCCATGGAGTCAACCATGGCCAGCTAGTTAGACAGTTTCATATACGGTACATCAGGAGGCATCTCAACATTGCTACACCCCGGATGAAGTTCCTCTGGTGATGACACGCTCAGATGTTCTAGTTGGTAAATGCCGTGGTGGCCCAAGCATCACTTCGTAATGTGCTTTTTTGACTACCAAAATCTATAGAAGAGTCTAATGCATGATTTGGAAATTCAATGGATAGGTGGTCATTGGCATTGACTATTTATTTTTGCTAAACTTGAATCAATTTTTTGTTTAATTTCTGGAGTCAATCTAATGCATTCCTCACTTCTCTTGATTAGTTGGCATGGACTCTAGAAATTCAAAGTTATATTGGTCATGTCAGTCAGATTTAATATTAGTTCAAAGTGCATGCAAGAGAAAATGGGATAATTTAGAAAATCTTTAATAGAAATAGGGGGTCCGCTAGAGATATATTATATGAGTGTCGGATCTGACACTAGTTTCGTAAGTTCTCTTTGGACCCCTACAATTTTGTTCCCTAAAACAAAAGTCCTCATTCTCTAGAACTCTAACGCAATAAAAGAGGCAAAAGATGAAAGTGATTGCTACAGTTTGCTAACGCAAAAAGAAGTTGCAATTTTATAACATAGAAAGAAGCAAATGAAGTTTTAGTGAAGTCTCACATCTTGGGGGTCAAGGAGAAGCTCAAGAGTGGATTGCCGGATCCAACGGTCTAGTATGAAGCATTTGCTTGACCCCCAATATATGGGATTATTTTTGGGTGATCAAAAAATTAGAATCTTCAATGTGTGTTTTCTAGCTTTTCTAAATTATGTTTTGAATATTTATTTGGGGGTCTTTGGATCATTTCTTTAATTGTGAAAGTACTATATGTAATTGATCCAGAGTTTTTTTAATGTCTTCATTGAAAAACAAGGAGGACGTAGAGGGAGCACATCAACACATATTGTTCAGCCTCAAAATCTCTCAATTGTTCACGAAGCAAGTCCTTCTCAGCCTTTGACACCGGCTACTAGAGCCTTAGAGGTCTCTAGTGATTCAAAAGAAGAGGAAGCGGAAGGAAAAGACGTGGTAAGTTTCAATGACATTATGGATGCCACTGACCGTGTTGTAGATGCATTTGAGATCTCACATATGAGTCAGGTGAGTGACACCGATGCGTGTAGACACCGTGAACGTTTTGCTAGAATGATAGAGTTTGCCAAATGCAGGACAACTGTAATGTCTCCTGAGAGTTCTGAGACAAAGTATAGCTCAGAGAGTCAAGTATCTATTACTATTGATGGGCCAATGTGGGAAGACACATGTCAGTGTCATTGTACCTCCATTCAAGGTAGACAAGAAGTAGTCATCATTCATCTAAATTTCGACTCAGAGGAGGATGTACAAATTGACTGATTCCACTCACTGTGAATCATCTTCTGGATATATTGATTTAGACCATTGCATATCAAATATACGTACTTCCTGCGCCTATTTCCCAATCAATAATGGTTTAATTGTATCATGTTATTGCATTTGTATCTCTTGGGTTCATGTTATAAATTCTAAATGTGCATCATTTCTTTTAATATTCATTCCCTTATCCTAAGTCCGTGAATGTTGATTATCTTTCGTTGTTGCACAAGCAAATGGATGTGTCTTCCACCTTGTTGTCACAAGATGAGACTATACTGGAGACTCAAATCAACAATGACACCCCTCAACCGGACATTGAAGGTGAAGATGAAGAAGAGTTCATAGAAGAAGAGGTGGCGGTAGATGTCTTGGAAGAAGAAGACAAAGACATGGATGAGGACGACTTGCGCTCGTATCACAAGGTGGATTCCGTGAAGACTATTGCTTCTCTGAGGATGAAGCCCGAGCACGTTTTTCGATTGCAGATCCCATTGTGTTGAATGGTGGCCATGCCTATGGTGAGGCCAACCTTTACATGCGATTTGAAATTGCTTGAGCAGGAGTTCAACAAGGGATATCGAGATGGAGCCACAGTATTTTATGTGACAACAACAAATGAGGCCAGAGAGAGTTCAGCATTCACAGAGGAGGAGATGGAAGAATGGGATCCATTATGGAAAAAGAGGAATGCCATTTTCAATGTCCACATTGAGTCCATACCAGAGCTAAGATTTTTGAAAAACTTGAAGTTCTTTGTTTGTGATGGTAATCACAGGCTATTGTTATGGATGAATCATATTAGCAGGAGGCACTCGAAGGAATGGGATTGGCACTATGCTGTGGACTCTATTATTCTAGATACAAAGGGGAAGACAGAGTTGGTCATACATGTAATGCATGACATAAATAAGTAAGTAATTTTTCTATATTTTGTGGATCTCGCATTCAATTTAACTTTGAATGTATTTTGGAAATGATGCACTCAACCTACAAAAAACTAATAAGTATTGTCTCCATAAATTACAAGTCCACAGAAGAGTCTCATGTGAAGACTAATCTAGTCCATACTTTATACCGGGTTCAAAAGTATGGACTTCTTCCGATTGAGCGCTTCAACGAGATGTTGAGGCCATCAGAGCTCAGACGATGTGGAGCACCCAAAACCAAAAAGACTTGGTACTCTATGCCACTAGAAGTCCTTACAACATTTCTTTTTCGGGTGAGAAATTATTTGATTAAGTGAAATCTAGTTTAGTTTGGTTTTTATTTGAATAACCCTATTCTATTAAATTTTGACATTGACTTGAATATAATTGTTGTATTTTATTCTGGCTTCTATCTTTTTCATTATATGAAGTTATTCTTCTCATTTGATTTGTGCAGCAAGAGATAGCCCAAGCAATGGATGCTGCCCTTCGAAAGTACAATGAGATCATACTAAAGGAAGAAAAAAATCCCAAAGGACTCATGCATGCCATGAGAGCTGGAGCAAAGGAGAAGACAAGCAAACTAAATGTAAAAATGATGAAGTTGGTTGCAATGGCCAATCCCACACATAAGCCTGAATTTTTGGAAGAGGTAAGTTTCATACAAGCATTATCAATGCATGACAATAGTCTCATATGGAGTTGAAATTGTAATTTACATTGTGAATATTTTTGGGGCAGGTGGAGAAACATTGGAGTGCAAATGAGGTCCTTGAGATGATTCTCGAAAAACTTCAAATGGTGGCCACTTGCAACACCACTCCTAATCACAAGATCAAGTTTTTGAAGTGGTGGAACTCCTCGATGCCTTCGCGTGATGCTAGACGGTTTCCGCCAAGGCCTGTATCTGAGACACTATTGGGCCTTTTCTTGAACAGATGTGTTTGGTATGCTGGGGTAAGCATTTGGATTCCTATTATTTTGATTTTGAGAATGTAAGAGTTTTCAATTGATGAAATTTTGAATTTTGAAAACCCTTATAGACCAATATGTATGTTTTGAATGCTACCTGATTCAAGATTTTTGCAAACTGAAGAAGTAGCTGTAGAATACTTCGAGAACGTGGTGAAGCAAGATAATATCAACGTCAACATGAATGTTCAACTACAGCCTGAGACCTTGCCCAAATATATAGAAGGTTGGAGGAGGAAGATTTGGGATCAAGGCTTCATAGCTCACTTGAGAGGAACAAACTACTTCAAGAAAAGTGACAATTTTATGACTTATGAGGGGTCAAAACAAGCGGTGCGAAGGGTTCTTTTCCAGTATGCCTGTGTTAATATTTAAGAATTTGATTTACAATATGATAAAATCTCAGCACTTTGAATTGTGGAATGTCTTGGATTTTGAGTGAAATAATTATGAAAAACAAAATTGGGAATGAAGGGAAGGACCAAAAATGGAGGGTCCTTAAGGTACCTCCCGAAGCACTATTGGATTCGTTAGTGGTTTGGGAGGTACCTCAAGGACCCCCCATTTCTAGTCCCTCTAAGTTCTACAATGTAATTTTTTCAAGACAATTATTTTTTAAATTGAAATTCTAGTTTTCATGTAGTACTATATGAGGTTGAAATAGCATCTTTGCCTTCATTAATATTTAGCTACTGATCATCAATGTTGTGTTCTCTTATTTGGAAGATACTTCAAGCACGAGCTAGAGGCAAAAGGGGCAATCGAGAGAAAGGACTTGCCTCCATTCATCTCAAATTTCCTTGACCGTAGTTCAGCAGAATGCATGTACACGGCAAATCAACTCTGAACATTCACTACGGCTCACCTCAGTGGCGGTGGATGGTACATTGATTGCCCCATCTCGTATACGCATCCATCAGAGTTTCAACTGCGAAACTCTTTGGAGGGGATGGGAACTATTGATATGGATGTGGACGAGTTCGCAAGGCTTACTAATAAACAGAGGGAGCGGGCCATTGCGAGAAGGGAAACCAATGACAGGAGGGAAGCGGCTCGAATCCAAGTTGCTTTGGATAACAAATCGAAAAAGGAGGCAGAGCATGTGGCCAAGTTAGCAGAGAAGGAGAAGGAGAAGGAGGAGAAGGCCAAGGCAAAAGGGAAGAAGGAGGATGGAGAAGGCGTTGTTCCCACATCATCAACGGTAGATCAAGGCTCTCAGATGGAAGCTGGAGTACATAGTGGGATGAAGAGGAAGGTTGTATTACCAAAGTTCATCGAAGAGATGGTCATCCAAGGCACAAAGGTGATTTCCATAAGTGATGATGCTAACGTGACATCGGAGGAGTTAGTGTTGAACGTCTCCATTGTAGATGTTGTTGACAATGAAAACAAGGAAGGCCTAAATTACTACACCGAGGTCATGGACTTTCTCAAAAAGGTAACTTCATTGTATTATTTTGTACTTCAAAGTTCTATTGTATTATTACATTATAACACCTTCTACACGGTAGGTACTGAAGCATTCGAATTTTGTTAGGCAGATGGTGGTAAGAAAGGCTAGAGTATACAATGGAATGGTCAATCGGTGGCCGGGATTTGACCTCATGCTTTTTGACTGCCAAGAGAGTTTGCTAGTGCTACGGGGGTCATTTCCCAAAAATCATGTGCCTTATTGGAACTCAGATCCAGAGTACAACATGATCTTTCAAGCTTTTTTCTTTGCAGAGAAGCATTTGCACGATCACAGTTGTATTGTGGTATTCCATTCCTAGAGTATGGACGCCAAAAGCACCATTGCTGGACTATGTCAAGAGTACCCCAACATGGTAAAAAAGAAAGAGTGGATGGGCATGAATCGGGTGCACTTAATGTCTGCCATTGACCAAACCAACACGGGATGATTTAATTTATTCTTCATAATTTTGTTTGGATTTCTCATCTCGTCATTTTCTTAAACTTCTTCTTTATAAATGTGTTGTTTTATTGTTGCAGACTTTGAAGTTCGGCATCACACTCTTGGTGAAAGACCTTGGTAAAAGAGGGAAGTCTGACTTTTTTTTCAAGCACTAGACAACGATGTTGAAGGCCAAAGTGGACCTCAAGCGTAATGATTTGTTGATCAACTATACCACAGAAGACTCCATGTTGATGAACGACATGGATCAAACGCCGTGGCGTGGGGCTCGAGAGAAAGACACCCGTTTCATCCAGTTTATAATTGAAGGGACTACTAATGAGGGAGACGTGGTCCTTGACTGCACCACATCTACAGGTGAGTTGGAATTGTCACAAGTGTATTTTCAATGTCTACGTAATACCAAAAATCATTGAGGTACTAATTTATGGATTTTTTTCCCAAGTGCCTCTATTACAATATGTCGTGCAATGAGACGCCACATTGTGGTGCTAAAAGCAGATCAAACCATTTTTTCATGCATTCTTAAGTCCATGAAGAAGACCACTCTTCCAATCGATAAAGTTGCAGTCACCGAAGCGCCTGCAATTGTAGCATCGCAAGATCTAGATGCCATAATCATAGTACCTCGCAAGTTCAGTAAACGAGATAAACCTAGTAAGTAAGTTTCTACAATTCTGAATTATTGCTCTACATAATACCTATAATGCTTTATAAATCTAACCCTTAATCATTTGTATTTGCAGTAGTGAGGGATTGATGTCAACGGATGCATTGAAGAAGAAACGAAGACTTATCTTGAGTCCAGAGAAGTCCTTCAATCTTCCAGTGTATGCAAAGCATCTAGCTTCAGCATTTGCAAAGTTTGGTACTTTAAAATCCAAATGTCGAAAACCGTCGTATGCTTTAAATGTCTCACAATTTATAGACGGATGAGCATCCAAGGGGAGAGAGACTTCAGATTCTTCTAGTGACATGGATTCTACAACAGAGTCTACTACAACTTAGGCTCATGAGATTGACATATCTTATGAGTCAATTCATTATGTTTTGATTTTCATTATGATTGGATTTGTGTATTTTATGGCTACATGTTGTGTAATTCATTTTCCTTCACTCTCATGCATTCTTGTATTTTCTTGTTGAAAGTCTTTCCAAATAAAAGTAGAGAGGGGACCCTCAAAAATCATTCCAACAAGGGACCACAAAAATCTTCTTCAACAAAATAGAGTTTGAGAAAAAAACCCTAAACCAATTATAGCCTCTTACCAAGAAATAGATGGTAAAAATGGAATGTCCATATATGTATACACCTATCTTTAAACATTAAAGAAACCAAATGGGTGTGAGGAAGACAATTACATTTACAACAATATAGTCTTCATGAAAAAAATAGGGAGTGAAAAAGAAATTACAACAATAGATGTCTTTTGGATAAAAGCTGGTGGGTGAAAAATTATGAACATAACAAGAACCCAAGAGTCTTGATAAACAAAAATAGGGAGTGAAAAGAAAATTACAACACCACAGTCTTCATGAAAAAAAATAGGGAGTAAAAAAGAAATTACGACAATAGAAGTCTTTTGGAAAAAAGATGGTGGGTGAAAAATTATGAACATAACAAGAACCCAAGAGTCTTGATAAAAAAATGAGTAAAAAATAGTTATCATACCATAGTCTTCATAAAAAAAATAGGGAGTGAAAAAACAAATACCACACCATAGTCTTCATGAAAAAAATAGGGAGTGAAAAAAAAATTACAACAATAGAAGTCTCTTGGAAAAAAGCTGGTGGGTGAAAAATTATGAACATAACAAGAACCCAAGAGTCTTGATAAAAACAAATAGGGGTTCAAAATAACATTAGAACACCACAATCCTTATAAAAAAAATAGGGTGTGGTAGAAAAATTACAATAAGCAATGGTGTGAGAAAAAATTATAATAAGTATGAAGAATAGTATAAGTAAATGAAATATCTTACCAAAACTAACCCGCTATGAGCAAGTGATAGATGGGTGGGTATACACCTAACCCTAAAACCTATACCAAATGCAAATGTCGAAGCATGTTCTTTTCTTTAAATTCATAAGTCATTCAAAAATTGAGAAAACAATGAACTAATCCTTCGGGAATTCCATATTCTCTGTATTCACGGTCATAGGTACATCTATGGTCATGGGTACCTCAATACTTTTTCCCACTTTTTTTTTTCCCACTCACAAGCTCACAAGCTCGCACACTAACAACCTTGATTTTTCAACAGTAAAACATTATTATCTTTCAATCTATGCAGTCTCATGACACCAAATTTGATGCACGTCATCTACAACAAGTGCACTACAAGATTGTACAGTTGAGATCTCTATAACTCAATGAAAAATATATCTATAACACTTCAAAAGAAATGTTGTTTTTGAACTTATTTAGGCCTTGGGTGGTGAGGGGTTAATCAAAACAAACTAAGCTAGTGATACAAGGACAAAGCCAATCATAGTATAGGTGTTTGTTTATTTCACAACAATCTCTATTCTAAGAGAATGCAAGGGAGTACTGGCATTTAGTTACAAGCTAGCTAGTTGATTTTGATAATTTCCTAATAAGGTAGAAAAGTGTAGGAAGTGGTTTCAAAAGAAAAAAAGGAGATTTTCAAAAATGGATTGGGTAGGAAGAAAAACTTCGGCAATTTTTCCGTCTGTCCTAGGAGTATGTAGGAAAATTACTGATTTACATGCTTTTTTTATGACGGGCAGCCGACTATGCACATGCTTTCTAGGAATTTATTTTGACATGTATAGAGAATTTTTTTGGTAGTATACTTAGTGTGTTATACTTTGCTAATAGCATTTGATGCAATTGCCCTTAAGTACATGGGATTTCCAAACTAGTAAAATCATTAGAAGAGATCTGGTGAAATAGAAGGCCATTTTAGGCATGTTCCCTACTATTGTTCTCCAATAGTGAGGGCATGGTTGATAGTAGTCAGTTGTCATAATTTTTTTTAATTTAAAAAATAAATTGGTCCTGAAATCAAAAGAAAAAGTAAAAAAAAAGTTTTTTCAAAAAAAATCTAATGTGGCCACCTCTTGACTACACTAGCACACTGCGGTAGCCCAATTTACCAAGTTCCCCACTGCCAAGAACTCATAGCCTTCTATTTAGCCGAATCTCTTCTAATGAGTTAAGTTTGCAAATTTGGAGGCAATTGTCTTTTGTTGTTGGAAATTGAATAAACTTCTAGAATACTTAGTTTATGATACTTGGCTTGTAGTACTAACCAACCTCTGGAAAATACTTGGACCCTTTTGGGATCCTCATATGTTCGGAGGGCTACATCCTTGCCCCTTGGGTGGTAGGGGCTTTGTCAAGTTCAACTCCTACCAAGGATACTCTAAGAAAAAAAATTGGAAGCGAAGGACAAGAACACTTTAATAAAAAGAACAAGGAATGGATAAAAATCCACCACCAAAATGCAAAACCAACTCTATTTTTGACATTTAGGATAGTGGCAAATTGAAAAATAAAAAAGGCAATTAATTGCCAAATTCCATTAGGAAATGGGGGATGTCAACCGATAAAATTTACACCCTCTAGGCCCACTTCCGAGTAAAATTTGAAAAATCAGAGTCACCTTCTAGAAGCTAGGAAATTCTATGATTTTTCTACAGAACTCCACGGATTGTAAATGCAAAGGACATTGTCAACTTTTTCGATTATTAACCAAAGAATATCATGATTAATGAATTTTCAGAAATTTCCAATGGAAGTTCTATGAAGGTTGAACTAAGTAGAGCTTTCGAGAATAGAGATGATGAGGGAGGCAACCCATTCATGATCACCACCCCATTCTAGCATGGTAGGCTAGAGAAATTTCGATTAGGAGGTGATTAACATGATTATTGTTGGCACATTGTCCAAAGTAACTGTGGACCATTATGATTGGCTACAAGACTCTCAATATTGCAACCAACCCTTGTTGGATTTTGCAACCAGAGTGATTGCAAGAAACACTTTTCCTATTTGTTGCGCTTTCAATAGTACTCATGATTTTTTCAGGAGTACTTTAAAATTAGAAAACCAATTTTTAAAAAAAATTTAAAATATGAATAATGTATATACCTTTAAGATGAAGGTACCTATGGAAGGAATTGCATAGAAAAATTCTCTAAGTAGGAGAACTAGAAAAGTGCCAAATCTTAAGAAAATACATACTTTGATGTCTTAATTAGGAAAAAATAGTAAAAAGAAAAAAAAAGAAAAAAAGAAAAATTGTCCATTTGTAACAACTCTAGATGGACATTCACCAAAAGAACCAACAAAATAATATTTTATATGTTTCAAAATGCAAGCAAGAAGAAGCTCATTTGTAGACTTCCACACTACATAAAATTACTTATTTTTAAAATTCCTTCGGCCCTTAGCTATAAGTCTAATAGAAGACCATCTCCTCAAAATTTCAACTCAAAATTAATTTATTTGGTTTCTAAATAGTACAAAACCCCTCCAAATTGGCAAGTGTGACATTTAATTAGGCTCTATTTTTGGATAGTATATTATTTTTGAAAAATACAAAAAATTATTTAAGGTCTATAATAGTCATGAGTGCCTTCCCTATGAATCTTAAGTCATTTGAAGTCAAAACACAAAAGTTATGGCCAAAAATCATATCAATATGCAATGTGTGACGCAAAATAGGACAAGTGTTTCTTGCAATCACCCACCAACCCTTGGTCAAAAATAGGAAAGTCTATATGACCAATATCGGTGGAACAAAATCTTCAAATAAAAAATTTATAGTAATTCTATTTTGAAAAATAAAAATCTGAAAAATTATGGAAACCTTATGAATTCTATTTCTTCACATTGGAAAATTTCCCCACTATTGAAACCTCTTTGTAGATACATGTATCTACTTAACCCTTCAAAGATAGACTAGTAATTGTGAAAATCATGGCTTTTGGAATTGTGTGACATCATCTACTTTAAAAAAAACAAATTTATCCACTAGAGGTCAAATTGTTGTAAGGTCTTAGTCCCCTTTCCACCCCTAATTCCAAGAATGAATAGTTGCACTTCTATCCTACACATGAGAATTCCTTGTCATCTATTAGACACAAAACGTCTGTGTCAACATTCAACGCCTAAATGTCCAAGGCTTGTTTGGAGCTTCTTGAGATTTGCTCTAAATTGAGCAAAAAGTCAACATTGTCATAAATTGTACCAATTTCTTTTGAATTGTAACCATACAAATTCAAACTAGACATGTTAGAGATCGCATAGGAAAAGAAAACATAATAATATCACTTATAGATTGAAAGATTATAATGTTTGATCATGAGGGTGTTAAAAGTATGAAAAATTTTCAATTCTCTTTTTGCATGTCAACTCTAAAAAGTTGATCATTAAAAAAATGAGTTTATAGGGCATAGCATGCACAATATCAATCAATTTACGGTTTTTCAAAATCTATTCTACAATTTTTTTAAATGAATTTCTAAATTGATTTTTCCTCCAAGATCTAGTGTATTTGAGGCTCATTTCCAAGAACTCTCAACACTATGGGAAGTCAAGATTGCAATGGGCATCCTTGCACAAAATCTTGAATAGAAAAATCATAATCCTTCATTTTTAAGATCGGCTTTTTGATCCTAAAACTAGACTTCGAAAAGAGTTCTCGAAAAATATAAACTAATAATAATAGCACTTTGGTTGGGTTTTACTTAACTACAAAGTTTTCGAAACATGAGAATCTAATGCCTCGGGCACTCACGGGTTGAGGGTTAATTGATCAGAAATGGGTTGCCTCCCTTATCTCAGATTGTTTCCTATCAACCTCTATTTATCTTTTGGTATCTCTTATAGTTTTCTAAAACTTAAATTGTTTATGAACGTCGGTAATCAACTTTTTAGGTCGTAGAATCGAAGTCAGGAGAGACAAGTTAGTCTTGTAGGTAGGTGCTTACATCATAATTCATTTTGTGCAACTTGAAAATTTGAAATGAAGAGAGATTGATTATTGACGTAGTTCTCTTGACTTCTGATCTATTATAACAGTCAGAAGTCAGAATGTCAACCACGTGAATTTTCAAAAGATTCTTTCTCAATATGTCCATACTTTAACAATTCTGCGTACTCCCGAAGCGACCCTCATTTCAAACAAGGCATATTCCTATACAAATTGGAGGATTTTTGAAGTTTGCCTACATACTCATCAGCTCCGCCCTAACAAAATTATCTTCCTATGCAAGAAGGCAAAAGTCTGCACAACCTATTCTTCACGCTCAGAAAAGTAGCTACTATCCAAAACAAATTGGTGGCAAGCAGAATCATTCATTTCACCAATGCAACACATATGTGACACAGAAGACGAGTGATTCTTACACTCCACGATCGAAGTGTAAAAATACACTGAAAACATAATGTATATCAAAAATCATTCCAAAGATGTACCATATTTACATTACATACGCTGCTAAAATTTGCACTGCGACACTCAATGCAAATGAGCTATATGCGTTCAGCTCAATCAGTGTCATCTAAACTAGCCATCGCCATACTGTACAATCTCCGTCCATCCTCTTGAAAAAAGAATCTTAATCCAGCACAACGAATTGCCTATACATGTCACCGCAATCTACAACTCTACTCTGTACAAAACTTGGCCGACAGACGAGAATGAAAAGGTTGCAACAATCTTCAAGAGAACAGACAGACACGGGGTGCTCAAACTTGACCATTGTCAAGACAATCTTCACAAGCACAATCGGTGAATGTCGCTCCATCGACCTGAAAATTTGCATCCCAATTCTGCAAGCCTTTCAGTGTCGAAGCACGTCATCAGGAGGTCGATGAAGTCGTCGTGGTCTGTATGCAACCGGTCACAGGAAAAAGGCAGCGCTCGCTGGCTCTCCTCATGGTTGCTTCATGGAATCTTGTTGCGAGCGATCTTCCCCGATCGTCAGGTCCCTTGGGATGAATCTAAACTGGCAAATGTGAATTGTTAGATTGAGTGGTGGCATCCGAACTAGACCTGCCGAGGGCGCCGCGCAAGGTGGCCAAGCTCCACCGATCTGAGCGAGTGCGCTCCGGAGCAGTGGAGGATTCACCCTGGCTTGTGCTTGCAGCTGTCCCGGATTCCAAGTCTATGGAAGCCCAATTGTCACGGGGAAGGCTTCGGCCCCTTTTGCTCAATTCCATGCTGTCGGTTCGAGCGAACCAGGAGGAGCTGGTCGATGGTGAATCTGGCTTAGCCATACCCTTCAAGCGGTTGGCAGCGGTCGAGTTGGGGTTTCCATTCTGGTCGCCGCCCATCAGGAGCTTGCGGAGTGCAATGAGGTCGGTGCCCAAGGACAACGATCGGCGGATCCCCGTCGTCGAGGACGAAGAGGTCAAGGGCGGTTTCCTGGAGCTGCCGGTCGGAGTCGTTGGGGGCCCGCTGAATTGCTCTCCGACCGAGTGCGCCTTCTCCAACGCCGTGATGCCGCGCGCGGCGCGTTTAAACGATTGCGAGTTTCGAGATAGTGTCCCGCGAGCTCTGTTGAGCGAATCCTCTCGTAAAATCATCGCATTCACTGCCATGGGAGCGGCAGTTTGAGTTAAATCTGTGTTGATAATGATACAAAGACCGTTAACTTAACCAAATTAAAGATTCAAGCACGAATTTCGAATGGAAGTTTTCTCTACAAGAGAGTGTGTCAGAGTGCGCGACTTGCGTTCCCTAATAAGACTTCGTTCCCAAGAAAACTTCAAAACTCCAAATGAGGGCAAGTACCCTTGACGAGAGTTTGAGCTTCGAATTGACTGGCGCTCAGAAATGAAGAGAATCTCGCAGTTTAAGTCCCGCACTTTGACACCCCCGAATATGAGTCGCCATAACCGTACATTTCAGGGAGGATGCGAAATTACCTTCACGTGGAGAAGCACCAGTTGTGGTGGGTTGCACTTCGATGTCGCTGTCGCCATGCTCAGGATCCTCGATAACAGTCGCGACCGCCGGCTCTCGCGACGCGCCGTGCTCAACACTTGCCGTGCTCAAGGACCCCGCCAAGCTGGCCCGACACAACGGGCACGTCGAGTGCGCATCGAACCAAGCATCAATACACTCCTGGTGGAAAACGTGCTTGCAAGTCGGCAACAAGCGTAGGTTATCTTCAGGTTCAAATTCAGTCAAACATACTGGACACTCCCGATCATCGTCCTCATCCAAGTCGCAGCTGTGCACAATGGGCAGCGCTTCCACCGCCTCCTTGTCTAGACCGCGCGCTTTCGCCTTCAAGCTCTGCGACCGCACGGCGGCGGCGATGGCTCCAGCACTCCCACCCGACATACATCTTCGAACGAAAACCGAAACGAAACCGAGAACAAAACAGCCTCCGACGAGGACGATGATGATCACGGCCATGGTGGGGTTAAACGTTGCATTGTTCATGCCCCCACTGTTGTAAAACGGAGTTGAGCCAGACGGCGTGGAGGGAGCTGGAGTCGACATTGCCCTGACAGAAAAGAGCTCAAAATTATAATTCACGACCAGTTCAATTCCTCACTCTCTGACGAAACTCGAAAACCAACCCTCTCCGTTACAGCTACAATAGTGGTGTACACACGCATTCAATCCCTCGGACTGTCCTTGCCGTGCCTCGAATGAAAAGAATTTGAGGATCCTACTTACAACTACAATTACAGTGCTCTTCTAGCCAATCTCTTCAAACTAGAAGAGTTCTAATCCTTCTTGTTACATTCCACACCCACCCCAGCTAGCGCGAGTCGACAATTTTCCAGTCCTCAGACCCCTGCTGGCTATTTACTAAACACACCACCCACCAACGCAGCCACTTCTACTCTTCTCCCTTCCGAATCCCCAGTCCTCGAAGCAGTGCTGGCACAATAGAAAACCGACTCCCAAGGCTTAGTCATCCGCCAGCAGTGCATTCGCCATGCCACCTGATACCAAGAGGGTGATGTGTCTGCGGGTGCTTACGAATAAATTTTGGAGATTCGAGTAAGGACTGCAATTCCTGCTCTTAAGCAACTGCAGCAACGACCTCCCGAGGCGCAGGCGGGATGGTACAGTTCAAGGATGGTGACTAGAATTAGCCGGTCCGCCCCGCCGGGCTGCCAATCACCCAAGGTCAGTTGCGATGACCAGCCCAGTGCGACAAAAGGTGTCTTGTAGCGGAAGGTAGGACGTGACCTCCCACTCCGGGCTCCAAGTGGGTGATGATAGGTGACCGAGGGGTTGAAGGCGGAGGATGGGTCCAAGAAATGTTTCGAGAAGGAGCCATTGCGATTCTTCGCGAATTTGGCAAAAGCAATGCAAAAGTGGAATGTAATGTGTGAGGTCTTGCCCGGCAGACGAAGGCGAAGGCGGGCTTCCCCGGGCGCCGTCGCCAGCTGCCTATCGCGTCCGGGCGACTGGGTCCACTTGGGCAGGTGGACGCTCATCTGCTCCGTGATGAGTGAGAGTGAGTCCGCGTGCGGACGTCGTCGCCGACGCTTCCCGAGTGAAGTTTCGTAACTTCCATCCCTTCTCCGTCATTGCGGCCGCGGGCGTGGCCCCCTGGGACGCCGGCGTCCGTCCGGAGGGACTCTTGTACAGATTTGGTCCACGGCTCCTCACTTCACGTCTGCCGTGCTCCGTCGCCGGAAGAGCATAGCCACTAGTTGCACTCCATGCGACCACGGCATCAAGAAGTGCCTCGCCTCGTGAGATGTGGTAGTGCACTCAAGATCCAATGCTTTGCACCAACCACCCCTTAAAGTCCTCATAAAAGTTCTTCTCACATTTCTCACCCTTAAAAAGCCTCACTAAAGTTTTTATGTTTCTTCCCACACCTCTTGCTAGCATTCAAATCTTCCACTAAAGCTATAGACAAAGTTGACCAAGTTGGAGTGAGTGTAAAACTGCCTACTACAAAGGCCCTCCATTGTTGAGCAATTGTGGGAGTAACAAGAAGAACGGCACAACTTTTAACATGATGGGATCCTAATGTGGAGTCATTTTGTTTTGGACAAGTCTGGCAAGCCTAGAGTGGTATTGTTAAGGTCTAATGGCGCAACTGATGGCAATGCTCTCAAGTAAGTTTAGTGACAAAAAAGATCCATTATTCATGGAAATGCATTCCCTACATAAGGTATGAATATCATAAACAAAGAAGCCCCCTCGAATGGCAAAGTAGAGTGTCCTAAACAAACAATAAATAGTTCTATTATTGATTGAAAAATATTTGATTGGCTCACACATGATTAGAAAAAAAATTCAAAGGTAAATGTTTTAGGTGAAGCTATGAGACAAAAATGTTAAAATGGGTCCAGATGAAAAATCCACATTTATGTTGAAATATTCATTTATGAAGGAAAATTTCCTTTTGCATTCTTCCTCATTCTTTTTTTCGCACACATTGAGCACAATTTCTCAACGAATTCCTCATTACAAGCTAAAATGCTTAAATGATTAGTTTACAATTTTCCTACCTTTGTCAATACTTCTCTAAATTTTACAACTAACTACATACTTTTTGAAAGCAACAAAAGAAAGATAAAAAGTATAAAATTTTTAGGTGTATCAAGCAAAGAGAATTAATAGCAAACAAATAAGAAACAAGAAGTAAAAATCATGATTTGAAGGCTACAATAGTTGTTTTAAATCCACCACTAATTTACTACTATTTCAATACTATCAAACCAAATAGTTAGGTTTGGCAAAAATTAAATAAATAACCAAATGCAATTTTTTTAAATCACTATGAGATGAAGTTACGAAACAAATGCATTGTTTTCTAAGAATGCCAAATCATCAAGGTGTTTTTTGTTTTATGATATTAAGGCTAACTTCATTGATCAATTGTGATTTATAGGAGTGAAGAGATCTTTTTTTATAGTGAATTAAGTTGATTGTTCTTCATCAATCTTCAATGGTTATGGGATATTTGAAGCAAAGTGAGAGCTCAAAGAAAGAATGCATAATTGTATTAAAACCAATACTTCAAGACTTCATTTAAACATTCTAAATCAATTTTTTTAATGTGTTCAACAATGAAGATGTGAATAATAAAGTTAAATTTCACCTACAATCCGTTTGTAATTTGGAGTCTCTAAATGTCTAATAGAAAGTTATAGAGGTCTTGAATTGCAATTGTGAAAACAATTATTGCATTATTTTGACTTGACTTTGAGTGGTTGAGCTCTTTCATGTCCTAATTTACATATCCCACATGTATTGTTGTACCTCCTATCTCCCTACTTCTATCAAATCAAACATAAAGTGGCTTGTAAAAATATGTAGGATACTAATGGACATTGTGGTGATATATAAGGTGCTAGTATTTTTTGAAATGAAAGAATGAAAAAGTAAAAATACTTTTACGAATTCCAAAAGTACTCGCCAAATCACTTTTTTCCAACTTTAATTAATCATTCAAAATTAAATGTTGACCTTGACCACCAAGTATGGTAATCCATTTTCAATCTACAAGACGTTGTTTGATTTGAAGCAATTGTAGATTATTAAAAATAGTCTAGAACCAATACAATATTGTTGAAAGTTGATGAACATGGCACATTTTTTGGAGATTATAGGTACAAATTTCTACTTGTTGGAATTAAAAAGATGGTAGGGCAATTGCTTGCACTTCAATTTTAATTCATTTTTCTTCCCTTCTCAACTTTTAGAATATATAATTAGTTTTAAATTTGTTAGAGAAATAACTCTATAGAAAAGGTCCAAATGAGGAATGAACTTTTTTTTTCCACATTTGTATGTGCATGTATATTTTTCATTGCATGAAATATATCATTGATAGTGAGACAAAAAAACCCCACTAAATGTTTGTTTTCTTATTGATCCAACCCTACAATTTGTTGGGGGTAGGGTCACTTCTATATTTGTTCTTGGAATGCAAACCCATTAATAATTTGATGGGTGTTCCAAAACAATTAGACTTGCCAAGGAAAGGTGACAAGACCATCAAAGCACTACAAGAGAAAGGGGTGTTTTAAGTATGTTTTAAAATATAATCCTAGACATAAGATTTTAAGTAATGACCTTTAAGGAGATTTTCAGTAAAAATTTACTAGAAATACATGTGTATAAGTTGAAGAAACGATTTTGGGACATCTTTAGACAAAAAAGTTTTGACCCTTCAAAACTTTTGTATATGGTATGTAAATGTCATGTTCTTTGGTGCATTTGAACCTTCTTTCACCTGCCTAAAAGAAAATATGAAGATTTAACTAATCTTATAATGTAACTTGGTGTAGTAGCAAGAAATGTCATAGTTTGGAGTATCAACTTTAGTTCTAGCATTGTCTTTTGTCTCAAATTTCTACAAAGGAGAATAGTGAAGGATTAAAAAATAAAAATCAACCAAAAAAGATACTAATGATAGAAGTTGATAACATATATGTGGAGACAATGCTTTCACATTTTAACCCCTAAGTCCTTTAGAAATATTGGACATTTTATTCTATAGATTTTTGTATAATTATATTACTAAGTTCAACTTCATAAAATAGGTCATAAAGCATTAGATGTTTTTTGGGGGGTATGGAGGGCCGTTTCGGGCCTATTCCCCCTAGCAGTCTAGGAACAGCCATTGTCAAATTTTTTTTTAATTTAAAAATGAAAAAAGAGGTTGAAATTTTTTTTAAATTATATGAAAAAAATTACTTGGTAGTCAATGTACAATGTCAAGCAGCTGTTGGAAGGCACTGCGGGATAGTTTCTAGGGTCTAGGAATTGAGGGGAACACAGAGCCCTCTAAGGGCCCAGAAAAATATCTAATGGAAGGTAGTCTTCTAATTCCTAAAGAATCAAAACACATTTGTTGATTTCTAGCATAAATTATCAAAAATTGCTACTTTTTAGGTCATTGAGAATTTTTTTTAAAAGGATTATAATGAAGTTCAACTATACATAATCATACTAGACTACCATAGGAATAAGTGGACAAAATTTTAGAAACTTTGACAATGCAGATTGAAAGATTTTAGCATTTTAAGTTAGAAAAAAAAATTCTTTCTAAATC
The DNA here is from genome assembly GCA_963920665.1 of Straminergon stramineum. Lineage (NCBI taxonomy): Eukaryota > Viridiplantae > Streptophyta > Bryopsida > Hypnales > Calliergonaceae > Straminergon > Straminergon stramineum. The sequence goes on along the minus strand of OY987263.1, from coordinate 19,556,465 downwards.
CCTATCCAATAGGATCAATAGACTTGAACTCCTCCTAGAGTAAGATTTTTGTACCACACACTATTTTTTCTTGATAAGGGCATTGCAAGAAACACCTTCTAATTTTGTCAAAATGGCTTATTTCAGTGAGTACTCTAACTTTTGGAATAATTTTTTTTAAATAGATTAAAATATGTATAATTTGTAAATCATTCAAAATAATATGTGTGAAAATTCAGGCCTAGAAAAATTTATCTTCAAAGTTATGCTAAAAAAAGAGCAATGGAAGACACCAAGAAAATAAATACTTGGATGCTTGATTTTTCTTAAATAGTAAAAAAATTCAAAAAAATAAACTCAGAAAATTTCTTTTTCCTACCTTGAAGATGCTCCTTCCCACCATTTGCATCTTTGGAAAAAAATTTGCATTCTTTGCACTTGCTCAAAGGTATTGCACTTTGAGTACAAGTGGAAGGTAGACATTTTTTTATTTTTAGAAAACCTCTTCATGGTCTTGTATAACTATGTAGAAGTCTTCATCTTCCAATTTTGACCTTCAAATTCCATTTTTTGGTCGAAAATAGTACATACACACCCCTCCCCCCAAAATGACAAAGCTAGACATCCAATTGGAAGTTGTTTAAAAATAGTAAAATAATTTTTAAAAATTGAAAAGGTCACCCAATCTCTACAACTACCATATATACCTTCATTTCAATTTTGATACAAATAGGACATATAAAGCAAAAGTTATAAGCAAAAAACCATCTCTCTGAGGGGAAGTGGACAAAAAAAAGGACTAGTGTTTCTTGCAATCTTCTGACAATTGCCTCCTATATTTTATGAGGCATATATCATCCAAATTTTTGAGGTAGATACAAAGTTTAGCAAAAGATTTCATAATTGCCTAAACTACCCAAATTTTTTGGGGGCAGCATAACTTTTGATCAATGTGGGCACTTGATCAGAAAAAATATCAATATTCTCACCTAGGTGGTACATGTCCACACTTTTATCAAAAGTTAAAAAAGATTCATTGAAAATTGACAATATAGGAATATGTCCAAATTTTCAAGTGGTCACTTAACAACCACCTGGTCCTTTAGGGGTTAAACATTCAAGTATTGTTTTGGATGAATGAGAAGTTGTTTGCAAGAAACATTGCTTGAAAATACTTTGTTTTCATCATCATAATCTAATTTGGACTTTGTAGTGAGCTTAGGGGGGTCATGACAAATAACATAACAAACATAACATAGCTACTAACATAACAAATACTCTAACCTAAAACACTATTGATTTTATTTTTCATTGTTGATGGGAAAGTTGGAAAGTGTTGAACATTGGTGCATTGGATGGATGGTCCATTGGTACACAAATAGCCAACAAGCACTTGGTTGTACACAAAGTATATCCAAATGTGACACTTTCATTTGAGTGAATACCTTCATGATTCAAAAACCACCACAAAATTCCAAGAGCAACCAATGAAAGTTGAGACATTTTGTTATTCAAGGATGTTCATTTACCAACTAAAATCCCAAGGCTTATTTTTCATCAAAAATACTCAAAACGATCATTTCTATTGCAAAGAGCAAAAAATATTTAATTGTAATTTTTACATATCCAATTAAAGGATCATAATCTAGACTAGCATAAATTGTGTGGAAATTTTTTCAAAAACTTTGACTATTTTGATTGCAAGATATTTGTGTTTAAAGTGAACTATAAAAACATAGTATTTTGCACCTTTCTAGATTATATTATAAGACTTTGAATCTTCTAAACGGCTTAAAATTTTGCATTTCTATTTTTTTTATGTTGATTAATTGAGTTAGAGCTTGAGAAAAACAATTTAAAGAAAGAAAATTTGATTTTCATTCTTTAAAAAATTGTTAAGTAGAAATAAGTACAAGATAAAATCAAAATCAAAATCACTTATACCTCTAAGATGGAATTCAAACACACTAATTCCAACATTGAGATTGTTCTAGAAGTGACTATTGAACCTTATGGAATATTTTTTTAAATTATGAAAATGGACTTCAAAACAAAGTCAATAAATTATTTTCTCAAGAAGATACAATGATTTCCTACAAAACAAGAAGCTCCATAATTTTCACATTACTAATTGAAATAAAATGAATCAAAACTTTCCATGCAGACAAAAATATAATCTATAAGCAAAAAAAAATAAGTTTCATTTTCAAGTTGTTTTTTTCATGCTCAATAGATTGCTTTTGGATATTAGGATAGAAAATTTTAGCTCCTAGACACCAAGTGAAATGAAAATTCTATTCCTAAAAACCTAATGTGTTTATGTATCTTCAAACAAAGTTTTCAAAAATTGTATCAAAAATTGAGATTATAAGAACTTGACCAAACCTTCAATTCAGTTTTCTCTCGAGGGATACTTAAGACTCTAAGAATTAAAGAGAATTTAGTGTAAGCTATGTATAGGGTACGAATTTATTTTCTTATGTGTCAAAAAATTACAAAGCCATTTGGTGGTTGCATTTATCTATAGAGTGATTGCTTTTTCTTACCTTACATGCCTCTCTTGGAATTTTATGACATTCAAGTTAAACTAAGATGTCTATTTCTATTTTTTACACTCTAAATTTTTATTTGGATAACATTTTGATAGTTTAAACTTTTGTAGCTTCTTGTCTTTTTGTTTTTTAATGTTGAAGTATGGATAATGTGGTTCTAAGAAGGAAGGGGTTTGGAATATATAGGTTGCAAAGGAGTCCTGATAATGTAAACTTGTTTTGAAAGATCCTCTGAATGATTCTTCAAGGAATTAATTTATTGAGTGAGATAGGAAGCTTCTTATTGCAATGAATTCCTCAAAGATCCGTAATTTTGAATTCTAAATTTTGTACTTGAAATCACAATGTTTGTGTTATATATATAATTATATCTTATTGATACTAAATTCTTCCACTAGCACAAAATAATATAAGAATTCTAATATTGTAACATTTCTATTTTCAAGAAATTCTATTAGATAAATTCTTAATTATTTGGTTGGTAGAACTAACCTTTAAAATTAAATGAAATCCAATGAAAGTGTTGTAATGTTAATGAAATAAAGCAGATTGACCTTGTTATGTTTCTAAGCACTGCATTTATAAATAAGATTGTCATAAGTGAATGCGAATGTCTTAAATTGTAATTGTGTAGCAATTTTTAAAATTAAAAAAAAACAAAAAAAACCCACCAAACCACCAATGATATAGTTATTTGAGAGTCTAAAAGTGAGTTGTACAATGCAACTAATTATTTTAAGAATAGAGGATCATGAATAAGAAATTACATATTTCTCATCCATTTGATACAAAGTCTGTTAGGATGGGGCTTTGAAAATTAAAGTCAACCATAATTTCATCATAATCATCTCCTAAATCAATATTAAGGTCATTTGGTGAAATAATGTAATCAAAAAATTCTTTTTGTTTGGCATTCTTCAAAGCAATATTGTTTAAGCTACTTGTTTCTCCAACACCTGCAAATACTAAATCTTGAAATTGCATGATCCCTTTTCCTTGTTCAAATTGACGGCAATCCCTTGATAACTTGGTTGTATGAGGAATGTCTAATGTAACTACACCAAGACTCACACCAAGAGAAGGATTCATTGTGTTGGTTGTAGACAAGTTTTGATCTCCATCAAGTGATTGCCTCACATTTTTGATTGTCTGCAAATCGGTAGGCAAATGTCCTTCAATTGTCTTTGATATTTGACTATCTTTGAAACTATTCTTAGAAGCTTTGTTCTTGGGCCCTTGTACTGCTTCAACTTCTCTACAAACCAAATATTGCCAATTTTTTTAGCATACTTATTAAAATTAATGCCATGAATATAAAATTGATCCTATTGATAGAACTAAGGAATTGTAATTCAATTTTAAACATTCATCTATTAACAAAGTTATGATATGATGTTGTGGCTTATTAATTTTTTTAATGGAAAAGCTTAATATCCAAATAAACACATAAATAAATAATGTAAGTATTTTTTTTCCAACTTACTCTGGATAACGACTCAATTCAAAGTTTGTAACAACTATTGTCCCCCTATATTTTATTGCGGCCTTGTCATATGCTTCAACTGCTTCTTCTTGTGTGCCTACAATAACTTAGAATGATTATTAGTACAATCATTTGACTAAACTTGATAATGAATAAAATTATATGTAATTAATGCTTATATGAAAATAGATGACACATGCATATTTAATGAATTATTTTATTGTGCTATGCAAGATGTTATTTCCATTGGTATAACTATCAAAAGAAAATTGGATATATTAAAATGAAATTACCAAAGGTTCTTAAATATAGATATTTGTTTCCTTCTACATGTCCTATATGAGCTTCCCAACGTCCATTTTGATGGTGCCTACAAAAATCACAAAATTTAAATGCATAAGTCAATTGAAGATCTTTCACAAGTTCTCACTAGCTCTAACCATTTCAATAGTATGTTGCATATTTGCAAGGTTAGAGTACATCATTTTATTACAATGATTGCCAAATAATATTCATTGGAAATTCATATATATTACCAAAGATCTTAGGAAAGATGCCCAATTTGAATGAAGATTCAAGGGCAAACTAGAAGAATGGATTTGAAGATGTCTTTGTTACCTTGCTACTCCCCTAAACTTCGATAGGCCTCTTGAAAATCTACTACTTTTCCTAAATAGATCCATCAATGTGATGAGTAGTAAGAATAAATACTTTCCACGCTCTACAAGCTTGTGAAAACATGAGGTTCAAAATCTAGGATTGAACTGTAGAAAATGGTAAATATAAATCAAATGTATTAATTATAAAGGTACCTTTAAAAGAGGGAAACTAAGAAGAAACTATTTATTGGTGGTTAGTTTGTATTTTACCATTTTTTGTACTTGAAGCTAAGTTTCTTTTGTGCCCACCCCCCAAAAAATATCCAAAAAAATCCAGAGAAGAAATATGATTCAAGTGTGATGTTTAATATGATTGTTGTCCATAAACATCCTCCAATGAACTCTTGCATGTGTCACTAAAACAAATTGAAACTACACTCTAGTTGAGTACTAAGAATCACTAAAAGATAAAAAAAGTTCTTTATTTTTTTCCATCTCACAAACAAAAAATATGAAAATGGGCAATCTCTAACAATTTGTATAAAAAAGCATTTTATAGCTCTCACTATGTCTATATGCCATACCAAGAAGGTAGGTTTAGCATTCTGTGCAAAATAATTATATACCCTACACTAACCTAAACTAGAAATATTATGTCAATTTTTCACAATATTCCTTTTTGTCCATACAAGATCTAATATTTTGCAAAATAAATTTCCAATTTTTTTTGGTATCTATTTTTAGAAATATTAGTTTTTGCCAACCTTGACTATCAAGTAAGGTATTCGATTTCAGTGACATTAGACACCCTCTTCTACATAGCTAATTGCAATTTAACTAATTGTGTTATCGCTTACTAACCTTCAAAGTCCAACAAAAAACTCCGACCTTGATATATCTTTCATTTCTTCAAGTTGGTGAGTGTAATTTTCCACCTGCAATAGTGATTCAAAATATCAATTTGGGGGGAATATAATATAGTTTATTTATTAGTCATTTGGGACATCATCTAAAAAAATGTAATGAAAATTTAGTTCTATTATCAATAACCATGTAAATACAATAGGATTTCCTCTCTTACAATTTGTTCAATAAAAAACTTCAATAAAACTTTAATAAAGTCCTTGTCAAACTTAAATAAACTGAGATGATAAAAATTCCTTTGAAATCCATTCAAGCGGGAATCACTACAATTGCAAAATAACATACTGAAATGCTTCTTGATGCAATTTGTTATGTTTTTATGAATCTATGAAATTTTCATATAAGTTTTTGGCTAAAAATTTCATGTAAAACCTCAAAAAAAATAATATTTGTGGAGTTGAGAATTGTACCTTGAAATTGATGACGGTTGTAGGGCCCCAATATTTGAGAGTTGCAAGATCATATACTTTTGCAGCAGATAGTTCGTCGTCATAAGCACCAAGATATACTAAAAATCACCACAACAATGACTCAATTCAGTACAAACTCTAGTTAAGTAAGTAAAACTTGAACTCCTATTATTAGTCCATTTCCAAAGATCCAGAAGCATAATCATCAAGCCTTTTCTAATTAGAACAAGTAAAAGTTGCTGACTGTTGTTCACGAATTTTTTTGTCAAAAACTACCATTTACAAATAAATTGACCAAAATTAAAAATGAACCTTATTTTTTATTTTTTCAGCGGTACAAAGATATAATAATTTTTATATTCTTCTTCTATGGTAGAGCCACCCATTATTTACCAACCACTTAAGCATTATGTGCAAGATTCGGAGCAATAGAAGGTAATGCAAATTTTCTACCTTGTAGAAAGATAGAAATCATGGGGAATGCAATTTTTTTGGTAATTTTTTGCCTTGATTTGAAATTACTATAAATTTTAGTAGTCAAAAGTTGATATGGATCCATCTCCAACACATAAAGCCTTCCATAATTGTTCATTCAAACATTACTTTATCTTGCAAAACCAAGCACATGTATCACAACATTTATGGTTAGAAAATGGTTGGAAACCAAGACTTGATGCTTAAAAGTCAATCACTTCTCCATTGAATTTCCTAGTGCCTATAGTTTGGCCATGGCTTGGTTGGTAATGGGTGGTTCTACTATAATTTCTTCAAGTAAGGTATGTATACCCCAAACCAACAATTCACCCCAAAGCAACATTAATTATTAAGTATTCTTGTTGTACATTTGATGTATCCAAATGTAGGATTTAAGTACATAGTGTTAATATGTTGGTTTGGAGTTTACTTAACTTACTATGACGCAAGATCCCTAACATGTGAAAATCAAAGTGTCTCTGGCAATATACAAGCTCAATTATGTTAATTACAACTCAAAATGAATGTAACTATGGTTGTTGACACCAAAGCTTAGTACCTTGTCTTCCCTTCTTCTTCTGCTTGACATTGTACACACTCTTATCCCACAAATGCACTTTAAAACAAGCTGTCACATAGTGCCTACATAAGCAAGCGAGTAAAACACCCACCCAAGCACAAATTAAGTTAACCCACCTCAACATGCTTCATTTCCTGCATTAAACCCATGCAAATCAAGAGCTCAAAATGCCACTCACAAGCATTTGACATTTATGCTAATTTAAAGAACTCTTTCATTGTGGTCCCCAAAACTAATCCACAACTTTTCGAACCACCTATTGATGTCAAAATAGATTAATAGAAGAACATAAACAACCAGAAATATGTATACAATCATGTATGTATTATCACGCTAGCTCCCAGTTGATTGGTATTAACATACTCATCCCAATCTCTTTCTCTAAAATGTTTCTATTTCTCTAAAGGGATCCTATGTTGCACACAAGTTACTACCGGTACTCATGACAAAATGCATAACATAACTAGACGCTTCGAAAGTCACATAATTAGAGCAAAAAGTAAAGAAAAATATACTTGGTTACACCCCGGAATTTGGAGCTTTTCTTCATCCACAAGTTTGTTGTAATAGCAACAATAGGAGTAGTGGGAGCTACATTTGCAATGAAACAAGAAGTCCAAGTTGTGAGACTTCAGAGCTTCCTTGTTGGAGGATTGGATCTACCATGCTCACTGCAAGGACTTGGCACCAAAGATGATGCACTTGTTGCAACTTCACATTGACGTGTAAACAACATGATGGTGAACTTGTAAAATTTTGAAAAAATAAATACATGAGAAAGAAAATTAAAAAATGAGTGTAATATGCATGTTGGCTAGTGCAACTTAAGTTAAGTCGTTACAACTTTTCAACCCAAAGATGAACTATTGTTTGAAGAGTCACTGCAAGTACCAAAGACACTTTAAGTGGGACTTTAAGTCTTAAAAGTCATTTTTGGAAGTACAAAAGTGTCACTTAAGCATGAGATAAATGCCCTTCTTGTTTCTAAGAGTTAACACAAGGTTAATCTACTTGTGATTTGATAGTTGTTAAGAGAGAATTATCTCCAACCATTTTGGTTGGCATACCTAAAGAGATTGTTCAATAAGTGTCTCATGTTTGGCCCAAAGGTAGGATGAGGGATGCCTGAGCTAGTACATACCTTGGTTAGAAAGTGGAAAAGTGTTGCTATTAGGTTATAGAGAATGGATGAGTATGGTTAGGATATTTCGTGGATTTAATTGTTGGAGTGGTTGAGTATTTTCAATTTTCAATTTGTAGAATAGTTGTTTAGAAAGAAAGTAATTTATTCAAGAATCCAATAAATACCTTAACAACACCAAAGACAATGCACTTGCTACAACTTCACATTGACATGTAAACAACATGATGGGAAACTCATAGAATTTCGCTCCTCAAGGAAAAACAAAATACATGAGAAATAAGAAAAATAAGTTATGAGTGTTATATGCATGTTGGCTAATGTAACTTAAGTTAAGTCATTACAACTTTTCAATCCAAAGATGAACTATTGTTCAAGGTTGTCTATACTGACGTGAATCTAGATTTTCATGTTTGTATGTCCATCAACGTCCATCCTGGCGTGTCTGAAAGTTGACGGCCAAAATTTTGATTTCAATGGCCTACCGTCTAAGTTGTTGACGGACAGACCATCCCTATTGATGATAAGCTGTCGAGGTCGATGGACGGACTGTCCAGAAAGAAAAATATATAAATATAAATAAATAAATAAATTTGGATCTTGACAGACACGGGGTTGAATCCTAACATTTCATCTCTTGACTGTCCATCTAGACTAACATTGACACTAAAGACTTGCTATTGTTTGAAGAGTCACTACAAGTACCAAAGACGCTTCAAATCTTAAAAGTCATTTTTGGAAGTACAAAGGTAGGATGAGGGATGCCTTAGCTAGTACATACCTTGGTTAGAAAGGAGACTCTATGTGGAACTCAAGTAGGGAGATAAAGAGGGGGGGAAGAGCATTTGGGGATGTAGTGGAAAAATGTTGCAATGAGGTTATGGAGAATGGATGAGTATGGTTAGGATATTTAATGGATTTAATTGTGGGAGTGGTTGATTATTTTTAATTTTGCATTTGTAGAATAGTTGTTTAATAAGAAAATAATTTATTCAAGAATCCAATTAATACCTTAATGTTCTTGAAATGTTTGCCAAAGGACCCTTTGTTTGTTATACCTTGTGGTCCTAATTTTAGATAAAAGAGGTAGTCTATTGAATTGAGGAAATAAAAATAAAACACTTGGTAAGAGAAGATTTATCATCCAAAGAAATTTGGAACCATACAAGTGCCATTATTGACCAAATCATCATAGATAGGCCCATCCATCATCACTTCTAGACTTTTCATTGCAAAGTTCTTGAATGAAATACTTTCTTTAGATCATGCTATTGTAATACGTGCTACAATGCTATTGTTGAAAAGGTACTGAATTCTTCCTATTCAAAAGTGTTATGATAGACAATAGTATGTTTAAATCCTTTTATAATAATCCATTAGATTTTAACAAAACTTAAAGGATTGTAACCTTTGCATTTTTGAGCCTCAACAACCTAGAAAATAACCACTTTGGATCAAGGTTCTTGGATGGAAGAATTTGTAAGAAATAACAATTGTAATCATAGGATCTTAATTTCACCTTCATTTAGAACACATGAAAAAATTTAATTTGAAAATTTCTTTACCATTTGTGAGATCTATATGATTAGAGAAGTGAATTTTTTTTCCACTTTTTGCCCATGGATGTATCTCTCACTTCAAAATTCAAGAAACATTAGAATATGTGGAATAGAGTTTAAGATTTTTAGTACAATGTAGATGCTAGGGTTAAAAATTACCACACCAAAATTCAAAACTTGAATTGACTTTGCGGAAGACTTTGTGGAAGATACTCTAAATTACCATGATTCATTTGAAAAGAGCAAAACATTGAGAAATATTCATAAATTCACCAAAATTTCAAAAATTAGTTATTCGAAAATCAAAATAGTAGATTGTTGTCTTAAAGTAGTATAATGTAGGTGGGACCAATAAAATAGAAAAAAAGTTTCAAAACACAATTTTTTGGCCTAAATGCTAAATTTTTTGACATGGTCCTCAAAGAATATTTGAAGTGCTATGATCTCAAGTGCCAAAAGATTGTCAAAATAGTAGCAACAATTCACGAGTTCTTCAATTATTATAGAAATTAATTTTGTATGGCTAAAATACTCAAATATTTATAGAATATGCACTAAACTTGCATGTGCATGCAAATTAGATTTTTGGATTTGCTACAAAATTGTGTATCTAAAACTCTAGTTTGTGTGCAAAAAAAACAAAAAGTAAAATTACAGTTGCAAAACAGAAACTCAAGAATCACAATTTGATTTTTAGAGTACAATAATAAGAAACAAGCTCATATTTTTTAATTGAATACTTTTAAGACAAGATCATTGTATATATTACATCCCCTTTTTTACAACCATCAATGACACAACAAAATTTATTCATTGCATCTCTAAAGGAAAGAAGTTTGAACATTGTTCATAAAGAAGGTTTGGAAAAAAAAGACCCTAGATGTACTAGGATATGACTGTATACATTCTAAGCAAGAATTTATTGGGAATGCTTCTAGAAAGAGTCAATTTTAATATATGTTCCTCAATAAAGAACTAAGCAAATTCATCATTTAACACAATATTATTTTAACAATTCACAATTCCTTGTCCATTTGCATGTATTTCTAATAAATTTTTATTGAAAATCTCTTTAAAGGTCATTACTTAAAATCTTATGTCTAGGACTATACTTAAAAACTCACTTAAAACACCCCTTTCTCTTGTAGTGCACCATTTTTATGAATTCTCTTGGGCATACGATCTCATCTCTAAAAAAAAAATTTTAATTTAATTTGTATCTAGTCATAAAATGACAGAAAATAAAGTGATTGATAGGGAGGCTTGAAATCATTGCTCATGGGCCCATCCTTCTAGGGTTAACCCTTAAAGGACGGACTGGTGACCATGGAAATCATTGCTTCTAGAACCTTGTAACATCGTCTACCTTAAAAAAATCCAGAAATATTGATTTGAGGTCAAACTACTGTGCAAGATCTCTCCTTTTTACACAAAATCCCACAAATGAACAATTGCACTTTTGTTCTACATAGGAAGATTCTTTATTATTTCTTCAAGGGTTACACATTTTTCATGGCTTCAAAACTCACATCCATCTCATTTGAGAGGGACTGAAGTCACTGAACTGAACCAAAGTGCATGCAAGGATATTCCAAAGAAAAAGATTTCCTGTTCATTTGCACGAATAAGAAAAAGAGAGTAACTTACGGCTTAATTCATCCGTGGCTGAATAGGCTGAGCCAGATGAGTGGGGTCAGACAATATTCTACCTTATCCCTCATATGCCTACTGTAGTATTTTGACATGATTCTTACAACAAGGTAGTCTGCTCTTAAAGGGACCGTTTAAGGGCTGGTCGGCCTTTTCGATGGTTCTTAAATGCACTAAAATATTTTTCTTTATTTTTCACTTGAAGAAAAATTGATGTGGAATATAATCCAAGTGGTTTCTTATTTTTCGGAGCATTTTTGAATTACTTATGAATTTTCAAAGAATTGTGCCATAGGCACCTATTTCTTGATCGTAGGTCTTACAAAACCCACACATGTGTAGTCTGAAAAAAGATATGGCTTCACCAAAAACAAGCATTGCGGCATGTGTAGTCTAAAAAGAGATATGGCTTCACCAAAAACAAGCATTGTTGCATGCAAAAAGTAATAGACATTAGAAGAATTGTAAACCCTATAGAAGGTTGCAAGTCTGTATGGCAGCAATGCAATTACAATGAAAATTTTAATTTTAATTTCAATTTAATTTAATTTAAAAAAAATTAGGGATCTAATGGGGCACTATTAGTGCGATGTCAAATAGGCAATTTGAATTTATATATATATATATATTTCTATAAAAAAAAATATTTTTATTTGTTCTGTATTTGCACCACAGGGGTGCCAAAACTAAAACTAAAATGGCCTTCTGCAAGGTTCAGAATTCTTTGAATGACAAGGGTTCCAAAATGCAACCTTTATTGAACTTAACTCCTAAAGGACCTAGTCCTATTTTTTGACAAAAATCACTCAAAATTGCTCAATCTACTACATTCATCCAAGGAAGAAAAAATTAAAATTAAAAAATCTAACCATAGGATCTTCTACTATTCTTGTATGGGATCATGTGGTAAAAATTTCATGAAGTTTGACCATAAAGATTGGAAGATATTAGCATTCAAAGTTATGGGGGAAAAGTTTTTTTGAGTTTAACCCCTAAATGCCCGAGGCACCAAAATCTAGTGTTTGCAAAACTTTGAAGTTGAATAAAACCTAACCAAGTTGCTATTATTAGTTGTTTGAATATTTGAAAACTTATTTTTGAAGTCTAGTTTAAGCATCAAAAAACAGATCTTGAAAATGATTGATGATGATTTTTCTATTCAAGATTTTGTGCAAGGGTGCCCATTTCAATCTTGACTTTCCGTAGTGTTAAGGGCTCTTGGAAATGAGCCTCAAACACACTAGATCGTGGAGGAAAAACCACATTAGAAATTCATTTAAGAAAATTGTAGAGTAGATTTTGAGAAACCATAAATTGATTGGGCTTATGCATGTTAGGCCCTTTAACCTCATATTTTTGGGATGACCAACTTTTTAGATTTGACATTTGAAAAGAGGATCAAAAGACTTCAAGTCACTTTTGCAGTTTTAACACCCTCATGATCAAACATTATAGTCTTTCAATCCACAAGAGATATTGTTGTGCTATCTTTTTCTAAGTGATCTCTAACATATTTTGTTTGAATTTGTATGGTTATATATTTTTTTTAAATTGATAAAGCTTATCAAAATGTTGGCTTTTTATTCAAATTCGAGCAAATTCCTACAAGCTCAAAAAAGGCCTTGGGCATTTAGGGATTAACTAAATAATTTAGAAATGGACCCACATTGGCTCTTATTCCATTCACTAGCAAAGTACTAAGGAACATTTGACAAATGTTAAACCTCTCTGACATTATTGACAAAACATTCAATGCTTAACACATATCCATTTTACAACCTCTTAATGTCCATTTTAGACCTTGGCTAGGGATAGTCTGAAGAAGAGGGTCGAAATTAGAGCAAACTACTATATATTAAGATGATCACCCATTTTTGACCACTTAAGCAATTTAGCCTATCTATAGTGTGGGGGAAAGTTGAGGAAATTTTTTTCCCATGTAGAGAAATAGATTTCAAAAGGATTTTATAATTTCTTACATTTTTTTCCTAAAAAGAAAATTACGATGAATTTTTTTGTAAAGATTCTCTTTGCCCCATTCTTGATATGTAGGCAAACCTATTTCCAACCACAGGCTAGTTAGAAAACCATTGTAAGTGATTGTTGTGGCTTTCAATGTACATGTTGTCATCATTGTACACTTTCAATGTTCACCTCCTGGACATTTCTATTGCTTCTACTATTCCTCCTCTACATGAGCTATTACCTATACCATAGCTGATCGGAATTAAATTCGCTAGCCTCAACTGCGAGAGTGGGAGGTTGGTCGGAAATGGGTGATCTCCTTTATTAGGGGTTGTCACACTTTCTTCTCTCCATTCTCAATCTTCAGAAAATGAGGACATGACACTCTATCCTTGAATTGCAAAGGGCCCATTCTTTGAAGATTGATAAGTTCTCTTCTTTACCTCAAAGGTGAATAATGGGCTTGAAGATGAAGAAGCCATAGTGAAGATTAACAAGCCATGTCCATTCTCATTCTTCACATGGTGAAAAGGCAAGAGTCATACCTTCTTCATGGAAAAGGACTACTACTGGTTCCTCTTTTCACTCCTCACTTCTTCATTCTTTATAGAAGTTTCATTCTCAGAGAAGGTGTGACAATCCCTAATAGAATATTGGATCCCTACTATATCTTTGTTATTGTGGATACATCTCCTTCAAATTTATTTGGAGTGTTGGTGTAAGTTTTTCCAAGTCCATTAAGCTATCTACATCTAAAACAAAACACTTTTTTTCTAACAAAATTTTTTTTACACAAAGTTTTGGAAAAAATATCATATCTTCATGTTAGCAAATGAAAGCAAATGCTCTTGGTTGGAGAATTTTTAGGATATGTATAAATATACTATGAATTTTCAAAGTTGAGGTCATAGAAACACCTAGTATTGACTCTCATCTACCCTTAACCCCTCAAGGTCCAAGGAGCTTATTTTGGGCCTCTCACCTATTTAACAAGTCAAAGTTATAACTTGATTTCCTTACATTCTAAGAAGTATATCTAAGATGAATTTTACATTCTGATGTTCATATTAAATGGGGAAGTTCAAAAGTACAATTGACATCATATAATAAGCTTGATGTACAATACATACTATCAATCAAAGTTCGAAATTGTGAAAAAGTACAAAAATTGCTTGGGCCTTGAGGGGTTAATTGAACATCCTTCACTACAAGAAGTGCAATGACCAAAACAAGGGCAATGGTTAGCTTTGGGTACCCAAAAAAGTTGTCTCAACTACAATGTCAATCCATTCCACTATATCAAACAACTTCATCTTTTAAATATAATAAAATACGATTTCACAAAATCTGGTTTTAACTACCTATATTGCTAATATATGGGGGGAGGGGAATTCATCACAATCCAAGAATTTAAAGAATTTTTAATGAATTTTTTAGTTGAAAAGTAAGTTTTGTCCTAAGTACCTAGAATCCTTAATAACAAGCATTTGGAATATCAAATAATTATATTTTAATATTATTTTTGGATATGACTTATATTTAGGGGTCCCATACATAAAATAATTCATTTTATCAATAAAAAATTAATAAATTATGTACTATGATGCCTACAAATCTCAAAATTTAGCATTTTTTCCCACCTCTATCAATATATCCAAAAAATTTAATTTTCAAAAACAAAACTCATTAGGAATATACATTTTGATCACATTGAGGTGCAAGAATTATTTTTTTCATTTTAGGGTCTTTTGTAATTGATCAAAATGAACAAATTAGACAAATTTGGGGAGGGGGGGGGGGGGAAATAAAAATCACCTAATTAGTGTGCCTAAAAAGTGAAACCCAAAGCTAACCATTGTCCACAACAAAAATCTCACTGAAATTTATTGTTTATTTCAATCATTTTGGATGTGTTGTTTCAAACAAAAGCAAATAGAAAAGTGTTTTTTTTCTTCTGTTAATTCGATCATGCCAACTAGGAATATTCAATGACTACCATGTCAACAAAATCAACTTCCACATTAGCAATGACTACATTGTTGCCATGTCAATAATTACTGAAGTACTACCACATCAGCAACAACTGCAACTACCACATCAACACATGTGTTAGAGTTGGGGTTCAAACCCAAGACCTCACTTTCACAACCCACATTCTTCAACCAATACACTATGCTTGAATTCTCATGTGTATGTGTAGATAACTAATTATTACTTATACAATTTGTTGAATTTGTATTGATTTAGTCCCAAGAAATTTTGAAGTGCCTAAAACAATAAAATTCTTTGGATGTTTTTACAAAATTTTGTTAAATTGATCAAGTTGTGACTACCAATGCCCAAAACAACAAAAATCTATTGATTTTCTATTGTTTGGGTCACACCTTTCTAGTAGTGCTTGAAGTACAAAGTAGTCATATTTGGGTCAACTAGCGGTTGTGAAGAACTCTATTCTAACTAGTGGCTAATGGATGGAGGTGAAAAAGGAAGATGATACTTTACCGTCATACTTAGTATTAATCTCTAATAAAAGCAAATTATTGTTTTTAGGTTTGGTTTATACCAAATCCAATGGTAAAAGGAACATCTACTTTTGAAGGTTTTGATTGGTTGAATTGAGAAGTCCTCAGAAAATGGATTTAGACTTTAGACAATGAAATGAGAGGTCACTAGGTTCCAAGAAGGCCCAATGATGTAGAGCACATTTTTTCTTATTTAGTAGCAAAAGTTTTAAAACTTTGAACCCTCAAAATTATAGTTAGACTTAACTCAAAGAGGTAGGTTTGACTAAAATAGCACTATTTTATTTTTAATTAATTAATATTATTAAAATTTTATTCTTTGGGCCATTTCATGCCTTCTTGGAAAGATTATACCAATCCAAAGTTCATGATCTCCAAAGGAGTACTTCTCCGTGGTAAACAATGGAGCTTGGAGAAGGAGACTTTTCAATATTTACCACCACCACCACCACCACCCTATTTTGGTGTAAACCCAAACCTTAATCAAAATCTAGAGATAAAATACTTTATACTTGTCACTTGGTGAAATTAAGAAACAACAAAATTGAAGAAGGTACTTTGGCATTATGGAATCAAGGACCTTGTCAAAAAATATCTATAATGATAGAATAATGACTCCAGTACGGCTGCACACGGTCTTCTTTACCAATTATTCCTTCTATGTTTATTCACCAAATAAATTATTAATTAAGATAAATTCCAAATGTGTATTACTGTTGTTGCTTAATAATGTTAAGTTTTTGATAATTAGATGTACTTGAGCTTAATTTGGAATTTTACCAATATATGAGCCTTATTTGTTGATAAGGTCATCATGAAGAATTCCTAAAAAAGATGCTCAAGAATTTGAATAAGAAAATGATTTTATCATATTAGTGAGGGGACAATATTAATTTAATTAAAATTATGTAGGAATTTAAAATTCTAAACACTAATTTCATTTGATGAAGATTAGAGTTGTGCATTAAATATATTTGCCTTCATTGGTTTAAATGTATGTCATTAGTAGCATGTCTTTTTTATATAAATCTTGCACACAGTAGTAGTGTAAATCCGTGTAAGATAGGTACCCCCAAACCGCCACTTTTTGCTATTGTGCTAGTTACTATAATTAGACTAATCAAATTTTCAAATTTTTGTGTTGGGAAGTGAAAAAAAGTTCCAATGCACCAAAGAATGTGACATTTGGATATACAAGATACCAAAGTTATGAAGGATCAAAGTATTGAAATTTGGTAGATGTTTTAAGTTAAAAGTGTTTTTTCCAAATAGCTACATACCAATTTTGGAGATGTAGACAAAGTGATGATGGTGATTTTAGGCAAAGTGCGAGTTTGGATAGTGTACCCACCTTCGTGTATCCCGATTTGATTCCAAATTGACAGCTTTGACGCCAAGGTCAAACTTGTCATTTTAGATGAGATCAATTTTCCAATTTTCCTTTCAGTTGAAACATACAATACACTACCCCATTGTTGATGAATAGATCCCTCAACACAATAGAATGAACCCCATCGTTTTTCATTCTAGAAATTAAGACTTGTTTCGCTTCTCACTGAAAATGATTTTACTTACTGTTAGTAGCCAAGTCAACCCCACGTCTTGTTGTTTGTGACTTTTTTCACTCATCCCACATTTTGTCGCAATTTGAAGGAATGAAAAGTGACAGGGTTTGCAGTAGTGGCGACAGTGAGTGAAAACAATAATCTAAGATCAGCAGGTCTTGCATCCCAGATGCAGACCTCACATCTCCTCTCCTCAAACGAACTCCTCACTCAGAAAAGACCTCTCACCGACAAAGGAAGTTGTAGATGAGAACACATACTTAGAATGAAGTAATATATAAGGTAAACCAGCCTATTACCAGCCTGATTTGCAATCTGCCTATCTCGGGGTCAATTCCAACAGGGACACATATTTTTCAGAGGTCTGCGCTTGTTTCTTGAATCAGATCCAAGTGGAATTATAATTTTCCGATCAAAATTGTAATTTCTGTGAATTTTTGAAGTGGTCAGCCTTGAAATTACAAAACCGCCTCTAAACTAGAGTCATAAACAACCCACAACTAACCCATAACTGCCTAATGAAGTACTAAATATTCTCTAATAATGGAGTGACAGGTTACCCCATCTTGTCATAAAACCCCTAATTTTGTCATAAAAAACCCTGATTTTGTCAGAGAATGAGGGAATTTTGTGGGGGGGGGGGATTTTAGGTGGAATTGGGGCCTAGAGTGGGTGACAGAATTGGGCTGGCCTATTCATGGAATTGCGCTGCGGAATGGTAATGGGATGGTGTACCCTAAGTTGGACTCTTGTACTGCAAGTTACATCTCTTGAACATAGAACTAGAGTGCATTTAACCCTTAAAGGACAAACTAGTGACAATGGAAATCATGGCTTTTGGAACCATGTGACATCATCTACTTTAAAAAAAACAAAAATATCCATTGGAGGTCAAACTATTGTAGAAGATCTTTCCTTTCCACCCCTAATTCCGAGGATGAATAGTTGCACTTTTGTCCTACACATGAGAATTCCTTGTCATCCATTAGACACAAAACGTCTATGTTGATGTTTAAGGGTTAAGTTAAGAGCATTACATTATTTATAGTTAGGTGTCCCATTTTGAGAAATTGTTAGGTAGACTAAAATGTTGAAGTCTAACTAGCTTAAGCACTTCCATCATCATCAGGGCTTTTATTTTCATTTCTTATGAAGAGCCAAAGTGGCGACATAAAATGTTATTAATAGTGGTGCTCCAAATTTCAACATTCATCCACATATTGGATAGAAAATATCACTCTAGTACATATCAAATGTCCATAATTTTGTTTTCATCCTCAATTTGGTGATTTCATCCAAGATTTTTTTAAATTTCAAAGTTCAATGGCGAAACACTTCAATAGTTTCATTGAAGACATTGTCAGCTTGCAATCCAAAAGAAATTTTCAAAACAAGTATGTGAAATTGTTGTTTGCATTTTCTAAATGCTCTTCTCTCAACCGATTCTAACATTGATGTGGCCAATAAGACATCAACCCTTCGAAAGTTGTAGTTGGCATAGTTGCATTGATTCCAATCCTACGAAAGTTGTTGAGACCTCTACGAAACGTACATTGGCGAATTCACTTGTGTTGAAAATTCACAGATCTACATGCCTAACAAGGATCATTAGGTTCTAAAGTTAGCTCTACAAAAAGCTTGTAAGCTTGGTAATGAAAAGTAGAGTCCAGTCACTATGTTAGTGCCTTATGATATGTGTGAAAAATTAGTATAAATAAGTCATTATTTGTGCATATGTGAGAAATCTACAGGTACCTCACATATTGCTCTACATTTTTTTAGTTATATTTATGGTTTTGAATTGTAAGGAGGAGTCATGATTAGATGTGGGGATGTGAACAATTTTTCTTTGAGTTTGAAGAAATGTTACTCACCCTTCCAATAGAGTAAGAAATCTTCATTGAATTTGTTGAAGGAACAATAGGTGCCCAGTCACAAAAGTTTCATGTTTAGAATTTTAGCAAATTTTGAGAACAAGCACGGGGAGGGCTCCCTTGTATGAATGATGAAGCTACTAACACTAATAAATGTAGAAAGTACACATAGTAGTATTCACCTATGAATATATTGACATAGGAAAAGCAAGGTGTAAAATATTCTACTTTTACAACTTGGGGCAAGATCCAAAAGACTTAGACAATACTTAAATCCTTAAACAATGGATTGGTGACCATGCAAATTATTCCTTTTGAAATCGTGTGACATTATGTACTTCAAAAAAAACATTCAATGGAGGTCAAACTATTGTGCTAGATCTCTCCTTTTTGTACAAAATTCCAAGGATGAACAATGGCACTATTGTCCTACATAGGAAGATTCTTTGTCATCCATAGGACAAAAAATGTCCTCAATGTCAGTTATGGGTTAACTCCCAATGGATAGATCAACTAAATGATTATCACATTTGATTTTAAATCTCCATTTTCTAGATTGAGTTTTTATCCATTTAAAAAAAACTACCAATTTGTAATGGAATTGCATCCTTTTTCTAAAGTCACCAAATTCAAGTCATTGGAAGATTTGACACGTTCGAAAATGATCAATTTTCTTCTTGGAAATACAAGGATTGACAATTTTGCATTTTGTGCAACCAATGAGGGATGACCTCTTCTTTGAGAAGACTTTTTTAACCCATAAATGTCAATACAAACATTTAGTGTCCAATGGATGACAAGGAATCACTCTATCTAGGACAGAACTACAACTATTCATCCTTGGAATTTTATGCAGAAAGGGAAAATCTTCTACAATACTTTGACCTCCAATGCGTATTTTTTATTTTTTTGAAGTAGATGATGTCACACGGTTCCAAAAAGCATGATTTCCACGGTCACCAGTCCATCCTTTAAGGGTTAAGAGTTTGTAAAATGAAAAGTTTGATTTCAAATTAACTTTAAGGTCAACCCCTCTGTCCAGTCTGACTCTGTTGTCTAACTGTAGTCCCGTAGTTTCCCGCCAGGCCACTTGTGGCTGGTGTCATTGTATTTGGCCCCTTGCAATGAAATTCCCGATTTCATTTGTTTAAGTAAAAAATAAAAAAATAAAAAAATGTCAACCCATATGTGCAACCGCAGGCTACTACCGGTAAATACTAATTAGAGCATCGTCACCGCTTAGCAAGAAATGTGACTTGGCAAAAGAGTTGTGCAATGTCAACTTCGTGGATGTAGACCCGGTACTATCTTGCTCCCCCATTCTTTCATGGCATGGCTCTACATTACGCTTTGTTTTTTAGCTACTATTTATGCGCAAGAGTTGGTGGGCCATATTGTTTGGCCATGTTTTTCCTCCTCGCATGTTGACAAGTTTGATGATGATAAAATCTGAAAATTGTTCTTCTAGGATATCCGACAATTGCAACTCAATAAATAAAAAACTGACATGGGAAGATGGCATGCCAAACCATATTTTCAAGTGATAAAATCTAAAAATTGTTCCTTTAGGATATATGACAATTGCAACTCAGTAAATAAAAAATTGACACGGGAAGATGGCATGCCAAACCATATTTTCAAGTGGGTTGGCCAAAATTTCATTGTCTTGAAGTCGACCCTAACCATGGGGGCTGGGGTGGATTGACCCCCCTTGCTTGTTCTCCCTTAATCAATCCAAGGGTGAATGTAAATAAAAAGACCCCCTATTTTGTACTTCACTAATTTATCTTCTATAACTCATCTAGTTAATTTGGGGCCTCCAAATGCAAATATGAATTCAAAATTTGCAAATTTTATCATGCGTGACATATAAAAAATTTCAGTGTTTGCTCTTTGGGGATGAGCAAGGGGGTCAATCCACCCCGGCCACACTTGGGGGCAACATCACTTCCAAGCTCACCAACCACCGAGCCGGGCCCATATATTGGGCAACAATGGCAATGCTCTAACCTTAAGGACTTGACTTCAAGATTACGGTATTGGGATGATCACCCATTTCTGATCACTTAAGCAATTCAACCTATCTGTGGCATGGAAAAGTTAAGGAAAAAATTTCCCTATGTAGAGAAATAGATTTAAGAAGGATTTCATAATTTTCTAAATTTTTCTCCTTAAAAGAAAATTTATCCCGAATTTTTTTGGTGAAGATTCTATTTGTCCCATTCTGGTTATGTAGGCAAACCTATTTCCAACCATAGGATGGTTCCAAAATCGATCTAAGGTTTCCAATGTACACGATGTGATCATGTAAGCTTCCAATGTACAATGTACACCTCCTGTACATTTTTGTTGTCCCCGGGGTCTTGCAATGCATGAGCTGTCACCTACAATTCACCTGATCGGAAATGGAGCAGCCTCTACTGCAAAAATGGGAGACTGATCGGAAATGGGTGATGTCCTTCAGTCCACCTCGTCAGCAGACTGTTGAATTATGAGTTTATGACATGCCCAAATTGCCCAGATGGGAACTGAAGTCAACAAAAGTAGGATTCCAATCTCATTCATTCATTCATCCTCTATGAATGAACACATATAAGTTACTGAGTATCCTTCCAGGGAACCGGGACGCGCATACGAAATGGCCTTTTAGTTGGCCGCAATTGACGTGAAGGAGTAGAACTGTTGAAGCGCTGCATTGCGTGGAACTTCAGTAGACACGTTTGCCAAAATGCCTGGAGTAGGAATGCCGACAATGGGTTCTACGCCGGAGTCGCTACTGTAGCACAGGTCGATGGACTCGATTCATCATGTCTTCCTTCGGTGTTGTGATTGCGAAAAGAATATGCCGTTTATGGCGAATGAGAACGGGGCTTTTCTATTCTTGGGCAGGGGGCTTCCTAGCTGTGGTTGTGATTCTCAAGCAGGTATGAATCAATCTTTACTCTTCATTTGGAATGCTCTCTTCTGTGAACTGTGAATGTCTGTTGCCTTTTGAATTCAAGAACTTCGTAGATTTTCCTGGGTTCTGGAACCCTAAAATCTGCCACAATTTCTGATTTGTAACAAATGGAAATTCTCTTCTAGGACTGAAGAATTACACACCAGCTTCAGAAACCTTGGCGTCCTAATGCATGTAAACATATGGAGTTATGTATCGCTGTGGCAATCAAGACTGTTGCATGAAAACGAGACATCAAACGAAGTGTATGTAGTGTGTGCAATAATCATGTTTACAACAATTGTAGTGTAGTGAAGACAATCATGTATTTTGGGTCAGTTAGGAGCTTCATGATTTGTGGGACAGTTCAATTATGGATTCCTACTTCTAATTCAAGTAAGGATATCTTGCATCTTTGTCATTGAACTGGATCCCTTTGCTTTGTGGTTGAACAATTATAATTCAAGTAGAAAAGTTGAAGCACTTGTACAAGAAAAAGTCAAATTAGGGTTATAGTAATGACTATTCAATGTAACCCTATTATGTATATTAGGGTTTGACGAGTGAACAAGGATTGATATTAATTGAGGGTGATATTAAAGTGGTCTGGGTATATATAAAAGGCGTCCTATTTCCATGTGCTGTATACTCGCATGGTTTGTTTGTGCATGATTGATGAAACTACGTTAACACTATGAGAATTTCGTTACGCTTCGTCTAGTTTGTGGTGCTCAGTTTATGATCCTGATTGCAGCTGGAGAATCTGGAAGGGTCACATATAAGCCAAAAACATTGACTGCTGCAGAGTTGTTCAGTTTCATAGAACGTCATCACCTT
Organism: Straminergon stramineum; assembly: GCA_963920665.1. NCBI lineage: Eukaryota > Viridiplantae > Streptophyta > Bryopsida > Hypnales > Calliergonaceae > Straminergon > Straminergon stramineum. The sequence goes on along the minus strand of OY987263.1, from coordinate 19,533,413 downwards.
CGGTACGAGATCTTTTGTTCATATATTTGTTGGTCTACACAAGGGAGGAGAGTGCCGGGAACAAGTATCAGACTTCAAGTTGCAGAAGGTAAATTTGGGCTGGAATGTTGCACCCTATTGGTATCATCGTATCAGACGAATCGGAGTATTTCTCTATCATTGTATCTACCTTTTACTGCTCTGGCATGATCGATCTTGTGCACGCTTATTTCTGGTGTTTTGTGTCAATAACAAATTGAATTGTCCTAGTGATGGCTTGAGTAACTGCATGAAGAATGCTCACCGTCAATTATCTATTGCGACGTCAAGAGTGGATTGCCAAGGTGACTGATTCTGGCTGTCTCAACTAGACCATTCTGTCGAAAGACCCTATCCATGGCACTACAGTCGCCATACAGTCATATTTGTTGAAATGGCAAACTCTTAAGAAAGTGGCATTCTTCTATACTATACCTAATTTATAGAGCCTGTACACTTGAATGTCACACTTTCTGCGCTTTGAAATACGCAATTTAACGAATAAGACCATATATGCATTGGCAAATATTTGATACTGATATCTGTGGTAATTTTTTATCAAATGGGTTGCAGACACTATGAAACGGTGAATGATGTGTACGCGATTGAAATTGTGCTGATGGATGAACTCCGAACAGGAAAACATCACGCTCAAAGTGTAAGTTCAGTGGATATGTCAATGCTATGATGTGAATGAGCGTAATCAGTTTCGCAACTCATCAGCAAAAATTTATTGTCCTTTTTGGACTTGATGTCTAGTACAGTACTGTATTTGAGGATCTTAACCAAGCGATCCAGTTTGGGTCTTTCTCATCCTTGTAAACACGAGTGTGTCTTTCTCAAAGAGCAATTTCATGCATTCATTTGAGTTTTTTTACATTTATATGCTATGAATTTTCAAAGCTCCTCTTTGCAAATATTCTATAATTCAAAGATAATCACACTAAAAACTATATTCAATTTCATCCAAATATGAACTACTTATGCAAAGCTATAACCTTTTTTAGTAGATAAATAAGCAAGAGCATAGATATAAGAGTATCTGAAGAGGAGGCTGTCTGTAAAGATATTTGGCAAAAATATTCATCAAGAGTAAATTGTTATAGCTTTCTTAAATCAATAAGTGTAGGTGACACTTAACCAATTGTCCTAGTTCAAAAAATGGGCCTTCGAATATGAATTTGATAAATAAGTTATAGAAAATTCTTAAAGTAACCACTATGGTTAGAATTTCAGATTATATTCTCATAGGAGAAAGAATGTGGTGAAAATCTCATATTCAATTCACAATTTGTTATAAAAAGAAGTTTTGAATATTTGACTGTATATTTTATCAATAAGTATTGGTCACTACCATGATAAATCCAACCTTGTAGATATGATCTATAGGTCATAGTTTTCAATTTCTATTTCAAAATAATCACTATTTTACTCTTCTAAGTTGTACTTTATAACACATCTTAATATTTTTGGAAGCTTGAACAATTTAAAGGACCTTCAAGATGAATAGAATCTACATGTTAAAGTTGATGGCTTATGTATATATGATGTATATGACTAGGGTGGTGAAGCTTGGAGACTTAAAGAGGTTGATGATTTAAGAGTTTCAAGTTATGAGGGGACTTTGATTGAGAAGAATTTTTCAACATTAGGAAGAATATATGAAAATATGTCACTTATGGATGCAATCAACTTTGGGAAGTCTTTGTTCCTTTGAATTGGCCCCAACTAAGTTAGTTCAATCTAGACTTGATTAAATTTCAAAAGTTTTGGATTTAGAAGATAGTTTCAATTAATTTTGTCAAGCAATATATTGATGGTGTTTAAGTTTAGTTTATGCTTGTTTAGGCATGCCTCAAAGATAAGACATTTCAATTACATCTTAAAGACTCTAGCAATATTGTTGGCCAAAGATTGAGAGTTTGAGAGTTTTTCTTAAGGACTTTAAAATTTGTTTGGCCAACCATATAGAAAAAAATTATGTTGTAAGAGATTTTGTATATGGTATTGTTTGTTTGATCATTTTGTTCAAGTGTTCAAAATACTATGAATTCACAAAATGATTAAGAAGTCCATGTTGACCACTTCATCTATGTATTGATTTGAATGTACATGGCATTTCCATTATAGCAAATAAATAACAAGGACTAACCTTCCCTTCATAGTGGTTGTAAGGGCAGCACTTGCTTGTTCATTGAAACAAGTGGGTTCCTTACGGCCTTTGGAGGTTAACCCCTTGTTGCCTAAGGGGACCAAAAGTGTCCTCATATAGTTCCAAGTCCATTTTACAATGTTGTAACTTTTGCATTAGGTGTCCAAATTCAATAAAACTTATTGAATTGCACTCATTTGTGCTCTCTCTTCTAGTTTGTGTGAAAAAAAAATATTTAAATCAATCCACAATGTACTAATCTTTTGGAAGCCAATTGAAGTTCATAGGTTCAATTTCACTTCACCAAATTGCATTTGATGGTTGCAACTTCAAGAGCTTGTATCTCCTTCATCCAATGTTATTTTTCAATAAATTTTGTTGGATTATATTTCCCTTCAAGTCTAGTTATTGTGGTAAAATTTTCATATCAATCCAAGTTGTTTTTGAATGTTTGGGAGCAATCCAAAGTTCAAAATCTGGACATTTGGGGATTACGGTGAACTTTGGTAGCTTGATTCCTCTTCATCCAATGTTTGTTTCCAAAAAATAAAAATTGGAAATTTTTTGCATGCTTGTCTAGTTTGTGTGGCTTAAATTTAATAACAATCCAAGAAGTTATGAGTGATTGAGAAGCATTTTAGTAGGAGTTTCAACCTTAGATGTGTTTTTTGTAACTTTTCTTACTAATTTTTGACATTTCAAAACCATCGTGCAAACACAATGAGTTAATTGAATGATATTTTCTTTCACCAATGTGTTTGTAAACTAGTTTTGAATCACTTTATTGTTTATATTTTTTTTCATTTGAGTAGGATTAGAAATTAAATTTCACCTCCAAATGTGTTTTTAGGAAAATTTTAGCATCCTTTTTCAACACTAAAACATTATAATCTTTCAATCTATGTGGCCAAATGACTCCAAATTTGATTCATGTCACTACACGGACACTACAAAATTATATGGTTGGTATCTCTATAATTCAATGACATTTAGATTTATAACACTTCAAAAGCAATGATGTTTTTGAACCCTAAAAGGCCTTAGGCAATGAGGGGGTAAGTCTTAAGGACTAGACATTTAAATTTTGAACAATGAATGAATGCAAATACTACCCAAACAAACAAAAATGCATTCTTTCATCCATCAATTTTTTTGAAGATTATTGTGTTAATTCTTAAATAACGTTTTTGTGGTATAGATTTTGAAGACTTCACTTAGCAAATCTTTATAATTCAAAAGGTACTAGTAGGTGTGGGATCAAAAAGTAACTTCTTAAGTTCAAAAATGACCCCTCAAAAACAACTTGAATTAAAAAATAAAATAAAAACCTTCAAAAATCACTACAATTAGAATTCAATGTCTTGAATCTAAAAGGGAAAAAAAAAACTATTGTAAAAATCACAAATATTCAATCTACATCAATTCTAGAAGGAATTTTCAATTTTTGGCTTCAAATTTGATTGAAAATTTTCTTTTGTGGACTAGTTGATCTAACGACATAGATGTGATATATAGATTATATTTTACAACTATCAATTGAGAGCCATCATTAATTATTATTCTAAGTTGCATTTTATAATACATCTTCTTAATTTTGAAAATATGGACCACTCCCTAATCCTTGACTCCTTTAGGATGTTCTAAAATGGCATACATGAGCATATTTTAGCATATTTTGAGGGAAATGATATACAACCATTGTTTGGTAACCACGGACTATATCTTTTGAGGTGGAATTTTTACATGCCTAGCTTTGCAAGTGTGCCACACAATTCCGTAATCAAAAATGGATATCGGGAAGACAAACTCCATTAAGAAATTTGTGTGTATGAGTATATGTTGGGCGCTTTGAATACAAAGTCTCTATGGTTCCAAGCCTGAGAAGAAAGAAAAATCAACATCAAATGCATCCGTTGTTCTAGCTCACACACTTGGTTAAACATGTCTACACCAGTTCAAGTCAAGTATAAACCGAAAGTATTAGTCTCCGAGCAAAATGTGACTTAGATGACTACAACAACAAACCACACAACAAGGTACTTCCCTTATTAGAAATTTGATGCCAATTCATTTTGAAACTAAGAATCTATGAGGGCGGCAGTTTATTGACACATTTTCAAGTTGCACGCAATCCTGTGTGATTTCTAACAAAGGCAAAGTCATGGCATTGAACTAAGCCGAGGCTTTCTGTGAGGTCTCACAACTATAGCTATTCTAACACCCACCAATGTTGCACAAGTTGAATAGCTCTTATTGCAAGAGCAAATTGCAAGTAATATTATTATTAAAGTAGTAGCTTACAAATTGAGGTATATGAAGTCCAAAAAGACAATGACCATACCTAATTAGGCTATTTGGCATTAGAATCTTTACATTGGGTTCTAAATTATTGGTAGGTTGTCATGAATTGTTCAAGTTGTAGAGCATGTGATGACAAGTCTTGATGTGGTGGCAAATTAGACCAATTTCCAAGTGTAGAAAAAGGGAGGCTAAGTTAGGGATCCCTAGGTTGGGAATCTCCAATTCCGTGTAGATTGCGGGGAGTAAGTGACATAGGGACTTTACGCCATGGACAGTGATTTGGGAGGTTGTGAAAGCCTTCACAATTGTAGGAGACACAATTCTCGCCACTGGTAATGGTTTGCTTGCCCACACCACACTTGCTGCTGCTAGTACTTTTGTGGTTGCCATAGCTGTAAAACTTCATTGATGGACCCATTGTGAAACCTTGTCAATTCATATAGATTGCTCAATCGATCATTCAAATTCCATGATTGTCTAGACATTCTTGTAAGCTAGCGTCGGCACTGTCAAGTGAGAATCAGTTGTGGTAATTTTGCCAATTGTATATCAATTGGGGCGATGTAGAGCACTAGGTGATTGGCTAGCTAGGTTATATTATGATCAAAATTTTAAAGTGGAAGCAAGCAAACAAGAGCATAAAATAGCATATATGTCTTGCTTGCTTGGACTTATTAGTTTTGATTTGTAAGGACAACTCACAATGATGAATGTCATTCTAAACACATAGTCCAACAATTGGTTGGTTATTTTTCCCATTGGATACGCTTTTAGAGACATCATGCAAGATTCTAAAATATAATAAGCAAGCTTGTATATGCACAATATATATAATGTGCCACTTGGGCAAGTAAAGAATGTTGAGTATGACTAAAAATAATTCTCCAAAAAATATTAGAATATTCTTTGAGTACATGCCCAAAATATTGTAGAAACCCTAATCTTTGAATACACTAATCTTCAATACTAAATTCACATATATTGAATATGTAGGCCAATTCTAGTTGCAACATCCTAAAGGGATTAAGGGATTCAGTACCACTAATGCTTGATGTATTGAGCAAGTACTATACCAACTTCTACAAGATTATCTCCAAAGCCCCAACTACCATTTCTCTTGCAAAGAGCAAAAATTATTTCTCCTAAATATTTAATTGTAAAATCTTGTACTAGACTAATTTTCAAATTTTCAAAAACTTTGACCATGTAGATTGAAAGATAGTAGGATTTAAAGTAAAGGAGACAAGGTTAGTTTTTGACTTGTACACATTATAAGTCTTTGAATCTTAAATTTAAAAAAATTCACTACACATTTTGAATTTTTTTTTAAATTGTGTTGAAGAATTGAATTGAAAGTGCAAAAAAGAATTCAATTTTCTTTTAATTTTCTTTAAGAAAATTATTAAGTAGAAGAATAAGGAATAGAAGAAAAAGAACAAGTTGTTGATAGCTCTAAGATAAAATTGAAACACTAATCCTAATAGTAAAATTGTTCTAGAAAGTAGATTGAAACTTGTGGAATTTTTAATTCTCTTTTAAATTGTGAAAACTGAGTTCAAAAATGAATCCAATGTATTATTTTCACAAGAAGATGGAATGAAACAAGAAACCCCATAACTTTTATATTACTAATCCAGATAGAGCAATTAGAGCTTTCCACGTAGAAGAAAAAAATAATCTATAAGAAGTCAATTATTTATTTTATTAATCTAAATTTTAGGTGGGGATGTCACTCATCAAACTATTTTTTGTGCTTAGGATGGTACAACTTTTGCTCCTAGGAATTGATTGAAATTAAACTATATTTCCTATAAAGCTAATTTTTATCAATATTTTAAAAATATTCAAAAATCATGTCAAAAATTGAGGTTATATGAGCCCACTCAATATTCCAAGTGTCACCATGGGGGACATTGGGACTTTAGGAATCAATTGGAAATTCAAAGTTATAAATGTGAAATCATAACATATAATCTTTAGAATGATCAACTACACTCATTTAAAAAGATGAAAAATAAAATGTATTGCAAAAAAATTCTTCTAATCAATTACTTATATGATTTTGGAAGAATAGTACTTAATAACCCCTCAATGTCCAAACCTTTCCAAGTGTTTTGACTATTGGAAAAAAAAGCAAAGGCTTATAGTTATCCCTAATGAAGCGAATTTTTTTTTTCAAAATCTAACCATATAGATGTTTAAAGGGCTTGCTTATTAGTATGCATACAAATTTTGATTGCAAAATTGCATAGAAGTTGTGCAACTATAACAAGAGAAATGTATGTATCCTATTTTTAGTATATTGCCCCTCTCCACAATGTTTCAAGAAATTGCGTACAAAAGTTTTTGGGGATTGGAGGTGATATGAACAACTAGAAATTGTGTAATGGCCCACTAGAATGCACTTCCAAAAACCTTAAGTACAAATGAAGAGCTATCAAACTCATTACACAATCCACCTTTCAATTGTTGAAATGCGTGTCATTTTATAAGTAGAAATCACAAATAACTTCAAATCAACACTTGCATGTTTAAATTTCCAATGTTAACCCCTAAAGGACCAAGTGTCCATTCAATGTACACAAGGAATCTTGGGTAGGTTCCTACAAAGTCATTTTTGGTTGGATGTACATGAAATTTGGACATGATGTCAAACCTTACATGCCCTTCTTGAAAATTTAATTTTTTTCTAATCAAGTGTCCGGATCAAAAGTTATGTTGCCCTAAACTTTGCGGGCAGCACGTGCACCTTCAAGCAACATGTACAAAACTCTTCCTATGATTTTGAAATTTGGCAGGTGTGTAGCTTACATGATTCAAGATGCTAATGTCAAAAAATAACCATTTTTAGAATAAAAATCTCATTCTAGAAGGAGTTAAAGTTTACAGGCCCTTTTGGGCAAGGTTGGAAAAAAAATTCATCTAACTTCAAACGTTATAATCTTTCAATCCGTGCAATCAAACTATCTAAAAAAATTTCCACATGTTCACAAATAAGTCTTGTACAAATTTGTAAGATTGAATTTTGAAAAAATAGCTTTATTTTTCATTTTTTTTCTTGTTGCCCTAAAAAGTGGCAGTTTTTGACAATTTCTGCCCAAAATGTGCCTCAATCCTTTAGGAGTTAAATATCATGAATACACTTCAATGTTCTTTCTCTAGGAATTTTTTTGAAAAACAAATGGATAAGAAAAAAAATTTAGATCTCAAATCAAGTAAAATTAACAAACTTTGTTCAAAGTTGGGAAATGAAGTTTAATTATCAAGCTCTTCTACTAATGGTACATATATGCCTTTTAAGACCTCTCAAAAATCAAGTATTTAACTTCCTTAAAGAAAAATAAAAGTTTTCAATAGTTAATCTTAAAAACTACCCCTTAAAAATTTAAATGTCTATACCAAAATGAGTCTCAAATTTCAAATCAACTATATATGGTTGGTTGGGCACTTATGGGTTAACCTCCCAAGCAACCTTGAAAAGTAGTCTTGTGTTATAGAATGAGGTGCTTTAAAGCTCTTTAGTGACAAATTGTTGAATATATTTTAACTCTAACTTTGAACAAAGATGCAATAGAATTTTCCACACTACTATAGGAAGTGACAAGAAAGGTGTTGAAAGGTTCTTTTTTATATTCTCTTGAACAAAAAATCCTTTAAATCTTTTTATCATCTTCTAAACAAATGAAGATGCTAAAGAACTTTTCATAGGCAAAAGAGTTGGTACAATGTGGGTTTGGATTAGATTTTAGTGTAAGTTGTTGGAGGCACAAAATAAGCTCATTTGATATCAAAATCTACCATATTCACTCCCTATACAACTAACATTTTAAGTGGGGCCGGCCCATACATTGATGAACATGTATATACATATATCATATATACAACAATATCTAAATAAGAATAATAAAGGTAAAAAATGAGATAAATTCCTTTGACTCTAGTTTTGTAGTTATATCCCAACACCAATACAGTTGATTTTTGTCATTATGGTCCTTAGCATGGACAAATTTTAACTATAGGGGGGGTGAAGGGATTAAATATTAGGATTGCATGATACGAAAATCACAATTTTGATTGATCATATTATAAAAACTATCATTTAAATGGAAAACATCTTTATGCCATTTGATTGAGTGATGAACATTTTGTGCATATATTAATTAAAAAAATAATTATTTCAACATACATAAATCCCTATATTAACTCATTCTAAAAACTTGAATTGATTCTAAAACTAAAAGAAAAAATATATGAGCCCCAAAGTAGTCCTTCATCCTATAAAGGTTGAATCTTATACAAAAAAAACATGTCATAATATAACATTATTAACCAATGATTACAAGATCCGAGGTGCACAACTAGCAACTATTTATTTGCATCACACAAGTGATTCAAAATGACATCTAATTTAGATAAATTACTAATATGTATTTTTTTTAATACAATTTCAATTAAAAATATAAGACAAGCAATAACCAAATAATATCAATGAATAACTCGATAATCATAGAAAACTTTAGATTTTGATTTGTTTAGCTGAAGTTTTACCTTGTAAAATAATAAAGTCCTTTGTGAGACAAGAATATAAGAACAATGCAAGAATATAAGATATGAGCATCTACCGTTTCGACTTGTTGTAATTTGACAAAAACAAACTCAAATTGGGTTGAAAGAACAATAAGATTTTTTTACCAATTAGAGGGTGCCATAAATAGAAAATAGAAAACTTCAAATATTCTCTATTGAAATTCTTTTTTGTAGAGTACTTATATTACAATAATTGGTAGAAGGGGCACATGTGAATCAAGTACATGCATGCTAAAAAAAAATCAACAAGCACCCAAAGATAGTTTCACATAATGCCACGTATTCAATGACTTTTCTCAATGACTTTTATTTTTACAATTTACCAAACTTTTTTTTTTTTATAGATTTGTGCTCATGGTTTAGACATACTTGTTATTTAGGCATAGTTGTTAATAGGTGCGCGTACCTTAGACAAAATTCAAGACTTGCTCAAAGTGTATTAAGAGGAAAATTCCTCATTTTTCTATTATAAAGCCATATTCATTACATTCAGACTTTTGGCGTTCTCATTTTCATCCTCAACTCAAAAATAAATCGCTTTATCTCTTCATTAGTATTTTTTTATAAATAGGTAACAACACCAACTTTTAGAATTTCATTATACGATCACTATTAGAACATTATTTATTATTTATTTCAATTACTCCGAACTATTTTTTAAAATGAATTTTTCAATAACCAACATTTTGTCTCAAAATCTACGATAAATCTCAATATGACGAATATGGCATTTTGTGACGTCAGGATCATTGGTGACGGTTAACATATCATCCATTGTTTTTCTTGAGCACCTTTCAACACCAGATAAGATGCACAAAGCATGGACCGTCATTTCAATGCACCACCGGCAGTGAGAATTTAATGCACGCAGGCGCCAGCTACAACAAGTGGCAGCACGCGGTACAATGGTAACCATTCACCAAACTAGACGTCGTCAGAATTGATGAGTGCTGCTGCAAATCAAAGAAATAAATTTCACCACCCGCAAGTCAAGCATGCGGACTGCAAGTTCTATCAATGCCGCATTAGAGTTCGATGAGAAAATCTGACGATGCCAGACCACGAGATTTGAAAACACCAGTGGCATCATGAGCACCACCAGTACCTGATTATGTGTTTCCCTGTTTCAGAATAGTACTGAACAGCTGGACAACAGGACCATTGGACTGTACTACCATCCCATCCATTTGTTTGCACACGGGAACTCCTTCATACAATTAAAGAGCAATTACAGGTGTTGAAGTTATAGGTATCTGAGATTGATGCATGTACTGTACAGTGTGCTGACATCTATGGTTCTAAAGAACCTTGGGAGAGTTAATACTTCTGCGAACTTAGTTGCAGATTAAGTTATGAATCAGCTGCGATGATACATCATGTAAAAAGATATCCACAATTGAAATGGGAAATTATTGCTTCCGATCGATCTCAGTAACTGGCTAATGGCAACAGCAGACTACTTCAGTCTGCAATCACTACAGCAACTTACTACCGCCGGACGTTTTTGGTGTTGAACCGCAATGATATGTAGAAGAGCACGCGGTAGCCAATCGCGAAGATCACCATGACAAGGTAATTGAGCCACTGCTTGTCCAACACGTTGCCCGCATCGAAAAAATCCAACACCATCCTTGAATTCACGCCGAAGAACCAATTCACCTTTGGCAGGTGGCCATACTCGTTTACAAGTAGCAACTCATAAGGATACTTGAACGTTGAAAGATAGTGCATCCATATCCAATACCAGGGAATGCCGGTTCTGCCCAATAAAAGAAAACGTCAGAATTCATCAGCTAAGAGAAGGACAGGCAGTTGTTCCCCGAGGACTAAATAGTCAAATGGGTGCGTCTATCACCGGAATCAGGAAATTACTTTGCACTTGCTGGTCAATAAATCAATAAAATCGACCCCAAAACAGTTCTCATGTAAGCCAACATAAGCAAAGCTAATTTAACAAATGAGACTTCGTAGTCCCTTTGGGAATAACATTCACAGAAAAATTGACAAAGCTGTGGCGGTTGTTATGAGTCAGTCTGTACCTTTGAACGAAGAAGCCCGAGTACAGGTAAAACATTGCAGAGGCACACAAGATCACAGTCTGCCCCACGCTTTCATCCGGGGCAATACTGGCAACGAAAGCCACGAAGGAATTGGCCACGCAAAGGGTGAGAAAAACGATGCACACAAAGGTGAAGAAGGCTGCGACGTTGGAGACGAGGCCTACCATGAAGTAGGAAATGACGGAGAAGATGGCGGCAATGACTAACTGAAAGGGCAAGGAGACCATGACTTGGGAAATGACAAATGGCAGGGTCCTGTAGGCGCCTCGGGAAGACTCCCGAATGAAGATCTGGCGCTCGCTCAGAAAGATGGGCAGAGATTCGTTGGAACTGAAGACCAGAGTGACAAGCGCGAAGTTGAAGAAACCGGTGCGCTGCAGGATGCCCTTGTAGTCGGGACTGACGTTAAAGAATAGGCTTCCCATTATCAAAGCCGACACAACCTGCACGCAGGAACACAATCTTACAGTCTGCAATGGCTTGCAACCAGTGCAATGACAGATGCTTTCAGGTAAATGATCAGCTATGTGGCACGCTTGGCTTTCCACAAGGTGGAATCACCCATTGTTGTTACCGCTTCGCAACAGTGTTCAGCACCAATTGGATGTTCCTATAACATTTCTTTGCATTCTAGTGTAGTGTAAAGTGAAACGTACGTGATGCCTGTGCCTACAACATGGTGGCATATTAGGAGTGAAAGTGGCCATATTGGGGTAGAAGGTGATAGTTCTGAAATAGTGGGCATTCATTAGCTGAAGTTCCAATCCATCGTCTTAATCTTAGAATGACACATAATCTTAATCCTTTAGGTAATCGGCGTCAGGAGTTGAACCTAAATATGAGCAATGAGCACAGTCACGACGGACTATTCTACCTTACAGAAGGGCACGATGTACGCCTAGCACGTTCTGCTTGACTGCTCATTTTTCAAAGTATCCAAGATTATTTTCACAGTATGTGAACATGACTGCTTGACAAATTTAACGCCCATCTAATAATACAAACTTGACTGCCTGAAGAATTCAAGGATACATTAGGGGCACTTACCGAGAGACTGATCCGGGTCACAAATAAGAGCCTCGAGCGGCAGGTGATGAGGGCAGATCTGTGTCCCAGGACCCACATTTCTGACATTATTGAAGTTGCAAATGCAGTCTTGCCAGGGTCGTCGTTTTGCGGGGGATTGAATGGACTTCCTAGCGACACGAGCTCCACAGCATTCTTGCTCTGTTGGTATTTCATCTGCAAACACAACAAGCAATGCTCAGCATTGGGAAACATCTAGTCTGCACTCAAATCTTTCTATATATTATGACATCCACAATGACTTTCTCGTGGATACTTGCCACACTATCACTACCTGTAGCACAATTCAATCTGTGTCATAATGGAAAATATTAAGGAAGGTTTGAACGCAAGCCAAAATTTTGAATATACCCACATGCTGCCGAGATTTATTGGCCAAAATGTTGAATATGCCCACATGCTACCGAGATTCATTGCTTTGACGAAGAATTGAAGAGAGTTACCTGGCATTCAACGAGGCCTGCAATACCATCAGGTTGATCTTCAGCTTTTTCTATGATGTCTAAAGCATACTCCACCACACTCATCTGCAAGCACGAAATCATGCAATGTCAATATTAAGTACGAAATAGAATTCACGACCACAGGCAACGTCGACAATGGCAAAACGTTATCGAGCCAAGATGCTTACATTTTCCGGCATGGCGTAACCCAGATTGTTGAAGTACGTTTCCATCTCAGGGACGCTGCCATTATAGATGACGTTCCCTCGAGACAACACCAAAATCTTGTTGATCGTGTCAAGAATCCGGTAACTGGGCTGGTGAATCGTCAACAGCACGGTTCGGTTGCGCTTGACTGCCATATTAGACAGGATTTGCATCACGTGGAGAGCGGATGTGCTGTCTAGCCCTGATGTGGGCTCATCCAGAAACAGCACTGCTGGGTCGTGGATCAGGTCCACTCCTATGGAAACGCGCCGTCTCTCTCCTCCCGACAACCCCCTTATCTACACGTCACAAAATATTTTTAGTTAAGGGTTCCATCCCACATCTGGTGTCATGAGCTGCAGAGTGTAACCTCTAAATGACCAAGAATTCATGGTTTGAAAGTGAACAATTAGATTGACCATATTGTGAAAAGAATGATTGAAGTGGTGGGCAATTTTTATAACAATGAAGGGCATAGCACGTGTTGGTTACAAAACAAATATAATTGAACAAAGAATATTCTCCACGTGAAATTCTCACAACTGCTAAAAAGCCAAGAGGTCAGCTTCACGGCTGAGTTGTGCATGAATTGTACAAAAGAGTGATTCAGAGTCAGAATGTCTGTGAGGTTGGATGTAGGTTACCTTCTCATCGCCCACGTACAGGTCTGCACAGTCTTTGAGACCCAGCATCTCAAGTAGGTGTTCCACCCTAGTTCTTTTCTCCTCGAGCTTCATAGTGCCTGGAAGCCGCAAGCGTGCACTGAACATAAGAGTCTCCCGGGCGGTCAAGGTCGGATACATTGCATCATCCTGCACAAAAATTCCCAAGGAAGTTATGCCACCATAACTCATTACCAACCAGGCAGAACTTCGAATTAATTCAATCTGCTTCATGTAATCACTGGAAAACTGCTTGATATGGTCACTGGCAAAATGCTTGGTTTCTGTATTGAAGTTCACTTCAAACGATTTTCAAAGAGAAAAAATTCTATCTTACCTGCGTGACATACCCGGAGATACGCCGGAAGGCAGAATCCATAGGCTTGCCGTTCACAATAATCTGCCCTTTCAAACTCTTCCGTTCGATCTGACCCGCCAGAGCGTCCAGGAAGGTTGTCTTAGAGGAGCCAGAAGGGCCTGCAATCGCCAGAACCTCACTGTGGTTGGCGCGAGCTGAGACATTGTTCAGCAAGATCCTCTCCCTGACCTCGGTGTTGTGCTTCGATACCACCTACACCCAACTTGCAGTTCCATAGTAATTAAAGAAGTGCACTGTACATAGGGAGCTACCATGATCCCATACTCTCAAATCTCATTTTAACCCGACTAAAGCTCGATCACAATTACATGGTCACCCATTGAAACCCTCAGTCTAAACAAAAACCAGTGAACCAAGCCCATCCATGGCGCGAAAAAATTCATTTCGATTTTACTCGGTTTGTTCAGGACGCTTTCTGTTCTTGAAAACAACTTCAACAACACTATTTTAAAAAAGGTGGCACCGGATCGAACCAACTGGAGCAAGTTTAAAACAGAAGTTCGGTGGTTTGTACTGTATGCTAACGAACTGTACCTTGTATGTCAAGTTCTGCACAATGATTTCGTACAGAGTAGCGCGGGCTGGCGTGGGAGCGAAAACAACAGCCGAGTTCAAGAGACTGAGGCGAGCTTGATTTGCTGGAGAAGGAGACGCAGAGCCACCTCCCATGGGAGGAAAGCTCCCGAGCCCTTCGAAGACAGGGCGTTGTTGCCTGCTGGACCGCGAGATCTCATACCTCTCTCCCATTGCAACCTGCTTACTATTCTGCAATTCTCATATCACCTCGACGTCATAGCTACAGAGTACATGAACTTCAGACCGACCCGGTGGGCTTACAAGTACTCCCAATCCCGCAATCTCTGTCTTGAGGACCCCACAGCTATATGTAACTTAGATCCGCATCCAAGAGAAAGCAACAGAACCGAAAGCTCCACTTGATTCCACTTTCGAAAGCTAAGGCTCGTGCACCACTACCAGTGACTCTAGCTACCTGCTCTCATGTCCCCCAAAGAAATAGTGCTACCAACAGGCGGACGAAAAGAACATCCTATCAAATCCTTGACTACGTACATAATATATCGTTGGCTACCTAAGGGGATCGTTTCTTCACACAGCAATCTCGTATTTCAGAGCTAGCGTAGTTAGTTCTGGGGAGCTAGTACGCAATGCTTTGAATGTATATGTTGCACTATATCAAACTGGAGCTGCTGCTGCTGAGTGTATGCATGCAAGCCAACCTACAGGCTTCGCTTGCACCTCGCTATCTTCTAAGGTATGGAACTGAGCGACACCATTGTACTCCAATGTCGCTCTGAGAACGCGTTTCCATTATCGCTGGGACGGCAAGCTAGTGTGCGACACCATCCAGCATTGATTTCCAACTTTGAAAAGTGCCGTGTATGGGGACTGTGTAGGTGGACTTTCGAACTGGATGAGGTTTTGCAAGTAAGTTAAGGGATAGTAGGAGTCCGAGCTCTGAACACTAGTCTTGAAACGCTCTTAGCTGTTTGAAACTTATGAGTTACGAGACTGGCTTCTGTGAGACTGGCTTCTGTGGAGGTGCGCTATGGTGTTCCGGAGTTGTGATTGGCCATGGGAATTAGTTGGCCAACACACCTCGAAATAATAGAATGCATGGGGTAGTATGAGCTATTGGCTAATGCGCTTCAGCTTACAATTGCAACCCCTAAAACTAAATTGTCAAGGTTTGTTGTCAAGGTAAGTTAATATTGATCGAAGAAGCATGAGAGTGTGGCCCTTGTTTTTACACTATTTAAAGTACTCTTGGATCTTTTGGGAAGTGGAAATGAGATTTCATATTCTCTTCGGAGGTATTTTTTGGATATTGTATGAATAAATGATGAATTTCAAAAGCACTAGAAAGATTTGTACCAAAAATTGACCCTCGACTCTTATTCTCCTAGGATATACTCCAAAGTACATTCTAGACAATAATCTATATGAAACAATTGTGCAAGGAAGTTGTTATTAGATGTAGTTGCCTTAATTGTATCTTGTTGACTTATATTTTTTAAATCCATTGTTTTCACTATAAGAAAAGTCTTGATTACTTTGGATTTTGCTAAATACACAGAAGATTACTTTCCCCATATAAATAATCAAGAGTATGGAAGAAAAATTTCTAGTATGAAGATTTTGAAAATCAACAACCATAGCAACTACCTATTTTTGTCCCTAGAACTTGGGTGCAAAAGCCATGCACCACTTCTCTGCTTGTGCATTGTGGAAGATTGAAGAATGATATGAAGCCATCCAAAATAAACTTAGAGAATTTTACAATGCTTTACTTCTTCGAGTTTTTTCACATATTCTAAAATCAACCTCTATATCATAGTTGCAATTAATTGAACTACCAAATAATTTATGTTCAATGATATAGTTAAAGGTGGGAGCTTGCAAAACAAGTATTGTCCATTCTACTACCATTCTATTACTCACATAACATCATTCATTCATATATAACACTAGATGCTTTTATAAATAGAGTCATTGTCGTAAAGTCACTTAGTAACTATTTGAGCACAATTTATAGGTATTATTCTATGAACAAAGACAATTTTAGGACTCCAATATCCCATGTTAGATGTATGTTCCACCACCCTCTTAGTCTAAGTTCACACCAAAGTTGAGGAGAATGTAGGATAATACAAAGTCAATTTTTTCATAAATGTTCTCAAAATTTTGACAAAAGATTGGAACATTACCCCTATCATGGAAATTATAAAAAAATTATAAATCACATACTCAAATCAAAAGTTATGCTCTCCAAAAAATTTCATGTAGTTTGGGCAATTTGGACATATTTTGCTACCCCGTCATCAACTTTTGAAATTTGGCATGTATAAAACCAATAAAAATATGTCATGAAATCATGCCCCCACAAACAAATTTTAGTTCTCAAATCACATTCTAAGAGGAGTCAACCTCATTGGGGTGGTTTCAATAAAAAAAATCTTCTAACTTCAAGCTTTATTATCTTGAAATTTGTGAAGTCAAAAATCTTGAAATTTTTTGCACGTATTCAAAATGCTTGTCTCTAACCTTCAATTGTTTGGATTTCTAATAAAAAATTTCTTCACCATACAAGAAATCATCAAAAAATGACTAGTATATTGATAATTCATTTAACCTTCTTACCTTGCAAGGTGATTTGGAATAAAATAGACTCCATATTTGATATTGAAATTTTTCAATGAGTGTACTTAATAAGATTTACATGTCAATTGAATAGAGACTCAAATTCATCAAGAGAAAAAAAATATACTCCAAGAAGGCTCAAAGTTGGTTGAATCCATTCCACAAGAATGAAAAGACTTTGTATTCCCTCACTTCAAACATTTTTCAATCCACACTATCAAATGGGTTGAAAATTTTCCAATGCATTGTTGTAGTAGTCTACTACAATTTTGCATGGTTGAAGTTAAAAAAGAAAGGTTCCAGAAAAGGTTTTGATTTCCAATTTGGGTAATGCACTAATAATGGTAGTTTTTGATAATTTCTCTTGAAAAACACCCCCAATCCTTCAAGGTTTTAATACCCTCACTATTCCATTCCAATATTTAAATATACCCAAGATTGTAAGTCTATAGGGGTAATTATAAACGTCAAATCTTTTAGATATAACTCATCCATTGCATCATGTGGTACATTGATTTAGGATGAAGGGATGCGGACATTTCACCTTAAAACAACAACCTTTAATTTGCATTTTATATTTTCTCCTATGGTATGCACGGAATTGTGAACCTTGAACTCCTAAAGGACTCATACTCTTGGCTTGAGGCATAGCAATGCAAACTATAGGATTGCTATCTTGTGAGCCTAGGATCTCGAGTCCAAGAGCTTAGGAATCTAGGTACCAATGTCATAGGCACATTCTATGGTTGTAGGTACCCATATTACAAGTGCCTATGTTGTAGACACCTTCTATGATTATAAGTACCTAGATTACAAGTGCTTATGTTACAGGTACCTTGCATGGTTTTAGAATACCTACATTATGAGTTTGTATGTCATACACACCTTCAATGGTTGTAGGGTACGTACTTACACATAAACTCACATGCTAGCATCATTGGTGCAAGATTTAGATACTAGAATTTTGGAATGACATTCTCTTGCATTGGGAAGGAAACGGGGCCTCTAAAAGGCCTCTTTCCTTTGAGAAAGTTATGAGCAATAGTTAGCAACAAACTAGAAAAAAATTAATTAATTAAAATTTTTTAAATGCAAATCTATAGGAATGACATTTATACCTAGATCAACATTTTTTTTTTGAAACCCGGAGTTTATTCCAAGAGTGAACCAAGAATAAACGTTGGAAAGCCAAGGGCAGAAAACTTGGAGGAGACAGCAAGAACAACAACAACACTCGAAAACAAAAGCTAATTTTACATGAAGAAACCATAGGTAGGTTTCTTCAAGTTCCAAGTCATGGCTTTGCCATGTCTAGAGCCAAATAATGAGGTACGGAGCCAAGTATCGTTGAACTTCTAGAGGAACTTGTGAAACTAAGTTGGGTGTTTGTCACTAAGCAACGTGGTGTGAAGCCATGCTGTTTTGCCATGGTCTAGAGTTGCCTCCCAAATCGATCCTTCTAATTTAGCATGGGGCCATGATTCCTGGTTAAAGACCTAGGCATTCCTCCCTACCCAACATAGCCACACTACTGATTAGTGTAGCATGGACCAAATCGTGACCCCAAGTCTTAATCACCTAGGTAAGGTAGACCCTAAGAGCCATTGTTGCCAAGTCAAATTGGTCCATTTCCAATTCACCATTAGAATGGCAAGTGCAAGATACATGATGGAGAACCCAAATTGCCAAGCAAGTTGGCATGGTGCACATTCAATGAAGTGGTGGAGGATTGTCTCTTCTAGCCCTCTCTCACAACAAGTGCATGAGATGTCAATACTTGGGAAGAGTTGTGCACACCAACTGTTCACCGCCACTACTTTGTGTATAACAGACTACAAGTAGCCAACCTCCTTTTGGGGTATTTTTAATTTATTTTTAATTTATAAAACAAAGAATAATTGTGAATCCTCCCTAGTTGATGATCGATTGGACTGGACTGCAATTTTCTTAGAATAAAATTTAAATAAAAAAATCAAAGGTTCATTAGAACCATCGTCCAGGCTGAATTGTGGGATTATGTTTTTTCAACTTCACTAGTGTGGCCTGTGCCGTTGCCATGAAAAGTCCAATTAGAAGAAAAGTAAAAGTATTTTTCTAATTTTTTTTATTCAAATAAAACTTTGAAATTCAATAACTTTCACAATGTAAATCCAAACGCCACGAAACAAAGCCCGTGCACCCCTCCTTGCCAAGGACTTTCCAAAGGTACCAAGCACGTGGCTGGGGACATACAACCCGGGAGATCTCAACATAACAAACAAACAAACAAAACAAAACAAAACAAAACACCTATCTTTAGGTATTGATTTTTTTTTCCAATATTCCAATTTTCAGAAGAAATTATTTTTATATTTATGTGCAGTGGAACTATCATTGCAGGTGTAGAAGTGGAGGTCTTCTATGATAGTTTGCTCTAAATCCGCTTGTCTTCTAAAGACTGTCCCTAGCCAAGTTCTGGAATGGACATTAACAAGTTGTAAAATGCATATGTGTAAAGCATTGAATGTTTTGTCAATGATGTCAGAGCGGTTTAAAATTTGTCAAACGTTCCTTTATACTTTGATTTTGGATGGAATAAGAACCAAGGTGGGTCCATTTCATAAATGTTTACCTGTGTTCAAAAAAACTTTTCTCCACCCAACTTTGAATGCTAATATTTTTCAATCTGTACGGTCAAACTTGATAAAAATTTTACCACATGATCTCATACAAGTATAGTACAAGATCCTACAGTTGGATTTTTTATTTTTGAATTTTTTTTCTTTCTTGAAAGAATGCAGTAGAAATGGCAATTTCAAGTGATTTTTGTCAAAAAATAGGCCTTAATCCTTTAGGGGTTTCGTTTAGTAAAGCTTGCATTTTGGATCCTTGTCTATTACTTTCTACATGCTGTAGTGCTTGTTTTTGGTGAAGCCGTATCTTTTTTCAAACTACACATGTGTGGGTTTTGTAAGGCCTACAATCAAGAAATAGATACCTATGACAGAATTTTTTAGAAATTTGTAAGTAATTCAAAAATACTCCGAAAAATATGAAACCACTTGAGTTAGATTCCACATCAATTTTTCTTCCGGTGAAAAATAAGGCAAAATAATTTCATGCATCTAAAAACCATCGAAAAGGCCGACTCGCCCTTAAATGCATGGTTTAAGAGTGGACTACCTTATCTTAAGTTAAGCTTATCTTAGAGGTCCTGTTCCTTCCAACTGAAATGTTTGCTACCTTACCTTCAATGTTATAAACCTCCACATATTCTTTTTTCTTTTGAAACCTTCGTCAGCCTTCGGGAAGATTGTGTACCTTACCTGGCTTACATTACTGTAAGCTTAAGCTAAGCTACTGGCAGAAGTCTGAGAGCGTCGAAATGTCTGATCTCCCAGTGCCAGATAAAGTTAAAGTTAGCTTAGAGTGCACTTGACTTCATCATCAATGACATTGATCAAGCATAACTTAAGTGATAGGTGGCATTGGGTGGCATTGATTGGAATCGACCCAAGTGAAGTGAAGTGAACTTATTTGTTGATGACTGAGTGGTGGGGGAACTTTCAGTCATTTTTCTCCAAGGACTGACAAACAAATTGGTATGTATGGAATCGATGCCACTAAGTTATCATACTGTACAGTACAGTACCAGGCAATTCTCAACTGTCCACCCTATTCTGCCATTCAAAAGAATTGTGCATAATATATGATATGATTGACAATTTTTGGTCTTGTATTAGGTAGGAGGCTCTGAAATAGCACGGGCATTAAGAATCATCCTTAAGAATGGCCCATGTACAGAGTATGTGGTTCTTGAAATGGACACCATTTTTTGAGGTAGGAAAATGTGACTACAAGTGCATGATTTTAGGACAGTGAGCAATGCTTTTGGACTATTATTATGTGTGATTCACTACTCATGAATGCATCATTTAATTGTGCACATAGAATTCAAGATGACAATAAGAAAGAAATAATAAATATAAATTTCAAGGTACAAATTTCTCATGCTCGATTTAGGACACTTTTTTGAATATAGTGAGCACCCACTTCATCTATTTTTGGATCGATCTGCTCTTTTTAAAAGCACATGATAATTCATTACTGCTAAGTGTAGGAACATTATTAACAACCTACAAACTTTTCACTTTGGAAAATCATATCTAATTAATTCTAATTCAGAAAATTACAATTTAAATTGCAGTTTGTTTCTTTTCCATTTCCTTGTCTACCAAAAAAATTGGAGGTCACTGGACAAACAATTTCTTCTACACATTTGTTTTTCTCCTTAGATGTGCCATTCTTGGGCCTCCTACCTCAGTCAACATTCAATTCTTATGCTGTTTTGAACAAAAACACCAAATTTGGATTTTGATGAAGCAAAACTCCAGTTCTGGTGAATTATTTCATTAAAAATTCATAATTTTACATGATAATTGATTGAAAACTATTGGTGATGAATTTTTCCTACACATTGCCACAATTGAAGTAAAAAAATTCATCATCAATGTTTTTCAATGGATTATTGTATAAAAGCATTATAATTTTATGAAACAATTCACCCAAAATAGAGTTTTAGTTTTCTGAAATCCAAATTTGGTACACTTGATCAGAATTGTGTAAGAAATTAATTTTAATATTGCAAGACAAAAAACGTTAATCATACAATACATTCTGCAATTTTCTTCGGAATGGCAGAATAGGGTGGACGATTGAGAGTTGCCAGATACTGTTAGTACTGTAGTGACATTCAAAGGTTACATTGAGCTTGTTGCAAAATTAATTAAAATGACCTAAGTTATGTTTTATTACCCAAAATTAGCAAATTACAAAGCATTCATTGGAGTAAGCTTACCTAGAGAGGGAGGCGAAGGAGTTCTGAGAGGAACCGCCATTTTTGCTCCATTGACCAAAATAAAAAATAAAAATTTAGTTTTTGAACTTCAATCATGTAAAAGTGTACTCCGTATTAGATTGCTTTCTTTGGCAATGTGTGGAAAAAATTTCATACCATTTGACGACGCAAATTAAAAGGTTGTAATGTTTTAAGCCATTTGAAGAAAGAACAAAAATTGTTGACCTTATTTAATAGGGTCAACAAACTTTAACTCCTCTTAGAGTGAGATTTTTGCACTATTGACACTTAGTTCTTTTCAACGATTTCATTTTCTATTTTGTTAGTTACATGCATGTCAAATTTCAAAAGTAGAAGAGGATTTTTTCAAAAACTTCCGGTAGTATACTTTCAATCTAAGAAACCTATCATGATAAGAAATTATAGTCCTACAAAGGAGATAAATGTTTGCATCTTGTATCAAGATTTTTAAAAAACATTCAAAATTGACTTAGTAGAAACCTACCCAAATTTTCAATTGGCATTCAATCACCAAACTGTCCTTAATAGCAAGTGTTCTATCTAGAAGACTACTATGAAAATGATTTTACAACCTAGACGATCGTGCTATGTATAAGTACTATTTTAAACATATGATTTATCACATTTTTTTATTCTTTATGTATAGGTAAGAATATTTTGTTTTCTATGCATAAATCATTGCTTTTGGCACAAATGAAAGGATTATCATAGCCGGTGTTTAGAAAGTTTTTGAAACTGTCCTTGTAATTTGCCTCCTCTTTGTAGAAGGAGTCCCTTTTTTTCCCAAGGGCACTAGTTGCATCTTCTCCTTATTAAAAACTCCTAGTTCATTTCCTTTGGTATTAAATTCCGATTGGCTATTTTCCTTCAATTTGAAATCTACAAAGGTTACAATCCTCCTCTTTCAAATACACGCCACTTTTGAAACTAAACTCCAAATTTCATGAAAAGGCCATATTCGTTATATTGAGACCTTTTGTAGTTTCAATTTTATCCTTGACTCAAGGATAAATCGTTTTATCTCTTTACTGGTATTTTTTTATAACTAGGTAACAACACCAACTTTTAGAATTTCATTATACGATCACTATTGGAGCATTATTTATTTTTGGTTTCAATTCCTAATTTTTCAAATGAATTTTCCAATAATTAGCATTTTGTCTCAAAATCTGCAAAAAGTCTCAATATAATGAATATGGCCTTATTACATTGAGCCGACATGAACAACAGAGTAGGGATTGAATGATGTGACCAACTCTAAAGCACTACTTGTCCACACCCTATCCAAGTACTCTAATACTTTCAATGGTTGACTCTAAAGCAGTACTTGCCTTTTCATAAAAAATACACACCTCTAGCATACTGGGTATTAGTTTTAGATTTGAAATGGGAAGCGACAATGATGTGACAATTTCATGAAAGCAACAACTACATATCCACCTTTGTTTCCTTCTTGTACACCGTTAGGTTGCCAATTCTCCCAATTTTTGGGTCCAATTTTGGATCCTCCATTTTTACACTTCAATTGGTGTATTTTCCCAATTCCATTGGACAACAATGGACTAATCGGCGGTTCTCCACAAACATTGCTAGGCACAGTCAACAACCCCTAGCTTGCTTGAAAGCACACCTTACAACCAAGTGTTTGTTTTGTTTTTCATTTATTTTAGGCGGTGCGTAAAGCAATCGTCACTAGAGTGATGTAGCAATCTACATCCATGTACATCCATGTAAATGGATGAAACCCACAACATATGGATGGAAGGTTTTAATTCATTTGAAAGAGTGTACATTCATCCCAAATAGAAGGATATCCTCCCACGGTTTAGTACTCCGTAGCATTTTGCAATTTCATCCACTAAGAAAGGAAGAATATCTCTCCAAATCTTCTCTACGAAAAGATTTCCATCCCTTTTCAGTGAAAAAAACATTCACTGAAAAAAACCCTCCTTACCACCTGATCACCACCTCACCAACTGAAGTTGTGAGGAGGAACAAGGTTCCATTGGAGACTTCCATGGAACACTTGAATGACTCCTGACTTGGGAAAGACTGAGGGCCTCATTTGCTTCTCCTCGTACAGGTACGGGGTATCCAAGTTTGTCTGGACTGGATTGTACATGACAGTACAGTACTGGACTGTACATGGGCACCCCCATGTGGCTGGTACATGGCCACACAAATCGACCCCTATGGAAGGCAGCTGGCAGGCCGGGTGTGTACTCGGTGTAGACTACATGTACATGCATCCTGAGTGAGAGAAGAATTTACTCAAACATGACTAAACATTGATCATGTCACCCTCACCGATGACTGGGTGCAAATTGAGAGAAAAACTAGAGTTCAGGAAGTTTTCGGGGGTTGTATCAACTATTTTCCTACAATCCTGAAATTGAACCATTTTTACAAAAACAAAGTCCGATTATTTTCTCTATTTTTCACTCAAAATTGAAATTTTATAGATTTTTTCATCCATTCTTAATATTCTTTTTATGATGTTTCCAAATTGCTACCAGTTTTTTTTTCCAATTCCACCAGCTAACTTTGAACTAGTCACTAGTTCTTCCCGGACATTGGAGAAAACTATAGATCTCTCATGCAAGGACTTCGTCTTCTTGGGATTTTCCAAGAGAACCGCGGTGTTGAGTTGTGTGTAACTTAGCTAGCCATGTCAACATAATGTACACTGTATCTCTCCATGCAAGGTGACACCCCTCGTGCACATTAAACTTTTTGCTCCCAAAAACAATAGCATTCCTAATGCACCAAATCCTCTATATAATAGCAACTGTAAGCACATCCCAAGCAAGGTAGTGGTGGGGGTAGGGATGGGAGAGAGTTACAAGGTTGGTATTTGATCCATTCTATTGCATCTCCTGAAGTGAGAGCTGTCTTGTGGTCTCCGGTAAGGTAGGAGTTTCATAAAGCTCCCATCTAAGAGCTGAAACTGAATTTTGGGGAGGTGAAACTTATTGAAATATTTTTCAGTAAATTTTTCTTGAAAGACAAGAGGAATTGACATCTAACCCAAGTCGTTTCATATTTTTTGGAGCTTTGTAGAATTAGTTATGAATTTTTGAAGTCGAAATGGTATAGGGCTCTAAAACCGCACACCTCCTCAAATGTCCACTGTTGGTACATCCCTGTAAAGATGAAAAAAAACCCATGTACACACGGTGTACATTTGAGGAGGTGTGCGGTTTTAAAGCCTGTGCAGATTTTGAGCCTCCTACCTTAGTGCAAGGTAGGTGCAAGCGAATTGCACTGCAATTGACTCTAAGTGCAATTGGCTCTATGTAGAATTCCATGAAGTTGGTACATTCCATATCATCAAAAATGAGATATGGTTTTTTCCTTTGATAACTAGGACAGGGTCTAGAGTTAATTTGTGCACATCTATACAAAAATTTGCCTACCCTTGATCCTGGAATGTCTAGACTCATCTCTGAAATTGAGGATTCGAGAAAAATCATTATAGAGTGCTACTTAGCTGCATATTTTGGAATTGACATACAAAGAAAAGTTGAAGATTGTGAGTTGTAGATTCCATCTGTACGGTTAGATTAACCCCTAAAGAACCAAGGTGTGTTTTTTGGCAACATGACTTTTGGGGGCAGGTACATGTGACTAGAGATTTCCATGTTTTTGGCCCAAACTTTAATAGAAGGTGTGGATGAGGAATATCCTTCATGCGCACTAAATTTTAGGGCATTTAGAAATATGAGTCAAAAGTTATGGCCTCATATGTAGTTTGTTTCTCAACTCCGGCAATCTTGGCAGATCTGAAAAAATCATTTTTTTCCAAAATAAAAATTTGAAATTGGTTTCCCCAGTTTACATATACATAGAAACCTTTGAATCATTCCATTTTGATCAATGAGTCAAAAGTTATGAGATGTTTTAGTTTGCGGGCAAGTATAAATTCTCTACCTTAAAAATAAACTTTGAAGTCCTTTATTTAACTCAATTTTCAATATTTAAAAAAAAAAATAAAAACCTCAGATGTGGATTGTTTATTACAACATTACAACCATTGGGATTGGGATTTTTCAATTCCATTAATAAATTGTTAACGATTTAGTATTTTGAATCATTCTCTACATTTTTCTAGTTACTATTTTTTTCCTATATGTTGCACAATTCCAAATGATTTGAAAATTTTCAAGCATGTAGCCTACTTGCATTGAAGAATGAATCTAAAGATGCACCACCATTTTGGACATTTTTTCATACAAATGTGACCTTATGAAGTGCAGCTGCCCGTTTTTTCATAGGGCCCAAAAAAGGATTTATGTCAATTCAAATGCTAATATCTTGCAATCTACATGGTGGAAATTTTTGAAAATTTTTCCACAGATTCTTAATCTAGTATAATACAAGATCCTAAGGTTACATGTGTCCCAAAATGATATTTTTCAAAATTTTGGTACTTGTATTAGAAATGACAGTTTTTGAGGTTTTTTGGTGACAACATAGTCAAGGAACTTTAGGGTTTAACCAATGCTAGCATGAAAATTTCTTTTTATAAATTTTGAAAGAGAAATTTCAAAATTCCTTCTTAATTCAATTACAAGCTAAATATTCTCATTTTCTGAGTAAAATTTGTTGGAATGGATTTGAAATGAGGTTCTTTTCACATGGTGAGTTTTTGAAATTTTTTTGTGCTCTTAAAATCTATGACCTCATTTTCGCAAATCCAACTTTGAACTAAAGTCAATGCAATTTGACCATTTGACATCCTTGCACATTTGTAATTTTAGAAAAATATACTCTAGTAACACCAAATCCAACCCTTAGATAAGACAAAAACTTGATGACATATCTTCACAAATTAAAATAACTTTCATCCAAGTAGTTAGGAGGATGAAACCAGAGTTTCAATCTGTTCATCGTCCAGAAAATAGACGTCGACGCATTTAGGGGGTAACAGTTTAATGAAAACCACATGATGACTTCTACGGAGTATTTACTAAAATAGAGTCCAGAATGAGAGCACATGACGGAGACTGGCAGCTGGAGGCCATTTTTTATTTTTTATTTTTGAAACAAATGGCCGAAAAAGCCACAGCATTAAAGGAGTCACAATAAAACAACGGTCAAGCCAGAAGGCTGGACAAAAATGAGAAAACGAGCAATGAAGAGAAAGGGCAAAAAGGAAACTACTGTAATGAAATGAGCACTGAGGAGGGCCTCTCTGGTTCCAAATAATGGGGAGGCCAATTTTGGGGCTCTTTGAGAGGACCACTCAGTGTTGTTCAAATTAAAAACTTTTTGTACATATGATGAAATTGAGGCAATTATTTAAATATTTTTGCTTGAAATTGGAGGGACTGTACCTAGTGATCTTCTTGTTGGGTTTATTGGGCAATTAGTAAATTGATGGAGATTTTGTGTTTGTGTCTTGTCCAATTGCAAATAATAGTACTATGTTGATGAGGTTTCGTTGGGTGAAATGAAATTTCTTTCATTTGTATCAAAACAAAACAAAAATTCTAGTCCATAGTTGTACTACCACCCTTCTATAATAGTATTTCTAAAATATGGACACAGAAAAGTGTCACTTTTTTACTAGATATAATTTCCATTATCAAATTGGTCAAATTTTTATATCTTCTTGTTGACAAATGAAAAGAAGTTCCAACATGTGAAAGCATGCAACATTTCAATACCATATGCAAAAGTTACAAAGGATCAATGTTTTTTGGGGTAGATGTTCACAAATTGTTTCTTCAACATAGGTACATATTTATTTTGTGATGACGATAGTTTTAGACAAGGTGCAATTTTGCTCGTAGCCACCGTAAGCCTAATCGAAGTTAGTTGTTGAGCCTAAATATCTTCTTCATGTCCTTATCAATAATTGGGTTGTTCTGTACTTTTGTAGGCAGCTCAACTACTCCGAATACAATTTCCTCTGTGTGGAATAACTACTCTTGTGCCTCCAGTTGACAAAATGGGCATGTGCAGCCTTTTTTTTTTTTTTTTGGGTGTTGCAGCTTTTCATGTACAATGTACTCACTGGTTTGCACAATCTGAGTTAAGTTATGTGAGGATGCCACATCATCAGGTGCTCGCGCACAGTAAGATTAATCGAGGTGGGTGGGTAAGATATGTTGTGTATGGCTCTGCACTGCAGCCACTAGTCCATCACCTCTGCAAGTATGTTAGACATTGCTCCACTGATTGGCAACTGATTCACAACATATCTGCAGCTTGGAAATTTGTCGGGAATTTGTGGTGGGTTGCAAAAATTCCGGAATTTCATTGGAGCCTTCATGGACCGTTCACCTTCAATAACTTACACGTGCGAACAACTTCGGTACTTGGTCAGGAGTTTGCAATTATGTTATTGCAATGCCGATTCGAAGTTGTGAGGTATGGTGTTACTCTCTCGGTAGCTGGTCACAAGTCCTTCAACGTACCCAATGAGTTTCACTTTTCGATCAACTATGAGAACAAAAAGGGATGTGAGAATACAGCTGTATACATTCAAGATTCAGTAGGATGACCTCCATTGCATCAAATTAAAGTATTCCTTCCCTGTCCCAGTAATAAAAACTCCATGTAGGAAATAGTGCATGTACCACGAAAACCACTCCATTGATTGATCATAATAGTTGATTGTTGAACAAGTGGTGTAGAATTTTTGGAATTGATTGACCAAGCAGGAATTGATTTGAATTCCATATCACTTACAATCAAAATCAATCAATGAAGTTGTTTAGTAGTACACAGACTACGTCCCATTTGGAGGTTCTTAGTGGGACAGAGTGGGGTAGCTCTTGTCTGTATGATAGATCAGGAGGTTGCCATTCTACGTTGTTCATGTTTTTGTTTTTGAAACAAATGGAAATCCATTATTGCAGAGCATTCTAAGTTTCATGCCCTGTCTGCTTATAAGCTTAAGTTATCTCAGTTCAACATGAGAGTTGTGAACAGACTCAACAATGTCTGCCTTTACTGATCCAGTACATTTGGCAGTAAGCTTAAGTCCACTTCCAGGTATTCCCAGACCTTGTTAACTCAGGTCATGATGCCAGCCAGCCTGCCTGCCTGCAGGCCTAAGCCCAAGACTGCCGTAGACATGAAGCCAAATGAATATCGTAATAAGTGCTGAGTTACGGAGGGCAGAGCTACTGTAATAATGGTGTCCAATCCCATTTCCAACCTCTTAATTTCTTCCAACTACAAATGGCAACTATTTCAACAACTACCATATGCACCCCCCCTATTTCAACAATCAGCGGTATAATAATAGAAAAAAGAGTGTCAGAGTAGGTCAGTAGAAGTGTGTTATGTTATATATCTCTTCCAATCAGCAGGGAAAACACTGAGTACTTCCCAGTTCCCAGTTCCCACCAAGTACAGTACCAACCCAGTACAGTAGGACCTTTCCTGGATGGAATTGATAGCCGACTAACTTATTACTGTATGTTGGGACTTGGGAGAGACAAATGAATGTTCACACTTTGCAGTTCACACCCACCAATGTGAATGGAGCTCCTGCACGTAGGTCCGTGTACCAAGAATATCCAGTTTGCCAATCAGAATATTTTCCATGGACTGCATCGAAAATGCAATACAAGCTCCACTGGATGAAAATTCAAGTGAGGCCGGGGATGGTCTGGACTGTAGAGTAAGTTGCAAATGGATCTTTGTACATGAGTAGTGTGTGACATCATGTTTTTTTTGGATTAATCAAGGAAGATACACATACTTTAGCTGGATGTCTGACAAATTTCATTCACAGATGTAGCTACTATAGATGGCCAGGGTGGATTGACCCCCTCCCTCGCCCTCCCCAAGTCATTCCAGGGGTGCATGTAAAAAAAAGCCCCTGTATTTTGTGCTTCATTAATTCAGCCTCTACACATCTCCAGGGTGATTGAGGGCCTTTGATTGCAAATATGAATTCAAAATTTACAAATTTTATCATGTGTGCAAAATTTAAAAAATTCAGGGTTTTACCTTGGGGACGAGCGAGGGGGTCAATCCACCCTGGCCCTGTGAATGAGCTCTCTCTTCTCTCTGAACCTCCCTGCATGGCCACTTACCCAAGTCACTAACACTAATTTCAGCTCCCAGTATCGCACTTGATAAATCATTGTGCTTTCTACTTACATGCTGAGTCAGGCTGTGTAGATATTATTATTGGAATATTTCTGTCTCTGGGTACAGTCGGACTTTCCCTCCTGTCAAAACAGGCTGAAAGTTTCATCCCATTTACCGTAAGGGAAGGCAGGACACTAAATCCTGCAATCGAAGTGGGCCCCGTAGGGGCATTTTGTGTTTTACTCGGGGGTAAAAGTAAAACCTGCCCCCTATTTTGAGCCGTGCCTAGGGTATGTTCTAGATCTCTCCAAGCTAATTTGGGGTCTCTGATTGCAAAAATGAATTCAGAATTTTCCAAAAAAATTATGTGCAAAAAATAAAAAATTCCTGCGTTTTCCCCGTGGTAAATCTGGCCCCTATGGGGCCCACTTTGATCGCAGGATTTAGTGTCCTCCTAAGGGAAGGTCAAATTCGACATTTAGTATGTCAGTTATGAAAAGAAAAGAAACATACCATGTGTCACATTGTGAGGTGGTGTGAAGTGACATGGACCCTTGAGAATTGAGAAAACTAATGTGGATATTCAATTTCAACCAATTTGAGTGCCTAAGGAGATGTTCATGTTCACATGTAGTAGGTAGGGATGAATCATATAAAGAGGATAGATTCTACTTCAAGATTGTTTAGTGGAATCTATAGAAAAAGCAAATTCTTTTTAACTTAGGTCTTAAAAAATAGGAATGCTAGTTTTGGAGTGTTTTTGGCAAATACATATTGACCTTGCACTATAATGAAACTTGGTAAAAAAAACCACACCCAAAATCGAGTGTGGTTCCTTTTACCACTGTTTTGTGCAATCCCAAAACGACTACAAATCTTTCTTTTGGAATTTCCCATTGCAATTTTTTGAATTTTGGGTGTATATTATACCATTAAAAAGGTAATTGTAAAAAAATTCCAAGGGTATATTACACATACAAAAATGTTTGAGTCAATAGTAATTATGAAGGGACTCCAAACAAGAGAGTCTATAGTGATCATGGAGGGATTCCAAGTGAGAGAGCCCACGATAATTATTGAAAGACTCTAAATGAGACAATAAAAGTGTCTCTTTGTTGGTCCTTCATTAATGATGCTCTAAGTTATATTGAAACTTAACTTACAAAGTGGGTGTCAATGTGAGGCTCTCTTTTGAGTGGATAGTGAGGACGGTTGTCTGAGGCAATTAAAATTGGATTCAATTTTAATTGCACAACCCCCCCTCACCACATGGGAAAAAACAATACCCCCCTCACTCTTGTATTTTTTAAAACAAAGTCGTTTAATAATCAATATGGGATAATCCTTATATGTTTTCCATATCTATATCCATATTTTTTTCCATTTTCATATCCTTATATATATAGTATATGTACGGTATCAAGATCAACGACGGCACAGAAGGGGGTATTTTTATTCTTTTTCAAAATCGATCAATGACTATGTTGCGCCTCTTAGTGACACTTACTACCTTAAGGTCACCTACTGCTTTTCAAGCACTTCACCCTTTAGTGACATGAAGGATCACACTCTCTTAACATTGTACATGTTACGCATCCACAATGTTAGGTTCCAACTCAAGTCACGGGGTTCCCTGTTCCTTAACTCCCAACACTTCCAATCCAACTCTTAACTCCCACAAGACACTGGGCATGTCATTTGATGACATGGGGCGGAACTTCCATTGATGTCCAAGCACTTAGTGGAGACACTACTCCCTCCCGATACTAACCGCCCTTGAATGGGAACCAATTCCCCACTAGGCTCAACCAAACTCATTTTGGGACTCACTAATCAGAACTCACCAAACGGAACTCACACCATGGTCTAGTGTAGAGTGGGACACCACCCAACTAGTATCAAGAAGTGCACAAGCACTCTACGGCAACACATAAGTGGTGATGAGGCTCCAACACTAACCTCACCACCTAGGGCCACTTTGGCTCACTATGGCACCATCCGGGAAGGAGGAGGG
The DNA here is from genome assembly GCA_963920665.1 of Straminergon stramineum. Classification (NCBI taxonomy): domain Eukaryota; kingdom Viridiplantae; phylum Streptophyta; class Bryopsida; order Hypnales; family Calliergonaceae; genus Straminergon; species Straminergon stramineum. The sequence goes on along the minus strand of OY987263.1, from coordinate 19,501,435 downwards.
AGACCACCCCTCTTCATAGTACTCTCTACAAAATTCGGTAGCCTCCTCTATACTAGAGGTCACCGGGAACCTCCAAGATGCTCCCCATCTTGAAAGACCACCCAATTCCAAGTGGTATCCCCCAAATCGGACCCCCAAAGACTCCCGATCTTTCCATCAAGATAACTTTTAACTCCGAGCTCCAAATCCCAATTGCGAGCCCATTTTCGTGATCTAAATTTTCTGTAGATCACCATGGACTATTCACTTTTCATATTACAACAAGCATTGAGGAAGTTATGACCCTCCAAAGGTACGAGTCCCCTAAGAGGTGTAGTTCTCCGGGACTCCACCCTCTTTGGATGCCCATAACTTTTAGCTCACAGCTCATCTCCTCATGAGCCTTATCATTATAGAAAGCTTGTCTCTTTAGCTTTCCAATGATATGCGGCATGCCCTATTTGTCTCAAAGGAATCCTTCCAAACCTTGTTTCCCATGTCTCCATGCCTTGGGACACGACAAGAAGGCTGGGACACTGCCAACTTTGAGGAGTCATAACTTTTGACTTCCAACTCGGATTCTTGCATTCTTTTTGAACCCATGGACACGTCTCCTCACAAGCTTTCCAAGCATGTGCGACATGCCCCCTAATTCGTCCGGATCAAAATGCTGCAACGCTTTGATTGCTCGGGACTCCTAGTCCCCCTCACCCCATCTCTAGCGAGGCTTGGGGAGTCACTCCCAACATCCTCCTTGCTTACTAAGGTGGCATGGGCACGCCTTGTGATGAGGATTGTGACAGGCTACTAATTTTTGGGGGGAGAGGAGGGCTAATTAATTGAGCAAGAAGTACTCTGTCTTTTGAGTGGATAGTGGACATGGACTTTTGATAATAACTAGTTATTAAATAATGATTCGTAATTCCTATCAACCCTATTGAATTCACCAAAAAACACATGAACAACAATTGTTGAAATTGCATGGTTGGGGAGTGTGGAATTCATAGTTGGAATTTGTTTTGTGGTATTTTTGTGGTATTTTTGTTCCTTTTCCTAGTAGGTAGGTTAGTTCCCCAATTTAGTGCTCAATTCGATGGATTTGATGGTTGGTGTGCTAAGTAGGATGCATGGCAAGTTGTTCCAAGTTGAATGTTGAGGTGGTTTATTTGTGAGCAAGAGTTCCTAGTGGGAAGTTATCCTCTGCAGTTATGGTAGAATCATCCATTACCAACCACTTAAGCATTGTGTGCATGATTTGGAGTAGTAGAAGGCAGTATAAAATTTCTATCTAATAGAAATATTGAAATCATGGGGATGCAAATTTTTTGATGATTTTTTGCCTTGAATTGAAATTACTAAGAATTTTGGTAGTCAAAAATTGATATGAACCCATCCCCAACATATAAAATCTTCCGTAGCTATTCATTCAAAGACTACTTTGACTCTCAAAATCATGCGCATGTGTCATGACATTGATGGTTAGAAGATGGTCGAAAACCAAGAATTGATGGTTAGAAATCATTCATTCTATAGGTATTGAATTCCAATACCTATAGATTGGCCATGGGGCTTGGTTGGTAATGGGTGGTTCTACCATAAGTGTCTAATTTGGCTTAGGTGTATGATTGCATGTTAGGTTCCTATTTGGTTGTGGTGTTTGAGTTTGAAGGGACCCACTACAAACATTATACCCAAGAGTGGTAAAAGATAACAACATTGACAATCAATTGTAGTTCTTTCCAACAATATATTGCATATCTAAATTCTAGAAATTGTAGTCGAAAATAAATAAAAAGTCGACTACGACCATTGGTAGTATGTACAAGATTGTGGATAAAAGATCCACAAGTGATTTTCAAGTGATTCTTTTTTACCACTTCTTGACATAGTAAAAGAAGTACATGCAAGTCCCAAACCCAAATCAATTGGTTTTTTTCCTTTACTGAAAGTACATTAGTTGTAGAGATAGTGATGGAGTGATTTTAAAATGCTAGTCGTATGAGAGGCTACAATGCAATGAACCTATTGTTAAACCCTCACCACTGAAGGGGACCGAAAGTGTCCTCAACTCAAATTCAAAGTGTCATGACTTTTGCATCCAATGCCAAAATTCAATAAAACATGTTGTAAAATTTGCACTCTCTCTTCTAGTTTGTGTGGTAAAATTTTCAAATCAATCCAAGATGTATTGAATTTTGGGAAGCCAATCGAAGTTCACAAGTTCAATTTGAGTTCACCAAATTGCATTTGATGATTGCAACTTCGGGAGCTTGTATCTCCTTCATCCAAAGTTTGTTTTCAATAAAATTTGTTGGGATATGTTCCCCTTCAAGTCTAGTTATTGTGATAGAATTTCCATGTCAATCCAAGTTGTTTTGAATGTCTGAGAGCAATTCAAAGTTCAAAATCCCAACATTTTGGGATTACGATGAACTTCAATGGCTTGTTTTTTCTTCATACAATGTTTGTTTTCAATAAGGGGAATTTAGAAAAGTTGCGTATACTAGTCTAGTTTGTGTGTATAAAATTTCATATCAATCCAAGAAGTTATGAGTTATTGAGAAGCATTTTAGTAGAAGGAGGTTCAGTTTTTGATGTGTTTTTTTGCAACTTTTCTTGCTATTTTTTGACATTTCAAAGCCATTTTGCAAACACAATGAGTCAATTGATTGATAATTTTTTTCCATCAATGTGTTTTAATGCTGATTTTGAATCACTTTATAGTTTGAAGTTTCTTCATTTGAGTAGATTTAGAAACCAAATTTTGCCTCCAAATGTAGTTTTAGGAAAATTTTAGCATCCTTTTTCAACACTAAAATATTTTAATTTTGCAATGTATGCAGTCAAATGACACCAAATTTGATGCACGTCATCCACAATAAGTGCACGACAAGATTGTATGGTTGTGATCTCTATAACTTAGTAAAAATTATATCTATAACACTTCAAAAGAAATGTTGTTTTTGAATCTCTTCATGCCTTGGGTGGTGAGGGGTTAAGTTAGAACTTCAAGACTATAATTGGATGATGCGATCACCATTTGAATTAGTATAATGATGCTAATTAGGTGAAAATTTTGAGACTATAATTGGGTGACGAGTTCATCATTTGAATTAATATGATGATGTTTCAAGCCTAATTGGTCTCATTGCGCGTAATGTGTGTGAGTACAAGTTGAGCAATGTAGATTTTAGGGGTTCAGTGAGGTTGGGAATCCAAGTCGGGATTTGTTGTGTGTATGTGTGCTTGTTTTGTACATGTCCGAGTTGGTTTGTTGTTGGAGTCTTGATTGAAGGTGTCGATACCGTGAAAATTTGTGTAGTTGTGACCAAATGGGAATTTGTCGGGAATTTGTCTCTTTGGAGTTGTGAGTGCAAATGAGTGAGGATTGGCAAATGCATTGTTTATTTGGGTATGTGTTATGGTGAATGTTTCTAAGCTAGTTATTATGAAATTGTGAGTCACAATTGAATATGGAAGATATAGTTGAAGTGATGAATGTTAGTGTCTTGTAAACTATAATTTTGTGTCTAATTGAAAGTTGTTGTTTTTATCTTAGGATAGTTGCTTTAGTTCTAATGGGCAATTGTAGTTCGAGCTAGTATTTTGAGTTTAGCTCTAATGTGCTAGAATTTATGTGAATGAGCATGTTTGATTTGCATGTCATATCACCAATTTTGGGATGTTTAAGGTTTCATTATGTTTACAAGAGTGTATTGCCAAATTGGTATCTAGAATATTGACTATTGCAAATGTAGTGTGAGTATGAATTATGGAGTATCTAAAGTTGTATAAAGTGGAGGTTAGCTTATCATTGAAGTGTGATGTGTGATTTAAGTGTAAAAAACAAGTAGGAATATAAAGTTTGAATGTTGTCTTCAAAATTGTTCCTAATTGGTTTTGGTTGAGCATGTGTGACTTGTGTCAATAGTTGTATATTCATGAGTGTGAGTAAGGTTGTAACTTAGATTCCAGTAGAGAGAAAAGTCATACTTGAACGATGGGTGACACTAAAGTGAAGAAAATTGATTCTAAGTTGGTACCAAAAAAATGTAAATTACGTTGTTGTTGTAATTGTGCAAAGATGGATTGTGTATCCAAGAATGCCATAACCAATTTGGTAGATAAAACTTCAAATGGTTCTCAAGAAGAAGTTAAGCCAAGTTGTGGTGCAAATAAACCAAATTAGATGAATAAATGATTGTAAGAAGACTGAGTTGTAGAGTGAAAGAATTAAAAAGCAATATTTAAGATGGTTGTAACTTATAATTTGAAGAAACCTAAAAGATATAGATTATAATAAATGAATTAGTAAATTGGAAGATTCTTAGCCCTTAAGTGTTGAGTGACAAATTGTGGAATTAGCCAACCATGTGAGGAATTTAGCATTTGCCTAGTTGGAAGAACACTATTTGCATGTGGTTCTAATCCTCTCATTGAATAATCTATTACCAATCCTATTTGAAATAGTCTTCTTGAGCAAATGTCATAAAGTCTTGAATTTCCTAGTCAAATCTTCCAATTGTCTTTCTATAGAGAAGTGAGCCTAGAAGTGAGAGAATGTAGCAATATTTCCCATATGAAGGTTGTCTTTGTATGATTCAATTGATTTTAACTTTTAAGGTCTATGATGAACCATGTAAGGTATGCACATCTATTATTGTCACTAATTTTGTACAATTGGATAATTTTGAGTATTAAACATAAATTTATTAGATCTTATTGGCTACTAAAAGATGATTCCAATGTGTTTTAGCATGCATGATTTGGACACCATATGAAAAGGTTAAGAAGTCATGAGACATTGAAAAACTTGGGTAGGCTCTTACAAACTCAATTTTAAACACACACACACACACCTAAACTCCAAAACTACATTTTTGGGCAACATAGCAATTTTGGGCAACTCATAATAAATGGAATTTTTATTTTTTTCTTTGAAATTTTCATACAAATGCGCCTAAGGAGTAGCTTTAAGGCCCAAAATTTCCATAACTCTTGTCAATATTGTTAAAAAGTTATTGCATGATATGTCATTTTCATTGCTTTGTGGACAGTCATGACAACTAAAAAAAATCTTTTAAAATCATTTTTTTCATAAATAAAAATTTGAAATTGATTTTCTAGACTTAAAAACATGTGGAAAGCTTTGAATCATTCCATATTGATCAATGAGGAGTTTCAGTTTGTGGGTAGTTATGGAATCTCTACTCTAAGATAAAATTTGAAGTCCTTTCTTTAACTCAATTCTCAATATTTTTGAAAAAAAAATATTGGGTGGAGATTGTTTATTACAACTTTACAACCATTGGGATTGACATTTTTCAATTTTATAACAAAATTCTCAACAATTTAGCATTTTGAATCATTCTCTACTTCATTCTCTTTATATTTTTTTCTTATATGTTGGACAATTCCAAATGATTTGAATTTTTTCAAGCACATAGCCAAATGGCCTTCAAGAATGAATCCAAAGAAGAACCACTATTTTGGACATTTTTTCATACAAATGTGGCCTTGTGAATTGCAATTGCCTATTTTTTTGCTGGGCTCCAAAAAAGATTTTTGTGAATTCAAAAGTTCATATCTTGCAATTCACACATTGGAAAATTTTCCCACATCTTCTCAAACTAGTGCACTGTCCTATGGATACATGTATCCAAAACCTCATTTTTTTCCCTAAAATTTGGTACTTGTACTACAAATGGCAATTTGGAAGCATTTTGCGTGTAAACATAGTCTAATACATTTAGGGGTTAACAGATGTTCTTGACACATGATGGAGACATTCACCTCTCCTAGAAATTAATTAATTTTTTAATTGGATTCCTCGAATAAAAGTTATATTATCCCAAAAGATTTGGGAAATTTGGGAACTTTTGGCTTCTTTTTTTGATTTCCTTGTCTACCATTGAAATGTGGCATGTAGATAATTGACATGACATTTATCCCTAAGAGATGGAGAAGCCTAGGTCTTGTTTTCTTGACCAACTATGTTAGTATGTGAGCCCAAAAATGTGAGCTTATGAGCATTGAGTTTATATTATAGGTACCTATAAAATAGATATTACACACTACAGAAGGAATATGTATCATAAACACCTATAATATAAGTATTTGTAACATATATATCTTATAATCATAGATGGTTTCTATAGTATATACACATATAACATAAGTATGTAGTATTCTAGGCTCATGGGCTCACCCTCCTATGCTCACATAATAGCAATCCTCCTTCAAATGCTATTATCTTGAATTATATTTTAAAGTTTTTTAACAAAATTCTACATATTCCAAATGTTTGTATCTAATTTTTCATATTTTGGACTTCTAATAAAAGAATTCCTCCAAAAGTATTAAAAATAACATGTTTCCAAAAATGGGTTCCTAAATAAAGTTTATTGCAATAGTTATGCACAAAAAATGAAGTGAGAATTTATTGTTTTTTGGTTTAAATTGCTAGAGAATAAGAAAAAATTCAAAAAAATATAGACATATATTTCTTAACAATATTATGGAGAAAATAATTCACCAAAAAGGTCATAGAAGTGTTTTTTTGGATGTCCAAAAATGCATGCACAGTAGAGCCTTTTTTGCATTTGTGGAGGACAATCAATTTACTTTTTTGAAAATTCCTTCAACAAGTTCTTGTAACCTTATTAGAAGAATATTTTGTTGAAATTTTGAAGTAAAAATCATCACTTTAGACCCATTGCAATACTAAATGTCTAAATCCACTTCGAACCTAAAGTGTGACAAATTAGAGAAATTAAGTAATAAATAATAATAAAAATAAAAATAATAAAAATTTTGGATTGACCTAGGCAAGGTATTGTTCATCTTCAATGTGAGTTTCAAATATAACAAGCAAAGACTCTAGAAGTTATGATGAATTTTATGTTTGGAACAAAACTTGTGACACAAAATAGTACAAGAGTTTTATGCCTTTACACTCCTTTAAGGATTTAAATGTTTTATCCACATAGTCATTCTCTCCAATCACCATCTACTGAAGGACCTAAGTTTTTTTTATTTTTGATATTAATTGATTTCATATTTTTGGTATTTTTCTTAGGTATACGAGAAAATTAAACTTTCAAACTCAATTGTCGTTCCAACATTTAGAGCAATGTTTTTTTTTTTAATTTAGATTTGTAATGGAAATGCAAAACACTTTTGTACTTGCATGTTATTAATGATATTAAAGTCATTGAAATAAAATAATGGTTTAAATTTTGCTAAATAAATAGGATATTTATGTGTTCTTATTATAGTAAAGGAAACATATTTATAGTGTTTAACTTTGTTCATTTGTCTTTTTCTTATTATATTACTATTTCATTATAAGAATCGTTTCAAATTTTCAGTGACACTACATGAAATAAACCAATGTCTGGGAAGTACCGGCATTTAGTTATGAGCTAGCCGGTTGATTTGATAATTTCTGAACGAGGTAGAAAAGTATAGGAAGTGGTTCCGAGTGAAAAAGGAGATTTTTAGAAATGGACCGGGTGGGATAAAAAAACTTTGGCAATTTTGTTGTCCATCATAGGAGTATGTAGGAAAATTACTGATTTACATGCCTTTTTACAATGGGGAGCCAACCAAGCACATGCATTTTAGGAAATTATTTTGACTTGTATAGAGAAATTTTTGTAGTATACCTAGTGTGTTGTACTTTGCTCACAGCATCTAAGGTAGGGTACACTAGCCCATTACCGTTCGGCAGCCCAATTCCAATAATAGGCCAGCCCAATTCTGTCACCCACTCTTGGCCCCAATTCCACCTAAAATTCCCCCCCAATTCCCTTCATTCTCTGACAAAATTAGAGTTTTTAATGACAAAATTAGGGATTTTATGACAAGATGGAGTGACTTGTCACTCCATTAATAGAGAATATTTAGTACTTCATTAGGTGATTATGGGTTAGTTGTGGGTTATTTATAACTCTAGTCTACAAGCAGTTTTGTAATTTCAAGGCTGACTACTTATAAAATTCACAAAAATTACAATTTTGATCGGAAAATTATAATTCCACTTGGTCTTGATTCAAGAAACAAGCGCACACCTCTAAAAAATATGTGTCCCTGTTGGAATTGACCTCGAGATAGGCAGATTGCAAATCAAGGTGGTAATAGGTTGGTTTATCTTAATTGGCCTTGTTGCCTTAAGACTTAAGTACAAGCCTACATGGGATTCCCAAACAAGTGAAATAGTTAAGTGTGCAAATTTGGAGGCAATCAGGGTGTCAGGCACACTATGGCAACCATGTAGCTATTTTTTGCATTTGTGCCGTTGGAACAATGGGATTTGGAAAAACAAAGTGAAAATAAACTCATTGAGTTGTAAAGTCATTACCATTGCTACCTCATTGTTACTCACTCACTCGGGCCTGCCTCTTGGGTTTAGGGTTTCTATTTTTGAAATTTCAATTGTTGGAGTTTCCCTCTCTAGCTCACTCAATTCTTCCTTGCTATCTCGCTCATGCTTCCGCAAGACATTGGGACTCACACTCACTAAGTGATACAACAATAGAATCACAAAACTCTACATTGAGTCAAAGATGCAACGATGTAGCTTCTCCTTGCTCTGTGCAAGGTTTATTTGATTTCCTAAGGTCCAGCCTCATTCCTAACACCCACTATTGATTTAGAAATTGAGGGTGTTCTGACTCCTCCGAGGTGCTTCTACTAATCTGGGTGTAGGCTATTTGGGTGATTCATGATTTAGGTGATTTGCGATTTGGACTCACTTTGGAAGACAGGTATGCTTGTCCCTTTCTCTAATTTTATCGTCATTTTTCTTTGCCGGTTGTGTGTTTTTTGAAACCTTTGCTTTCAAACTCTCCTTCCCTATTTTTCTTGTCCATCTGGTGCAGGTGATACTAATGGTAGTGGCACTCAATTTTCTTGACTTGTAGTACTAACAAGCCTCTAAAAAATACTTGGACCCTTTGGGGATCCTTATATTTTCCAAAGGCTACATCCTTGGCCCTAAGATGGTAGGGGCTTTGCTAGGTTCAACTCTTACCAAGGATACTTTAAGAAAAAAAATTGGAAGTGAAAGACAAGAACACTTTAACTAGAAAAATGTGTAGTGAATAAAAATCCACCACCAAAATGCAAAACCGGACCCATTTTTGACATATAGGTAATCGGCAAATTGAAAAACATAAATGGCGGCTAATTGCCAAATTGCATTAGGAAATGGGGTCTGTCAACCGATAAAATTTAAACCCTCCATGCCCACTTCCGGATAAAATTTGAAAAATCCAAGACACCTTTTAGAAGCTAGGAAATTCTCCGATTTTCCAATAGAACTTCCAAGACATTGACATAAACATGTCAGATGTACAATGGTTCCCTTGGTCACATAGTGGAGTTAATTGAACTGAATCTAATAGATTCTTTAATCATGATGATTTTTAAGTTAGCATTGTTTTTCCATATAGAATTGTGCATTGTATGTAGCAAAAATTGCATTTATAGTTTAGGGATTCAAAAGATCAAGTCATAAATGAAAACATTTCATTAGAAATCCAACATTTCTTAATTCAATGATATAGTGAACACAATTTTTTTCAATTTTTTTTTAATTCTTCTTTTTTGGATGAAAAAAATAACAATATTAATGAATTTTTTTATGAAGAACCAAGATGTTGCAATTGAACTTGCTTCAAAATCAATTTGAAAGTAGATTTTGTTGATATGTTTCAATTTTTGATCGTACACATAATTTCTATGCTTAACCCCTCATTGTTGGAGGGGACAAACAATGTCCTCACATTGTATGGCAGTCAAATTCAAAAGGCTATTACTTCTGCATCCGATGTCCAAATTCAATAAAACTTATTGGAAAAGTTTTTCATATTAGTCTAGTTTCACTGGTAAAAATTTCAGATCAATCCAAGATGTATTGAGTTTTTGAGAGCCCTTTGAAGTTCACAAGTTCAATTTGAGTTCACCACATTGCATTTTGATGGCCGCAACTTTGGGGGCTTGTAACTTTTTCATAAAATGTTTGTTTTCAATCAAATTGGTTGGGTTTTGTTCTTCTTAAGGTATAGCTATTATGGTAAAATTTTCATGTCAATCTAAATTGTACTGAATGTTTGGGAGCAATTCGGAGTTTAAAATCCAGACATTTTTGCATTACAATGAACTTCCGCAGCTTATAACTTTGTTCATGTGTGCTCCGTTTTCAATCATTTTTGTTGGAAAAGTTTTACATACTAGTTTAGTTTGTGTAGTTAAAATTTCATATCAATCCAAGAGGTAATGAATGATAGAGGGATGTTTTTTGACATTTCAAAACCATTTTGCAGACATAAGGAGTCAATTGAATGATATTTTTTTACACCAAAGTGTTTGACTTTTGGTTTTGAATTACTTTGTAGTTAAAATTTTTTTCATTTGAGTAGGTATAGAAATCGAATTTCACCTCCAAATGTGATTACAAGGAAATTTCAGCATCTTTTTTCAACATTAAAACATTATAATTATTCTATCTATACAATCAAATGACCCCCAATTTTTTTCACACCATCTACAACATGCACACTACAAGATTGTCTAGTTGAGATTTTCATACTTCACTGAAATTTAGACTTATAGTACTTGAAAAGCAACTAAAGGATGTTGTTACACATGTTTGGATTGCAGGGGATGAGGGGTTAAGCTTAGCATCTTTTCTTTTTATTTACACAAACATAGAAGATACTTAGGAATTAATTCATATATATTCTAACCCTCATAATAGGTACTTTTAGAAGCTTTTAGCCTACATAGTAGAGAAAAAAACTCCAATTTGTTTAAATGGTTGACGTAAGTGAAGAATTCATTTGGGAGTTCATCACCTAAGTTTTTAAGATTAATTCCAAATGAAAAGAATGAATGAATTTTAGACTACATACCCGTACTAGAAGGGGGACTTTTATGGTAATTCTAACATATAATTGGTTGAAGAGAAAGGGTTGTAGGAAAAGGGGGGGGGGGGAGGGGGGGGAAGGGGCAATTGTAGACTAGAGGTGGATTGTGAATGTGTATTGGAATATGTATAAGAGTGTAGATTGCAATTGTAGTATTAAAGATGGGGGGATGGATACATAGGTTTAGTGGATCGATGATGTTGAAAAATGATTGGTTAATTTACAATTTGCATTTGTATACTGAAATGTATGTGGATTATTTACTAGCAATGCTACTAATTTGGATGAAAGTATTTGATAAGGCGCATTTAGGTGTTTGGAGTTGTTGGTAGGGTACTTGAAAATGTGGTTGTGATTTATTCCATCCATGATACTATATTTGAGAACGAAAGTTTTGTATTTGTTTATTCCACCTCATACATATAGTCACTTGAAAAATCCAATTGAGACTTAACTCAACTTATGCATAATTATATCATTCAATTGACTCATTGTGTTTGCAAAATGGCTTTGAAATGTCAAAAAATAGCAAGAAAAGTTGCAAAAAACACATCAAAAATTGAACCTCCTTCTACTAAAATGCTTCTCAATAACTCATAACTTCTTGGATTGATATGAAATTTTATACACACAAACTAGACTAGTATACGCAACTTTTCTAAATTCCCCTTATTGAAAACAAACATTGTATGAAGAAAAAACAAGCCATTGAAGTTCATTGTAATCCCCAAATGTTGGGATTTTGAACTTTGAATTGCTCTCAGACATTCAAAACAACTTGGATTGACATGGAAATTCTATTACAATAACTAGACTTGAAGGGGAACATATCCCAACAAATTTTATTGAAAACAAACTTTGGATGAAGGAGATACAAGCTCCCGAAGTTGCAATCATCAAATGCAATTTGGTGAACTCAAATTGAACTTGTGAACTTCGATTGGCTTCCCAAAATTCAATACATCTTGGATTGATTTGAAAATTTTACCACACAAACTAGAAGAGAGAGTGCAAATTTTACAACATGTTTTATTGAATTTTGGCATTGGATGCAAAAGTCATGACACTTTGAACTTGAGTTGAGGACACTTTGGGTCCCCTTTGGTAGTGAGGGGTTAAGTCCAACATTGAAGGCCAAATAAGTCACAATAATTTTTTCAAGTATGTTTACACTTGGTGTTAAAAAGTGTTGTTATTGAGGGTATGAGAAATAAATTTAGACCTACTTCTAGACTAGATTCACTTTGCAAACATCATCCCTAACACCAAGTGCGAACGTACCTTTATTAACCCCTAAGTGCCTAAGCCTTTTCAAGTGTGTTTTGTCTATGAAAAAAGAGCATTGGCTTATAGTTATCCTCAATGAAGCAATTTTTTTTCCAAATCTAACCGTATAGATGTTAAATTGTTAATAGAGCTTGTTTATTGGTATGTACACCAATTTTGAGTGCCAAATTTCCTAGGAGTTGTGATATTATACCAAGGAAAATGAACATTTTTTTATTTTTAGTATGTTGTCTTTATCCACAATGTTTCAAAAATTTGCATATAAATGTTTTTTGGGATTGGAGGTAACATGACCAACTTCAAACAATGTTATCTCACTAAAATGCACTTCCCAAAAGCTTAATTTCACATGAAAAGACATCAAACTCATTATACAATCCACCTTGCAATTGTTGAAATGTAATTTTTATTTTTAAGTAGAAATTGCAAATAGCTTCAAATAAACACTTGCATCTTGAAATTTTCAATGGTAGAAATCATGAAAAGACTTTAAACTTTTCACGGAGACCATTCTCAAAGCAAATGGATAAGTACAATTTCTTAGATCTCAAATCAAATGAAATTGCCAAGCTTTGCATAAAGTCAGAAAATGAAGTAAAATTAGCAAACTTTACACTTCACTTCTAGTATACATATGCCTTTGAAGACCTCTCAATATTTGAATATGTACTTTTCTCAATAAAAAATGAAAGTTTTCCATAGTTAACCCTCAAAACTGCTGAAATTTTTTTTAAAACCGATCACAGGAATTTAACTGCCCACACAGAAATGGGCCTGAAATTTCAGATCGATCATTTATGGTTGTGTAGGCAGTTAGGGGTTAAGCTATTACCTGTGCTGAAGATTTAAATTTAAATTTAATATTCCGGTTCTTCACATTAAGGTATTTGTTGCTGGAAAAAACAATCGATACAAATGTAGCCACCTTTACAGTTGAGAACAATTAATGATTTCGCGGCAGCAAGTCTTCAAGGGAACAACTGAACAGCGCCCTGCAAAGTCAATCATTGTCCCAACTAAGTCTACTGGGGTGTCACAAACTCCAGTTCACAGGCCTCTCAGAGTCTCAGAGTCTCTCTCAGCCTTTTCCATTTGCGTAAAATCATGTCTTGGAGTTTCAAGCCCCAAATCAAGCCAATGTCTCTACCGCACTTGCTGCCTTCAAGTAGGTGTGGAAAGAGCCTAAAATCAACTTGAACCATTGATAAACTGATCCGGAAAATATTTAGCTAGATCGATGTCTGTAATCTTAAATGCGTACATGAAAGCAGGAAACGGCACGCCACAGAGTTGAGTTTCAGAAATTTAATTGGTTATTCATTCATACAGTAACTTATTCAAAGACTTACAAGTTTTGCTTGGAAATTCGTGATTTCCAATTGCCAATGTGTGAGAAAATAGTCTCATATAAGCTTATATATGTTGATTCCGCATCGGAGGACTGTATGGGGAGTTGCTGAAGTGGACGGTAATGGCACTGCCACCCACAACCATGGCCATGCAGCTCAGATACAGTACTGTCACCCACTGTCACAGACTGTGCATCCTCACTGTAGGTTACAACTTAAGTCGGTTCTAGCTTTTAAGTTAAGTTACCCGGAGGAGCTTTGTCTAGCTGGATCGGTCACTCTCCTTTGAGCTCATTTCGAGAAAGCTGCAGCTGCTGCCGTTGGGTCTCTCATCAGCAAGTTAATGAGGACGTGAGCGAGGGACTGAGGGGTGGGTGAAACAGCCCCTCTTGCAGCTGCAGAGTACAGTGCAGACAAGGCCTGACTACTCTGCCTCAATCCCTCTGAGTGCAACAATGAGGGAGGGTCAGAATTAATAGTCCGCGGTTTGCTAGACGGGACTTTCCGATCCATGCCGTGTTTTTTCAAATCTCAGCATTGACAAACTAACCTTCTAGCGGCTGTTTTATTTATTTATTTTAGCTTTACTTCGGTACCCGATCTCCCTCAAAGGAAAGCAGATAAGTGAGATTGGGCCGAGGAAAGAAAGGTGACGCTAGCTTTGGGTAGCAACATGACGTACTTGCGTTTTGGGAAATGTAGTTGGTAGTGGTTGTATTTGACAAATAATGGCGTTCCAGTATGACGGAAGAGCCTCTGGAAGGTCTGGTAGTTTGAGAGAAGCGGGCGGCTTCACCCAAATGAGACCTTCTCATCAATTGCAGAGCTTTGCCCAGTCTCCTGCCATGTTTCCACTCACTCCTGATCGGCTTGATGCATATGAGCTTTCTGTGCACGATCTTACTTACAAGGTAGGGTTCACAGTCGTGGTAGATAGCCCTAAGAATGATCTTGTATGTCCATGAGCTGCCATTGAGTGTTGTGAAGAAGTGGGAGGCTATTTGGATCCCAGCCATGGAGGAATTGACTCACATGTCTTCTTTGGACGGTGATGTTGTGTGTAGGTGGTTTCGAAAGTCACTAAAGGAGAATCGAGGGAGAAAATTCTGCTCAACAATGTGTCGGCAGCGGCAAGTCCCAGTGAAGTGTTGGCCATTGCTGGACCTTCTGGGTCCTCCAAGACGACCTTCCTCGACGCCCTGGCGGGGCGCATCGATCGGAAGGCGCTTCGAGGTCAGATTCTTGTCAATGGCAGGCCCATGGATTCGGCCTTCAAGCGCATCTCTGGGTATGTTATGCAGGTATGTCATAGACAATTATATTTCTTTTTCGCAAGAGTCTACAAAAATATGGAGGATTAAATCGAGCATGACTATGATGTAGGACAAGCAAAATCAGTACACGGCCAGGAAATTTGTTTTTTGAGTTGGTTTACTACATATGTAGTGAGTGATACTGAGTCATGCAATCTTCCGCAGGATGATGCTTTGCATCCACATTTGACAGCTCGAGAGACCCTCATGTTCAGCGCACGGCTCAGACTTCCAGGGACCATGAAGTTTGAGGAGAAGCGACAGCGGGTGAAATCCCTAATTGAGATGCTTGGTCTCACCGCCTGTGCTGACACATATGTTGGTGACCAGAAGGTGAAATCTATCTCCTATGATTTAATCGTCAATCTTAAAGGCAGATTTTCTTTATGTACAACTCAGATAGACAAAACATTCCAGAGTATGTTTTGTTGTCACAGAAACCATGGTTGTTGGAACAAGGTAAGTCAATGCGGAGAATCGATAATGGGTAATAGTGCTGTCAATCAGAAGACCTTATAATCAATGCAGAGAAGCAGTCTTTCCCTCATATTGACGCTAACCTCGCCCAATCTCTGGATGCATACTCCTTGATTAGCATTTGCTTTAATGGCCCAAAGTCTAAGCAAGTTAGACCTAGTCACCAGCTAACAGTTTTTGCGTCATATCAGATCAGGGGTTTGTCAGGCGGGGAGAGGCGCCGTGTCTCCATTGGAGTAGATTTGATTCACGACCCAGCAGTCTTGTTCCTGGATGAACCCACTTCAGGCTTGGATAGCTCATCTGCTCTCCATGTCATGCAAATCTTATCTCAAATGGCAGCGCAGCGTCAGCGAACTGTTCTCTTGACCATTCACCAACCTAGTTATCGCATACTGGCCACGGTTCACAAGTTCTTGGTTCTGGCGAAGGGCAATGTTATCTACCATGGTCCAGTCTCGGGGATGGTCACTTACTTCAACTGCATTGAACGTGGTATGCCCGCGCATGTGAGTGACGATCTCCACTTTCTCTGTTACGTATTTCTTTTGTCAGGATTCATACTAAGCCGGATTCGAAGGTATTCACAGAATCGTGTACACAAGGTATCATTGATTGTAAGGATGGTCGGTGATCATGTTGGTGAATAGCATTCAAGCAATATTGAAACAGTTTGCTTGTGGAATTTGCAGGTGAATGTAGTTGAATATGCATTGGATGTTATAGAGGAGGCACAAGACTATCCGGACGGTCTCCAACGTCTTGTAGAATATCAAGTGAGAATGTTATTTTTCGTGTTTGTTATGTTGAATTCGACACTACCTGCAAAGCTTTTACGCTCTATAAGAATACCACATGCTTTACTAGCTCACCACGCTCTTTTTGCATTGCAGCGGAAGGCTTATGCAATTGAGGAAAACAGAGAGCATTTCACACTTGAAACAGTTCCACCAGGAGTCACAGACAAGGAAAAACCAGTGTTCGCCAACTCTTTCGTGCCGGAGTTTGCCATACTAATGCACCGGGAGTATCTGAGCTTTCTCCGCACTCCAGAAATATTTTTGGTTCGCATTTTTCTCGCAGTAAGTGTGAATTGCTCTCCCTTACTCTCGATGCTCCTGCACCTTTCATATCTAGTTCATTCAAGGGTGTAATAAAATTGCAGAATATATTCAGATCAGAATCCCTCTAGATAGAAAGTGTCAACAGATTTCCACGAAAGTGCTCAAAACTTGGGTTTAATAGAGTTCTCTTGTGAAATTTCGACAGTTTTAAGACCTATTTGACAGCATCATTAAGATAATCTTCCCAATAATTCATGTGGAGGTCTCCCTACGGTCACAGAGACCTTCCTAAGGAGAAGCTCCCGTTTCCTGAGAACCCTATTAATTGTTTATCAATCCCACAACGTGATAAGGTTTAGAATCGTATGATCAGCACCTGATGTCCGACCTTGTGTGGCAGACTCTCTGTGGCATAATGATGGGCACTCTCTTCCTACATGCGAAGAAGGATCGCACGGGGGTCACCCAACGCCAGGGCTTCGTCAGCTTTACACTGGCATTCATTGTCTTCACCGCCGTCGATGCCCTCCCCGTGATTCTGAAAGAGAGACAGATCTTTATCCGTGAGACATCTCGAGGGGCGTACAGAACCTCCAGCTACGTCTTAGCCAAACCTATAGTGAGCCTGCCATTCCTAGTTCTTCTGGCTGTGATCTACACCGTCACTTCCTACTTCTTGGTGGGCTTGGTGAATCATGTGGACAACATCCTCATGTACATTCTCATCCTGTTCCTCACCTTCTGTGTTACCGATGCATTCGTGGCGTTCGTGGCGTCTCTCGTGCCTGACATGGCTATTGGCCAGCCGACTGTGTCCAGCATCTGTGCTTTCTTCTATCTCTTCTCCGGATTGTTCATTATGAGGTGATACAACATCTTTTCTTCCACTTCGCCTTTTAACCCGAATTCCCTGACTCAACATTCTCTAACATACAGATTTCCTTCCTCAAACCTTCTGCAACGCCTTCTAATAGGATGCAATATCCCTGAGGATTCTTGGGGAGGGATTTTAACTGAAGTGGCCACTAACACCTCAATGCTTTGGCTTGGTAGGGTGGAATTGCCTATAACCAACATCTTAAGCATTTCCGCATACTTTGATATTTATTCGACACATGAGACTATTCCTAAAACACACTCGTAGTAGAAATTCAAGAATGCACCCCCTCCCCCCCTTCAAGTTGTAGTTGTATGAATCTGTATGAATATTCTATGAATTTTTGAAGTTCGACTACTTCTCGAGTAAACCGTTTTTTGCGGTCATGTACGCATGGTATCTTTTTTGGACTACTTATATCTACAATCTTTCTATAGTGGTTTAGGGTGCGTGGTTGCGAATGGGTGCACGTACCTGTTCTTGTGTGAGGCTAAAGGGCCATGCTATGAAGACAATCAAGAGTGTCGATTGATCATGGTTTGAGAATTGCCGAGCTTGAAAACAGTGGTCCCATACTGTGGCCTGCAATTTAATGTGTGACATTGCTCCCTGTGCAGGTCTGCTATTCCGAAGTATTGGATTTGGTTCCACTACCTGTCCATATTCAAATACCCCTACGAAGCCATTATGCATAATGAGTATGCGAGCCAGAAGGGCGTCATCTGGTACAACAATTTGGATTCACAAGGCGTCCTCAATACCCTTTCTATGGGAAAGGTTCGTGTGTGGGCTTGCCTTGGTCCCATGCTGGGCTTCATTTTTGTATACCGCCTGTTGTTTTATATATCTTTGAGATGGCACACCAAAAATATTAGAAAGTAGGGACTGGGAAAGGAATTCTTCTGCAGCACAATTCTTGAGGAGCTTCGTGGAAAGTGAGAAGGTCACCTCTTCTACCTCAAGGTCAATAAGTTCCAGATGTCTAAGCATATTATTAGGAGATGAATTTTTCTGTGTGTGTACTTTCTATGTGCGTTAGTGTAAAATGGACTCCCCATTGGGAGGACGGCCATGCACAACCTCAAAAGAGGAGCATTATGCGTACATAGGGAGTACACACTTGGAACTGTTCTTTAGCAGCTGTTGTACTTACGTTTGTGGTGCCCGGGCTTGTACAGTACAGTACAATACAGAGCTGTGTGATATCTGTGTATGGATCTGCCTTGGGCTCTATATTTAGTTATAAAAAAATCCTACCTTTTCCATTACATATCTGTACACTTGAAATAACATCTGTCGGAAATTACTAAACAATGATTCTTTCTTTGGTCATGCATCACTGGAGAAACGTATGTCCTCCATTGTCACCAGCGAGTAGAGCGCGTCGTACGAACTTAACCCCGAAGTGGATCGCACTATGTTTCACTTCTTGGCGTATGGGGTGTAATTGTTTTGTTCACGAGAAATTGCATGTACAGTTAGAAGGTTCTATTATGTTTCAGATTTTTAGTGTAGCAAGGTGGGGTAACCCCAAAGGCTCTGTAAAATTTTGGAGTGTTTGGGCATCGTTGTACTGTACAAAGCTTAAATTACCTATACCAGAAATACCAAGAAAAGGTGGAAACGTTACCTTCAAATGGACTGTAAGATGTGAAGAAATCACCACTATGTTGATTTTGTTTAGAATGTGCAAGTCCTTAACTTGGTTGTCCTCTCAAGTTTTGCTCGTTCATAACTTGTGAATTCAGGGAAATATTCATGTGCATCTTAAAAAATATCCAAACGTTGCAGCTTACTTTGTACAAAGTGAACGTCTATTAGAATTAGAGTGAAAGACTTGTGGAGCTGAGGCACGGAGAGAGAAAGTTAGTCTCTTGAGGACAAATCTAATTCCGTTTGATGTGTACAAAATCTAGTAGACAAGTCATAACAATACTTGGCTATTCAAAGTAGCTCTCTAATGGTTGCTCTAATTTGTGTACAAGGTGGATTTACATGACAAAGTGGCATACAATGACCTCACTACCCAAGCCCCTGTGTGTTGCATTGACATTACAATACATAAAAAAAACACCTCATTGGGGTACTATAGATTTCTCTATGAATGCTACTAAATTTGTAGTTGAAGGAAGTGACCAATATTGTACACTGAATAGGTGTATTAAGGGGACCAGAAAATCAAAGGGATTGATTGTGGAAAACTATAGATGTTTGAAACATTATGTACATCCCTGGGACACTTCAATGACTACTAATGTATAATAAAGGTAGATATTTATATAGTGTGGAATGTCAAGTAATTAGTATGGGTCTCCTTAACCCCCAAATGCCTAAGGCACTAGATTCTGGTGTTTCAAAAACTTTGAAGTTAAGTAAAACCCAACCAAATTGCTATTATTGTTAGTTTATATATTTGGAGAACTCTTTTTGAAGTCTAGTTATAGGATCAAAAAGATGATCTTAAAAATGAAGGATTATGATTTATCTATTGAAGATTTTGTGCAAGTATGCCCATTGTGATCTTGACTTTCCATAGTGTTGAGGGCTCTTGGAAATGAGCCTCAAATACACTAGATCTTGGAGGAAAAATCACATTAGAAATTGATTAAAAATTTATAGAATAGATTTTGAAAAACCATAAATTGATTGGGGTTGTGCATGCTAGGCCCTATAACCTCATATTTTTTTAGTGACCAAATTTTTAGAGTTGACATGCAAAAAGTGAATTGAAAAATTTCCAAAGTTTTTTTACGCCTTCATGATCAAACATTATAATCTTTCAATCTATAAGTGATATTGTTATGTTTTCTTTTCCTATGTGATCTCTAACATATCTAGTTTGAATTTGTATGGTTACAATTCAAAAGAAATTGGTACAACTTATAAAAATGTTGACTTTTTGTTCAATTTAGAGCAAATTTCAAGAAGCTCCAAACAGGCCTTGGGCATTTAGGGGTTAATATTGCTATTTGATGTAGTTAAGATATTTATTGGAATTACAAAGTTTTTAAAGACAATATATTCTTGTGATCTACTTAAGGATTTTGGACTTGGTAATCAAAGATGATATTATCAATGGGTGTTCTCAAAATATTAAGTTAGATTTTCTAACCAATTCTCAAATAAGATAACATTATTCAACAATAAAAGCAAAGTGTCTTTGGTGAGAAAAGTAATCTATTCACTACCATAGAATAAATACATAATATTGTTAACCAACATTAGGGGGTCCCTTTTGCTCCCTCAAAAAGTGGGAGCCTTCATTATTGCAACTTGTGAAGTTATTGTTTGCAAAAAATCCTTTGGTCCCTACATATTGTAGCACTCATATAAGTGACTTACTAGAAGTCCCCTTGTAGCACTTTGTTAATTTACTAGTGTTGATTTTGTGGCCACTAGCTCATCATTCACTAACCCAACCAACAATTGATTGATAGTTAACAGAATTCAACCACTAGTTTTACAACAAGCTAGCCAATTTGTTCACTCACATTATAATTGAATTTCCTCCCAAGCATCTAGGAAGGAATTATCCCTCCTGCAAGAGGATGATCTAAACTAGTTAACAATATTATGTAGTTGATGAAAGAGACTGTTATAGCTTATGTCATACTATCCTTCAAACTAAACACTTGGTTTTTTGTTAATAGTTGGTTGTTAACCCCTAAATGCCCAAATTGCATTTATTGGCAACATAATAATTTTGGAGAGCTCACTATGAATGGAGTTTTTATTCTTTTTCTTTAAAATTTTCATGCAACATGTGCCCGAGGAGTAGCTTTAAGGCCCAATGATTTTCATAATTTTTTATTACATGGTTCAAAAGTTATTGTATGATATGTCATTTTCATTGTTTAGCAAGTAGCCCGGGCACCCAAAAAAAATTCTTAAAAAATCACTTTTAAAAAAAAAAAAATGGAAATTGATTTTCTAGATTTATATAGAAATTGAAAGCTTTGAATCATTCCATTTTGATTAATGAGATGAAAGTTATGAGGAATTTTACATTATGGGCAATTATGGATTCTCTACTCTAAAATAAATTATGCAGTCTTTTATATAACTCAATTTTTAATATTTTTGAAAAAAAATAAAATGATAGGATGTAGATTGTTAATTACAACACTACAACCATTGTGATTGATATTTTTCAATTTCATAATTAAATTCTTAACAATTTAGTAATTTAAATCATTCTCTAGTTCTTTCTACTTACTATTTTTTTCCTATATGTTGCACAATTCCAAATGATCTAAATTTTTTCAAGCATGTAGAAAACTTGACTTGAAAAATGAATCCAAAGAAGCACCACCATTTTGGAATTTTTTTCATACAAATGTAACCTTGTGAAGTATAGTTGCCTGTTTTTTTGTAAAGCCCCAAAAGTGATTTTTGTCCATTCAAACACTAATATCTTGCAATCTATATGTTGGTAATTTCTCACATCTTCTCAATCCGGTTTACTATAAGATCCTACAGTTATATGTCTCCAAAAATGTTTTTTTCTAAATTGGTACTTGTATTAGAAATAACAATTTGGGACTGTTTTTGGTGAAAACATAGTCAAATTCATTTACGAGTTAATTGTCTAGGGGTTAACAATTGCAAAATATTTTGTATCTGCCTTCGTATTGAAGCCATATGCCAAATAATACTATTTTAGAACATTAGGTAATAAGTTGATGAGCCTAGCAAGAGTAGGGACTGTATCTTCCACTTATAAAATAGACTCTCCCAAGAATCTTACGGATCCTGCGTCCCTAACAATTAAGATGTTTTTCTTCTTTTGCTACGTCATATAATGTTATGAAATGTTTTTAGGAACATCTTATGAAAAAGCTACAGGAATTTTTATCCTAATGTGCTAAGATACCAATATATGCCCTAGCTCAAACTATTGAGATCAAAATTGATTTCAGGAGCACAACAAAAATGACACGGGAACCCAAGTGGTTTTGTTTTTTGAAACCTCTTGCTCATTTCGGAGCCAAATATTGCAACTATTGCAACTGATATGTCAATACCAACAAGTGATATGTCATTACCCATGTCATGATTTCCAGTTTTGATTTTCTGATGTTGAAGTTCACCTGGTACGATTTTCAAATGAAATCAGCAAAACTTTTATACATCACCAGAGTTCTAGTACATTGATATTTGGCACAAGCCACAGCCCATGCCCACAGCACTCCAGAGAGTAGACAATCAAAAGCCAAATGTATCTGCAGCAGCAGTAATTGCAGAAATCTTACTTGCTTCACATTTACAACTATTGTTCAGATATACACACATCTAGAACTTTCTAATCGAGTCAATTACAAGTGCCATACTCATGTGATTACCCAGCTTACAGATTATTCGAGATGTGTCGAGTTGCGTACAGAAAGCACACGACACCACCTCTCATGAGATGGATGCCAATGTTGCAACGTTCCCCTCAGATTTCTGTGAACACACAAACACTTGTTAAGAGTTCATTCCACTAATCATTTTTGATAGGATCTCATCTAAGTCACAACACTGTTATACGTGTAAAGGTGTTTAAAACGCACTAGCTATAAAGATGGTAAAGAAAAGTTGTGTCCACAAGATTCTCTGAACTGAATATTTATATTCAAAACAGTAGTATGGTCAGATACGTATCAAGTGAAAGAATACACAAACCAAATCAAATCAAGTATCAGTTACACCCCCCTAAAGTATCAGTTCACACCACAACTCTCATATCTAAGTCAAGATAGGGATAGCCATAATCATCACCGACCCAGAAATTGCCACCCTAAAACCTTAGACAATGGGTACATAATTATGAGGATGTGGATCAATTAAACATTTGCTTAAGTGTAATTTACATCATCTATCAATAAAACATTGAATCTTCGTAACTTCTGCATACAATATCCAGACAATTGACGCATTCTTTCGTGTGTTGAAATCCTCTTTCAATTGCTAAAAAGGACATAAAACGTTATGGGTGTCCCTATCATAGTTACCCTAAAAATCACACTGAAACAGCATAAAATTTCACTTTACCTGTTCAGTGTATGGCAAGTATTTTCCGTTCATAATGATAACGACTCTGTCCTCGCCATCCTTGCCCTTCACCTTCTCCACGGAGCAATAGTAACCAATAGCAGACATGCTGCAAATTTCCAATCAAAAAACATATAGAGATTATAAGTGGTCTTTTGACACAGTTGCACAAACCCCGATATCCTCAGGCTAAAGACAATACACTTTGAGCTGCTACTGGGGTTTCGTAAACTTCTGACCCTGAATGAACATAAACGAGAGACAATCGCAAATGTCTACCGCAAATGGATATGTAAGAATGTCATATATCTCAATACAATCCTCTCTGTAATCTTCACTGATTGAAATATTCAAAATCCTACTTGAAAATCACAGAATATCACTGTTCCTATAACCACATGTCACAATTCTGCTAGACATAAGGAAAATTATTATTTCCAACGATGAGCTATGCAATGGATTGAAAGTGTCGGAGGTTATGGTACTAAACGAAAATGATACATGTGTTACAGCAATATTTGCATGTTACTCTCTCCCTTGGCATTGAGAGAGCAAACACAACTGACAAAGCAAACCACATGCATTTCACACGAGGACCTCGAACAGGTTGCCAACTTACATGCCGTCTCCAAGCTCTTCGTTGATGATATCCTTAATGCCTTCGCCGTAATGAATAACCGCCTCATGTATCCTGGCAAAAGAAAGTCAGCGTTACACTTTGAACAAGGAGAAACAATTCGTGTACAAAGAAAATCAATTCACGGAGGTCATTCCAGGAGCATGTGTTTCACCTGTAGATGGTGGGGTCTTGAACAATGGCGGGATCGTATGAGCGCAGAGGAATCTCTTGCATTGCAGCGACCAAATCGTCCGAAAGTGATGGCACCGCAGATTTTAGGACCTTTGCAGTTTCGGGTTTGAGGTGGGCTTGGCGACGGAAGAGCTGGGCGACGTAGGCATTCGTCAACCCCGTCTGTTTCGCAATCTCAGTGTACGTCTTGCCACTTTCCTTCTTGGCCTGCAGAAGCCTGGTCACCAATGCGGACTTGTTGTCAGCCATTGAACAGGATTGAATCCCTGCATTACAAAACAACAATACCTTGTTAATCTCACTCACACGACATTGTCCACAGCATTCGCAAAGTTGTATGAAAGACAATGCACATCATGGTAGAGATTACTGCAAATTGTTTCCAAATCCCATGCTACACACGACAGTGTCTAAGCTATGGAATGCAAACATTTACATCAAACAGTGTTCTCTAGTACTGATCAACTTATATTCATAACATTCTGAAATCAGCTCCACACCTTGGGCTCATCTGCTACTCAAAAGAGAATCACGGCAGCCAAGAGTCAGTGATACTCTACATTACTCAAGAACGTTACGTTTCTAGCAGAAATTATTCCTACTGGAAAACAATCAATTGCAAGTCACAATGACTCACCTCGAGATATGATTGTACAAAGGAATCCCGAACTTGCAATCCCTCAAGATCAAAACCTGTTCCACACATTTCAATCGACTTTCTCAGTACTACAAAATCGAAACAGCAAGAAATACAGCACAGAGCATGTGCATGCACAGGCAAGAGCCTACACACGCGCGATCCTCCCTCTCCAACCCTAAGCCCGTTCAAATTCCAAATTGAATCCCACCTAAGCCTCTCAAACCCAATGACAGAAAATTCCATACTCTACTTCCAAAATCTAGACCAAATCCAAAAAAGCACCGCCTCTAGAAATAGTCCCCGCCGGAACCAAAGTCAATCACGAGGTTCGCGTGGGAGGAATTGCACAAGCGAATCTCTTAGAAGATACTCTAAATGGGATCTGATACAAGCGAATTCAAAGACATACGAGTGAACCCAAATGAGAAATGTTGGCAAAGGTGAAACCGCAGTCGCGATGGCGCTCGTGGGTGATGAGTAAAGAGGAGAAGATGGCGTCTGAAGGATAACTGCAGGACATGCGAGCGAGTGGAATGGCACTGAATCTGGAAAGGGAAGGATTTACAAGATTGGAGCTTGATGGAGTGTTAGTCGCGTGCAAGCTCTTATCTAAGTTAAGCTTACCCTTTGGTACTCTTATAAAGCCAACCTGTACCTTCACTGCCTCATTTCCTTTCCTCCTTCCTCTCTTTCTCTCTCTCTCACAACATGCAGGTCACAGGCTCGCTTTCCAAGGGAGGTAGCTACTCCAAGTTAGGGTTCCAACTTCCTCAAGGTAGCTTAGCTTCTATGGATGCAAAACGATGCAGAGCTTTCAGACCCCAGAGCCAACAAATTGGACCTCGACAGATTTGACGCTTCTATCCTACTCTGTAATGAATCTCTCGCATAACTCCATCATTCTGTACATCTTCTCGCAGTTGGTACAATGCTGAATCCCGAAGTGGGGCTCACTGCTGTACTACTTTTTGATGCTTGGATATGCCATGCTATTCCGTACGCGTTGTCGTGTTAGGAGTGCCGGAAATTGGGAATTGGGACGATGACGGATGGTGAGATTACTTGGTCAAGCGAAATCGTGGCAATGCGTGAAGATGCTTCCACACAATTGACGGGAAGGAGGTTTTGCAATGTAAAAAAAAAGTGGTGTACGGGAGAGGTGGCTCGACACGACAGTGTTCTTGACTTCCGCTGCATTCTGGAAGGATACAAATCATAGAATGGGCTTTTTGGGTTTGGATTTTAGTGTTTGGATTTTAGTGTTGATTTTTGGGAGAGTGGAGATGGAATAATCATCGTGAACGAACAGGGGTGGCGATACATACATCATGGCATGGTGCATAGCATGTGTTCAAAGTTGGACATTCATAAAGAAAATTCTTAGTACAATTGCTGTAACTATGGGAACAAGTGAGACTCCCCTTAGTAAGAAATATTGTATGTTTCTTTTAATTAGTTTGTTAGAGTATCTTCATCCCACACGTTGACTTGTCTCCTCACTCCAACAAGAAGGTAGAGGTCAACAAAGCACTACAAAATTGCGTTACGCGCCACAACTCTCTACTAGCTTCTTTAGCCATCACTCCAGTTGACTTTGATTACATTAAAACAAGAGAAGGTTGCAAGTAACTAAAGTCTACCATGTACCAAACATGGATTGGCCTTCAACAACAACAAACAACTAGCCTACACAACATAAGTAGTACTTTTGCTACTTTACACTCCCTAAATTTGCCACCTTGCTCCACTTGTTTTAGATTGGCATTTTGTAGTGGTCCTCTCTATATCTGCATCCACTATAGTCCATCATTGAGAGTTGGGTCCATGCATACAATGAAGATGCTCTCATAGGGGGATTTAAAACTCAATAGTGCTCTCAATTTCTGATGGAGGTGTGTGAAGATGAATACTTAACCATCCAAATGGATGAAACTATGACTTCTCTTGTATAAAATATAATAGATTATAAATTCTACTTCTATACTATATATAGAAAATCTTTCATGAAAGTACTTAATTTAGAAATAATGTGGATTATGATTGAATCAATTCTTATAGTGTGAGTAGTAATCCATATATATTATAGAAGAATTCAAACCAATTAATTTTTTAATTGGTGTACATGAAAAGTTTGTTCATCTAATGTCACACGTATTGTTGCAGCCCTAATAACACCTTACAACTCCAAACAAACTTCAAGAGACATTTTTAGCTTTCACAGCTCACCACACTCCAATTCCAATATCACTTAGGCCTAGCTAACTAACACTGCACACGCCAAGTCATTTGGTGACATAGGGTAGAACTTCCATCTTACTATGCTAGGACTTATGGTGGCACTACTCACCACAATCCTAACTGCCCTTGGTTGTCACCCCACTTCATACTAGGCCCATTGTGTATTTGCTACTCTCATACCAACACTAATCGAGACTTACAACTCAAGACACATACCAAAAGCCTAGCACGGAGTGAGACTCTAACCAACTGGTGCCTTAGGACACCCACACAAGTGTCCCATGGAGCCTTGAAGCTGATGGTGAAGTTGCATCACCACCCAAGAGTCAGTAAGACTCACCAAAGCTCTAAGAGGGAGGGAGGAGGGAGACCAACCCCTCTTGTAGTACTTTGTGTGGCATTCAACAAACCCTCTCTTATAGGTCGAAGGTACATCTCAAAAGAGGGGTTTCGGAAGACCACTCGTTTCCAACCAAAATCCCAAAGTTCTAACTCTGTTTGGACTTCCGAACTTCCAAAAGGCGTAACTTTGAGGTCGGCTCTTCAAATCCCACATGTGAGCCCATTTTGGATATCTATGCAATGAGTAGATGCCAATGGACTGCTCACTTATCCCATTAGGACAATTTCTCACAAAGTTATGGCCCTCCAAAGATTCGAGTTCACCGGTAGTGGCGTCACGCCTTCACCACTGCCCTTCTCTTGGCCATAACTTTTGGCTCATGTCTTAGAACCTCGTAATGCTTGACATTATAGGTTCCTTGTTTTTTAACTTTCCAATGATATGCTACATGCCATACTTTGTTGAGGGATTCTTTAGGAACCCCTCACACTTAGCCCTTGAGTGTCTCAGCACCATCAGGATATCCCCAACTTTAAACAGCCATAACTTCTAGCCCACTAGTCCAAATCACACGTTCTTTAGACAGTTAGAAGCGTATTCTCAAGAGCTTTCCAAAAATGTATGACATGCTATTATGATCTTCTTAAACAAGGCACCATTGTGCCTTGTTTGCTCGAGAGTCTCTCATTTCTCCCTTCTTAGCCTATTGTAAGGCTTGGAAAGTCACCCTTAAAGTCCCTCTTGCTCACTAAGGCACTTTGGGCACCCCAAGGAGATAGGGGTGTGACACGTATAGCAATAAATGGTAGCAATACGGCCCTCCCTATAGAGGCAATTAAGTTGTGAAAAAGGCCTACTTGGATCAATAAATTTGTTGCAAATTCGTAACCTAGCCTTGTCCACTCCAGTCAATTGGTTGAATAATTTGAATTTAAATGACAAATTTGTGACTACAAACAATGAGTTAAACCTTCACTTGGAATGGTGATAAAAAGGGAGTTGATATTCATTTATAGAATGATCAAGTATAGAATAGTTTCCTAATTAGGAGAATTAAGAAACTACAAAAATTTGAGAAATAAGATTTTGACATTTTAATTTGAAAAACTACAAAAATCTTGAAAAGTGTAAAATCAAAATTGATTTTGGCCATTTGCGAAAGGTCTAATATAGATGGTTATACACCAAAAGAATCATGAATTTTTTTATTTTTTTTGAAAATGCATTTAGAATGAAGCATAGTTTACATACTTTTAAACACATTTAATTGTCTATTCTTAGAAATGATTAATTTAGTCCATGATTCTATTAGAATATTATATGCATATTGTATTAGTTCTACATTCTCTGAAATAAATATTTATTGGTACTTTCAAAAATTGAATACTCTTACAATTTATCCTCTAGTGGATCAAACTTTCAAATTTTAAACAATATATGAATTCAAACACACCCCAAGCATACAAAAATGCATTTTTCATCCATTCATTTTTTTGAAGATTCTTGTTTTCATTCTTTAATGTTTGTGCAATATATATTTTAGACTAATTTGATTTGCATATATTCTATTATTCACTAGGTTTTGGTAGTTTGGATCTCAAAAAATACCCTTATTGGTTCAAAAAATGATCCTTCAAAAACAACTACAGTAAAATATAAAATTGAAATCTTCAAAAATCACAATGTGATTAGAAATTAACATTTTAACTTCAAGGTAAGGAATTCTTGTGAAAATCACAAATATTGAATCTACAATTCATTTTAGAAGGAATTTTTAATTTTTGGCTTCAAATTTGATTGAAAAATATTGTTTAGTGTACTAGTTGATCTAATTGTATAGATATGATCTATAGGTCATATTTTACAACTATTGTTCGAGTGAACATTAAATTATTATTAAAAATTGCATTTTATAATACATCTCTACAATTTTGGAAGAATAAACTATACCTTGGTCTTTAAGGTTTAAACCCTAAATCAATCTTTGTGCTAATTTCCATCACACAATACTTGTTGGAGAGTTTATTAAGCATAAATTTGAAGATAAAAATTATATCAAGAAGGTAGATATGACAATTCAAAATTTATATCAAATGTATTGTGATATTTTTAAATTTTAACTAATTATGATTGGTGAATTTTGTATATTTTCTTATCTCCTATAAACTTTGTCCATAAATTTTGATTTGAGATATTCAATTACAAAAGACATTATGGAACAAAAAGTTAATTTGATTTTCAACAGTTTTTTAGGTGAATAAATTATAAAATGAAGTCTAACCAATATCCCACTTTACTTGACAAATCTCAAAGTTTGGTGCAATCCAAAGAATCTACAAGGGAATTTTTTTAAATTCAAAAGCATATTATGGTAGCTTGAGCTTTCACAAGTTAATTTCAATTTTTTATGCAATACTATGTTGTGAACATGTTATAGAACCTCATATTGTCATGCACATTTTTAGTATCTACACTGAGAGTAAAAAAGTAGTAGTAGTAGTAGTAGTAGTAGCAACCATTGCAATATTTGTGATTCCCTCTTTTTTGACCCCTAAAAATCCTTTGCATTTTGGGTCCAAAAAATGTTGAAAATGACGATATCTGGATGACGATATTTGGATGAAGATTTTTGGATGATTTAAAAAAAAATATGATAGGTGTAACCTTAGGAATGATAAGACCTTAATTTCAACTTCATATAGAACACACACACAAAGTTTCAATTTCAAACTCTTTACAATTTATAAGATCTATGTGATGAAACTTTAGAATGTTTATTATTTCCATTGTCTATCTATAGGTGTCTCTCAACTTCAAAATTCAAGAAATATTAGGCTATGTCAAATTTAGTATAGTTATTTGAGTATGGTGGAAATGCTTGGGTGAAAAATTATGGCACCCAAAATCAAAACTTGATTCTACTTTATCAAGAAGACTTTTACACCTTACATTACTACGATCTCTTTGTTTATCACCCTCAAGGAGCAATTGAAGTGCCATGTCTCTAAAGTCGATTTCTTTTGCTTAGTGACAACTCTTAAGATCTTCACTAGACCTTCAATGAAAATACTCATCTACAAATTGAACTTGAATCCACAAAAAAATCAAAAGTCAAACCACAACAATTGACCTAAACCTCAAAAACCATAATTTGGTTTTAAGATTTTAAAGAGGTACCCCCTACATGGCTACATGACTGAATCCATTGCAAAATAATCAAATTTCATGTTTAATTTTAGCTAATTTTAACCTTTTAAAATGGAGTTCAAATATCAACCTTGTATTTTGATTATGTGACAATATGAATTGTATATCACTAAAAAAAACTCACTTTGTTTTGTGAACAATTGTCATTATTATAATTTTTATAGCTAAGAGTGAAAATAAATCAATAAATACAGAAAAAAAAAATCCAATTAATATAATTTTATTTCACAAGGTACATGTAGAAATAGAGATTTATCCCTCAAATCCTAAAGCCTTTCTTTCATCAAAAACCATTCAAAATTGGGTCATTGCAAGAAACACTTGCCTATTTTCTTGTCACAATTATAGTGACTCTCTTGTCATCCACTACAACTTATGAATTTTAAACCAATGCCAAAAATGAAAAATCTATTTCTAGTTAATTTGATTGTCATCATATTTCTTATTTTTTAGAATTTTTTAGAAATTATTTTATATTTAAATGTCAATTTCATTAATATGTCACACTTCAAGTTTAGGGGGGGGGGGGGATATACTAAATACTGGTTCAAATTAATGAATTTTTGTTGAAATTTTTGTAGTATATTCCTATAGTAGGTAGACATCTACCTACCAAAGGGCATCTAAAAAAACATTATTTTATGGCCTCCACGTTTGTGCAAAGAGGCCTCCCTTGCACATGCATTTGTAAACATTAGAAATGGTTTTGACCTCAGTTTTAAAATCAAATCTCTTCACTATGAAGTCTTTTCCAATGTCCAATTTTTAGTTTTTTTGAAAATTTATTTTCCTATTTTCTACAAATTAATATGTCCCAATTGTATTTACGGGGACAACTTTTTGGACATAGAATTCTGGTGAAGAAAATTCAATTGGGACATATTAATTTGTAGAAAATAGGAAAATAAATTTTCAAAAAAACTAAAAATTGGACATTGGAAAAGACTTCATGGTGATGAGATTTGGTTAAAAAAATGAGGTAAAAAATATTTCTAATGTTTATCCCCTAAATGCTCCGATGTCCATTTTCTAGAGGATGAACAAATTGGAACTTGAGTTTCATCCTCCTAACTACTTGGATGAAAGTTATTCTAATTTGTGGAGATATGTTATCAAGTTGTTGACCTATCTAAGGTTTGGATTTGGTGTTACTAGAGTACATATTTTTTTTTAAATTACTAATGTGCAAGTATGTCAAATGGTCAAACTGCATTGACTTTAGTTCAAAATTGGATTTGCCAAAATGAGGTCATAGATTTGAAGAACACAAAAATTTGAAAAAATCGTTGTATCTAGAGAACCTCATATCAAATGTATTCCAACAAATTTTACTCAAAAAATGATAATATTTTGCTTGTAATCAAATTTTGAAGGAATTCTGAAATTTTTCTTTCAAAGTTTATAAAAGAAGATTGGTGATAGCATTGATGGATCCAACCATACAAATGTAATCTACCAAACGAAATCTACAACTTTTATTTGAATATCAATTTCAAAATATGCTTCCAAATTGCACTTTATCATGATTTTTCTCAAATCGTCAATTCTGGAGATCAATCTGGACATTTAGGGGTTATAAGTGCACTCATTAGGGAGGCCTCTTTGCGCAAATGTGGAGGACATAAAATAATGTTTTTTTGGTTGCTCTTTAGTAGGGACATGTCTACCTATTGTAGAAATAATGAAATATACCACAGAAATTTCAACGAAAAATCATTAATTTGAATTGGTATTTAGTATAAAAAATCCCTAAACCTAAAAGTGTGACATATTAATGAAATTGATTTTTAAATATAAAATATTTTTTTTAATTTTGAAAAATAAGGGGTACAATTGAAATCAAGAATTCTATAACAGAATTTTTTGGTTTGGGCATTAGGCTTATAAATCAAAAGTTATAGCATTGAATACAAACCACTTTTTCAAAACGCTACAGAAAATGGCAGGTGTTTCTTGCAATGACCGAATTATCATTTTCAATGAAAATTGATAAATTGAAGGAGTTGCAAGACAGGAGGAAAAACAAAATTGTCTATTGTTTTAAGATGGAATTGTAATACTCTATTCCCAATGGTGGATTATTTTAGAAAGCAAA
This sequence comes from Straminergon stramineum, assembly GCA_963920665.1. Taxonomy (NCBI): domain Eukaryota; kingdom Viridiplantae; phylum Streptophyta; class Bryopsida; order Hypnales; family Calliergonaceae; genus Straminergon; species Straminergon stramineum. The sequence continues at coordinate 19,468,791 of OY987263.1, read as the reverse complement.
TTAAACCATGTACAACTTCTTTTTTTAATTTAAAAAAATTGAGTTTAAAAATGGATCCAATACATTATTTTCTCAAAATTTGCTAAATTGCCCACAAAACAAGAAGCTTTATAACTTTCACAATACTTGTTCAAATGGGATTGATCAAATATTTCTAGGTAGAAAAAAATATAATCTATAAGATTTTTTTTTAAATTACTTCAATTGTTTTGGCTACCCATTCTCAATTGTTTTAGGCTTATTGTGGCATAAGTTTTGCTTCGAGGCACTTGTAGGTGTATAAATTATATTCTCCAAAAGCTAATTAGTTTTTCTATCTTGAAAAAAATTCATAAATATTGGCCAAGAATTGAGATCATAGGTACCTCCAAGAACCTTCAAGAATCCTCCAAGAAAACTCTTAGGACTTAGGGGTTAATGTGAAAAAAATTCCATTAATTATTTTAATTTTTACACCCAAAATATATCTAGCAATGACCTCTAAGTCAAATTTCATTATCAAACTAAATCTATCCTATTATAATTGATATATATTGAAACCTTGATTTTTTCACTTATAAAAAATGTGTTTTCAAATTTCGTTGATTTTTTCATAAATTTGATGGCAAAATAAAATTATTGTGATTTTAAAAATAAAAGGTGGAAATAAAATGATATTAATTAGAATATATATTAGAATAATTTGGTATTATCACTATAAATGAAGGTTAGAAGGAAAAATATAGTTTTGTAATTTAAACTAAGATCAAACTTTACAGGAAGAAAATTTTAATGAAAAACACAAAAATTGATATATTATGTAATTTGGATTTTGATACTTTGAGCTTGCAATTGCAATAATTCATTCAATTTTTTTATTTTTTCAAATTTTTGAAAGGGGGTAGAGCCAAAACTCATTAAGCCTCATTTTCTTAGTTTAAAACATATACCACACATGGATATTTTTAAAATTACAATCAAGGTTGACCAAGGAACATCCACTTAGGAGATGTGTGTACCTTTTAGGGTTAAAAATCATGTAATATTTTATAATATCTTTCGTTTGTCAAAACTAAATTTTAAAGGCAAAAATACTTTCATGTATTTTGGATGAAAAAATATAAAGATGAATATGTGACCATCTAAGTAGATGAAATCATGTCAATGGGTTGTGACATTATGCACTTAAAATAATCAATAAGGAGTAGGTGGCTATTGTGGGATCCATATTATATTGATAATAGATAATCAATAGTAAGAGTGTTCATCCATTCGGTTCAAAGAAAAAGAGAGATTGTAAGCTGCACCTTTTCCTTTGCTTTTTTCAAAAAAATAGTTGCCTCATGATTATTCAAAGCAGTTCAATCTCAATACCACCAACTTTGAATCTTCCCTCTTTATTCTAACATTCTCAAGGCTTTTTCATATTATTTTGCACGTGTCAATCTCTCAGCTTGACGTGTCACTGCCGCAGAGAAAACTGCAGCGCAAATCAACCACCTGGCATTCAGTGGTGTCACTTCGGTGACTACCGTAATTGAAAGCCACAAATCAGCTTGACGGACGGAGCGCGCAGTAAGTTTACATGCAGTATGCTTATCGAATATCGATCGATCTCTGCACCTGTAAACAGAGAGGCGAATTTCAACGGCACTGTACACTGCCGCACATCTGGAGGTTCAGTGATTGCCCAAGCGAACGGAATCCTTCAAGATTGGAGCTGCGATGCTTGCTAAAAGCTTCGAGGCGGAATTGGACGGAATTGTCTAGGTCACGTGGACTACGAGGACAACAAAAATCGTAAAGCGGGGGAGTTGCTTCCTGAAAGGAGGAGTCTCTACAGTGAAAGAGAAAGTTGAGCTAGATTTCGATATGGGAGCCGAGGGTCTGCTTCACTAATTTACTTAATATGTTTAGAGTATTTGTCGGCTTCGGGTCAAGGCCTTGTTCGATCGGATGCCTGGAAGAAAAGTACTGCAACGGACGTACAAGATCGAAGATATTTTGAAAGGTTTGGGAGGTTGGAATTGGAGTTTGAACTGATTGCAGGCTGGCTAAGTTCCCGGCTTAAGGTAGACGTTCAGTTTTTTCTGCAGCAAAGGAATGTCGTGCGTGAATGATCTCTTTGGTTACTGGGTAGAGCATCGCCACCGTTCCTCAGTTGAAACTAGAAAGGGGACGGTATCTGGTCTTTGGTTTGGTTTGGCGTGAATAGAGCATCACCACCCGTCTTGCAAGATGCAGGGGTGATTTGGCTTGCAAAATAGGGGCCATCCAATTTGCAAGCCAAACCACCCAACCCATAGCATGCTATAAGTTCCCAAATTTAGACTGCTTTGTAAGGTCCATCCAATGGGCTATAGCACTAAAGGTCCGTGCTTTGGGGGGAAGTGCAAGTGTTCTTGTCTCATGTGGGTTGCAAGCTAGTTTGCAAGCCACGCTCTAGCTTGCAAAACAACCCGATTTTGCAAGCCACCTAAGGCTTTTGGCCTGAACTCTTAACAAGTTCATCTATTTTGGAAGACCGGTGGGCTGGTGGGGCAATTTTGCAAGCCACCTTGGACAAGTCATCTAATTTGCAAGACATGTGGTGATGCTCTTAGTGAGGGTGTCTATGGCTTGGTTGTTGCATGCCTAGTTGACTTAGCAAGAGGGAGGGGCTAATGTGTCAACCTAAGATCATGAGCATATGAATCTAGGAATTTAGGTACCTATATTATAGGTGAATGTTTATATTATAGAAATCCTCTATAATTACAAGGTATTTATATTATACATGTATTAAGGTGTATTCCCACCTAGGCTTTGGGGGACAATGTTTGAATTGTAAATGACAAGTAAAAAGAAGCACATTCCCACCTATGGATGTTGACAAATGCTAAACCTAAGTGGCACATAATGTGGCATATATCTAATGATAGTACTAAGGCCATTTAATGAGGTAGTACTTGAGGCCCACTACTTCCAAAGTAGTGGATAACTAAAAGTCAAAAATCTTCCAAAAAAGTAAATTTTAGACTATCTAAGGCACTCTTATCAACTTAGGGTCTATATGTTCCATTCATTTCTTGTAAGACCCCTGAATGGAAATGCGCACTCTATTAATAAGTAGCTAATTACACAAAAATCTCTTCTAGGGCTATGTTTAGTGTGAATTGATGTTGAAATTAATTTATAATTGTGCTTAAAACAAAGTGCAAGTTCCCATGTACTACTAAGTAGGAACAATCCATTATAGATATTTATGTTATAAATACCTTCAATAGTTGTAAGGTATCTACTTATATTTAGACTACTGGTTCATGATATGCTCGCATTTCAATGCTCACATGTTAGCATCGTTGCCTCTTTAGAAAGAGCCATTCAAAATTGAAACTAATTGAAATCCCCAATTAGTCGCTTTATGACTATTGGATCCTTGAGAGGTTAGAAAAAGAGAATAACGCAAATGGTATGACAAATCTTTTGAAGCATTCATTTATTAGGGATTATTATTCCTTCTCCAAGAATCAAACTTCTACAAAGAATGAGAAAGGTGTGGAACAAAAAGAAGATACAAGAAGAGACCTTCTCCACAAAGAAGTTGTGATCCCTTTTTCACCATGTGAAGAATGAGAATAGACATGGCTTGTTATGGACCTAGACTGTCATGGACCCCTATAAGACCAAATATTATTTTTTGGCAATATAGAGATTTTGAGTAGTTCACTACGAACAAATTTTTTATCTATTTTCTTTGAAATTATTATATACATCGAAAGCTTTGAATCATTCCATTTTTATTAACAAGATGAAAGTTATGAGAAATTTTAGTTTTTAGGCGGTTATAGAATATCTACCCGAAAATAAACTTAAAGTCTTTTATTTTCACTCAATTTTCAATATTTTTGAAAAAAATAAAAGGATTGGATGTAGATTTTTTGTAACAACATTACAACCATTAGGGTTGGCATTTTTCAATTCTATGACTAATTTCTTAATAATTTAGTATTTTAAATCATGCTCTACTTCTTTCTAGTTGGTATTTTTTTTCAAGCATGAATATGAAAATTTTTTTGTTGAAGTTTTTTAAAATTATTATGTATTCCCAACTTATTTCTTCAAGACATTATAGAAAGTTTCAAGTTGTAGGATCTATATACTTTTGTTCAAAAAGATTGAAAGATGAAACCTAACTATTGGGGAAGAATTGAAATTACTTCTTTTGAATTATAAGCATTATGATCTTGTAATTGGTAAGGTTTCTCATTTTGAAATTTTAAGGTGGTGCACTCTAACAAGTTAACTAAAGGATCCTACAATTAATGTGTGTGTATATATATATATAAGCCTTGCTTTGGATTTGAGTAATTTGAAGCAATTTTGGACCTAAAACCATCCCATGAATTGATTTAGGGGATAATCTTCTCCACTGCCTTTTGATTTGAGGTAGTCTACTCTTAAAGTAACCATATTCTAATTGTGCCCCCTATCCAAGACTAATTGATATGTTTCCTTGAAATATCTATTATTGTCATCGACGAGTTAGTAAGGCTTGAAGGATTGTTGTGAGAGCACACTACATTTCATGATTTCTCAATCTTCATACCTATTCTTCACCTCCAAAGAAAAAGAAATAAAATTCTCCATCTTCAAAGAATGAACCCCCACATTTTTAATTTAAGCGAAATTTTGATCAATCTGAAAGATTCTAACCTCTCTTGTGTTGTCCCTCCAAATTTTAGCCTCTACAGTGAAGCCAACAAACTGAAAATGGACAAAAAACACAGTGATGAACCCTCCACAATTCAAGGAGAGGGTGCCACATCCTCATTCATTGAAGATTGAGAATGGAGAGAAGAAAAATATGTTGGGACCCCTATTGGTTCCCAAAATGAGAGAATAGAGGATGTTACATTACAGAAGGTGACATTGCAGAGGACCGCTGTCAAGATGGATGCAGAATTACAAACTGCAAAAGTTCATTACTATAGTTCATTCAGGTATGTGCTTTTTCGGTCTTTCTCCAGGGGGGATGGGGCATGATCTTTTGCCTTTTTGCGTACCTTTTTCAACGAAGAGCTGAACGAACGGAGCCTTGACGGACGGAAGTCGTGAACTGAAGGCCTTATTGAATAAAAGAGTAAACGGAAACGGAAAAAGCAAAAGCGTTGAAGCCGCCATGACGGATGCTGGGAAAGGGAATGAAGATAAGTTAACCCTTAAAGGACGGACTAGTGACCGTGGAAATATTCCCTTTTTGAACTGTCTCACATCATCTACTTTACAAAATCCAAAAATATTCATTGGAAGTCATACTATTGTAGAAGACCTATGCTTTTCTCACAAAATTCCGAGGATGAATAGTCGTAGTTCTCTCCTACATAGAGATTCTTTGTCATCTATCGGACACAAAACATTGTGTTGACGTTTAAGGGTTAACCCTTGAATGCCAGGCTAGTGATCGTGGAAATCATCGACTTTCGAATTGTGTGACATCATCCACTTCAGAAAACCAAAAACATCAATTGGAAGTCAAGCTATTGTAGAAGATCTTTTCTTTCCACCCCTAATTCTAAGGATGAACAATTACAATTTTATCCTACAAAGGAGAATTCCTTGTCATTCATCAGACAATAAGTGCCCGCCAAGTTGTTTAGGGGTTAAAATTGAACCAATCTCATTCAAGGATTGGTCGATTTGTTACGTAGCCATGTTAACTTGGCTAAGGTGGATTAGCTCCCTCTCTTGTCCCCAAGGGAAGACCCTGAAATTTTTTATTTGTTACACATGATAAAATTTGCAAATTCTGAATTCATATTTGCAATTAGAGTCCCTAGATTTGCTCAAAGAGACATACAAGCTAAATTAATGAAGCATGAAACATGGGGGCTTTTTTTTACATGCACCCCAAGATTGACTTGGGAGGACGAGCAAGGGGGTCAATTCACCACGGCATGTTAACCCCTCACCACCCAAGGCCTGAACAGGTTCAAAAATAACATTTCTTTTGAAGTGTTATAGATATAATTTTCACTGAGTTATAGAGATCTCAACCATACAATCTTGTAGTGTACTTGTTGTAGATGACTTCCATCACATTTGATGTCATTTGACTGCATAGATTGCAAGATTATAATGTTTTAGTGTTGAAAAAGGATGCTGAAATTTTCCTAAAAATACATTTGGAGGCGAAATTTGGTTTCTAAATCTACTCAAATGAAGGAACTTTAAACTATAAAGTGATTCAAAATTAGTATAAAAACACATTGATGAAAAAAAATATCATTCAATTGACTCATTGTGTCTACAAAATGGCTTCGAAATGTCACAAAATAGCAAGAAAAGTTGCAAAAAATACAACAAAAAATGAACCTCCTACTAAAATGCTTATCAATCATTCATAACTTTTTGGATTGATATGAGATTTTTTACACACAAACTAGACTAGTATGCGCAACTTTCCTCAAATTTTTTTATTGAAAACAAACACTATATGAAGAAGAAACAAGCCGCCGAAGTTCACTGTAATCCAAAAATGTTGGGATTTTGAACTTCGAATTGTTCCCAGACATTCAAAACATTCTAGGATTGACATGAAAATTTTTCCACAACAACTAGACTTCAAGGGGAACATAACCCAACAAATTTTATTGAAAAAGAACTTTGGATGAAGGAGATACAAGCCCCCGAAGTTGCAACCATCAAATGCAGTTTGGTGAACTCGAATTGAACTTTTGAACTTCAATTGGCTTCCAAAAATTCAGTAAATATTGGATTGATCTGAAAATTTTACTACACAAACTAGAATAGAGAGCACAAATTTTTCAACAAGTTCTATTGAATTCGGACATTGGATGCAAAAGTTACAACACTTTGAATTTCACCTAAGGACACTTTTGGTCCCCTTGGGTGGTGAGGGGTGAACTTGGGGTGCAGTACTGTGCTGTAGCCCCAAAGTGAAAGTGAGTGGCTTTAGGAATGTCAACAATATCTCTTTTTCATATTGAAAAACAGATGGTTTTCATCCATTTCTTGGGTGGAAAGATTTCATTGTTAATCCTTGAGCACCGAGAGCATGTTTACCAAAATCCAAACCCTTCTCAACTCATTCTAATCAAATTGTCACCCAAAACAAGATCCACATAAATTGACCATACCAATTGGTAGTGGAGACATGCCTCGGAGTTGTGGGAGAAAGGACAAATGATTTCACCGTACCGTTGAAAAGATTATAATAGTCAAACATGACAACCTTTCATTTTGGAGAGGCCATATTTGGGGCACTGGGGTGCTCAAGGGATAATCCCTTATGGACGAGGGATATTCCAAATTCTGAAATTGTAAAAATCAATACATTAAGACAGGCTATTTGTTTTGTTTTGTTATGTTGAGATCTCCCGGACCGTGCATCCCCCGGCCACGTGCTTGGTACCATTGGAAAGCCCTTGGCGAGGAGGGGTGCACCAGCTTTGTTTCGTGGCCTTTGAACCTATGATGTGAAAGTTATTGAATTTCAAAGTTTTTTTAAATCTAAAAAATTAGAAAATTAGAAAATTACTTCTACTTTTCTTCTAACGGAGGCAACAGCACAAGCCACACTAGTGCTTGTGAAATCAGGATTTTTTTAAATTTTTTTATGAAGTGCCTAAGTGGCAATATGAAAGGGTATGGCGGTGCTCCAAATTAAGCATTCATCCACAAATTGGATAGAAAATATCACATTCACATATTTCACATGTCCATGGTTTCGTTTTCATCTACAATTTGGAGATTTCATCCAAGAATTTCTTTTTTTTTGAAGTTTTTTGGCAAAAAAATTTCATGGTTTGTTGCCTTTTTTTAGCCAGATTATTTTTTGGGGTGTAATCCAAGACTATGATGCCAAAAAAAAGTCTTGGTGAAATAGAATACAAACAAATAATTTAATATATTAAAAAATAGCTGTAAAATATGATGTACAAGTCCTATTCATAAAGTTAGGTCTACTAATGCAAAATTCATATCATATTTTTTTAATTAAATTTGAAACAATGAGGTAAAAATTACTAATGAGGTTGAATGAAGATGAAAGATTTTTAGTCTTCCTATGAACTTGTATTTAGGAAGTTTATATAATGGCAAATTAACCGAATTTGTGAGATTTTGATTTTTTCTTATTAATCCAAATTATTATTGATCATTCTTTGAAGTGGAGATATATAATTATTTCTTTAGGAAAAACATAATTATATCCTTGAAACTATAGAATGTTTGCAAAATGAGCTCTTGAAAATCTACATTATACAAATGTTCAAGAACTAATATGAAAATCTTAAAAAATAAATGGATGAAAAAAACAAGATTTTGTGCAAAGGACGTGCTTGCATTGATATGCTATTCAAAATTGTGAATGTCTCATGTCTAAGGAATTAAATTTTAAGTCGTATTTGATGTTTTTTTCTTTTATGCAAAATATTATTTATTAAAGATAGTGTGAATGTAAAGTAAATTTTAGCATTTTGAGCTTTTCTTTCCTAAAATCTATCATTGAATTTTAAGATTATTTAGACATATTTGTATTTCATATTCAAATCATACACTTTTTCTTCAAAAATTCAAAATAATTTCAAATTTAAACAAAAATGTCTAGAATTTTATGACTTGAAGGAGATGTGATGTCATCTTTGCACTAAAATTGGAAGTATAGAGAGATAAAGATTTTGAAGTTTGACAATAAAGTCATAAATCCACGTGTACAATGTTGATGCTCATAATTATCAACAATAGATATTCATACACCATGAAAAATGTAACCTTGGAGTATTGCGCAATAATGTCAAGAACTTGGTGTTCCATGACCATATAAATACCAATCTTAGCACCACATTCTAACATTGTAGCCTAATAGCTAAATTCACAATTCTAAGTAATAGAAGCCTTTTACCATTTGATTTGATTTTGACATTGGTTATTTTCTTGCAAGCACCTATGAGATAGAAAGGTTCTTTAGTTTGTGAGTAGAAGCAAGTTCTTTAACTATTGTCCCAACTCACATACGTTCATTTTTCTTTTTCATCTATATTTGACTACCTTTATTGCTCACAATTTGTTAATTTTGAAAGCTCTACAAAACTATTCCACTATCAATATTTAGTACAATCTATACTTAATGTTTTAAAAATGATGTGAGTTTCTACTCTTGATTCATTTTTTTTACTAAAAATGGTTGCAGAGATCCTCTTTTTTGAATAGTATTGATATCTATGCTCTTCATAGATATATTCATCAAGAGTTAAAATTTAAAGTTTTTATGTTTTAAATATCATTAATATTATAATATTGATGTCTTTTGCTTCAATTTCCAATTCTCAAGGCTACACATGCAATTATGTTTATATTCATGGCAAAATCATGTATTATACGCCTACTTTCGCATGTACTAGTATCATATAATAACCTTTAGTGCCTATGTGGACAATTATAGAAGAGGACATTATCATAATAAAAAACAAGTATGAGAATAGTACCAAGTTCTTAGCTAAGGTATGTCTTACATTTCATTTATTTGGGGGAGCATAAAAGAGAGCTTCATTAGAGCGATGAAACCATATATATATACATGAATGAAAATTCAAAATATGGATTAAAATCCATATTTGTCTGTGTGTGAGTTATCACTAAAAAGAACATGCTTTCTTTGCAAAATGGCAAGATTGATTGAATATAAACAACAATATATGTACTCCTTGTAAAATTGGAAAGTATCTACCTCAAAGATGAAAACACAATTCTTGTTATTTTCTACTACCTACCTATAATCTTGATTCCGGGTCTCAAATGAACAAACTCCAAAATTTTAAAAAGCCACATAGAATCCAAGTTTTGGACAATGAGTATAAACGATGTTTTGTCGAAATTAAATAACTTCTCATTCATTAGAAGTAATGTTATAATCCTTAAAAATAACATTATTTTTTTACTAATTTAATGGTATTGAGGTAAATAACATATAATTGTCTATAGACATAAGTTTTCAATTAAGGAGTTGGATGTTAAACTATAAATAGCATTCTTTGAGTGGATTAGGATTTTAAACATTGGAATCATCATCATCATCATTGTCATTCTATTGAAGATAATTGTGAATATCTTTCACAAACTAATAATAGATTATTAAATTCAAATTTATTTTTAAAATTATGGAAGTTGTATGGCATATTTTAGCTTTGTTTAGTATCCATTAAATTCTCCTAGAATTTTTTTAGAAAATTCCAAAATAAATAAGAATAATATTTAGTTTAATCCCATATTTGAAAATAAAACAACTCATGTGTAAAAATGAGTTCAAATGTTCATACACATTACAATAACTAAAAATGAAAGATAGGATCTTGGAGAAGATTTAACTATAGAACTAGAGATTCCTACATCCCCAAACTAGACAATTTGGGGGGGATGTAGGATTCCCTAGTCCGTATTAATAGTGAGTCTTCTTGATGATCCTATTGTTAGCCCACAAGTGCTTATTAATACTCCAAGTGTATGATAAACTTTTTAATAAGTGCATTTCATCTTATTAATATTCATTGAGAAAGCTTCAAGGAAAATCATATAATATATTTATGGAAAGATGGTAGATGCTCTACATGTCTCAACTATCTAAATATGTTGTAGGAATTTTAAAATTCAAAATAATTTTTTATCTTTGAGTTGAGGAGTTGGGGATTGAATAAATGATTAATTATTTATTTTTTGGAATGTCTTTCTACACAAAAAATTGGATCATTTTTAAATATATGTTGTTTAATTTGCATTTAGGGTTAACTCTCAAGCATTGTAACGCGAATCCCTTTTGGAAGGTCTAGAGGATGGAAAATGTTAAGATTCATCCATTTTGTTATCATCTTTGACTTAAACCCCTAAAGCACCAAGTCCTTTTTTAGCCAAAATAATACTCAATACTGCCATTTCTATTGCAACGAGTAAAAAGAGTTGAAATTTCTTTGTTTGCACATCTAACTATAGGATATTACACCTAATAAGTATGAGAAGGTGTGGAATAAATTTCAGAAATTTTGACAGTACAAATTGCAAGATATTTGCATTTAAAGTGAAAAAAATAAGTTTTTTTGCAAGTTGTGGGACTAGATTATTAGACTTTAAAACTAATTAACTTAAATTTTGGCCCTACAAAGTTTTCAAGTTTAAAACTCTATGGTGAGCAATTAGGTTGAGAGTCTAGGAAAAAAATTCATGAAAACAAAACTTAGTTTTCATTCTTTGAAAACTTGTTAAGTAGAAGTAGGTACAAGATAGAAGGAAAATCTAAATTAATAATATTTCTAAGATGGAATTAAAATACACTAATCCCAAAGATGGGATTGTTCTATCAAGCAAACTAAACCATGTGGAACTTCTTTTTTTAAATTGTAAAAATTGCATTAAAAAATTAATCCTATAAGTTATTTTTTCAAGAAGATACTTAGATTGCCCAAAAAACAAGATTGTCCACAATTTTCACATGACTTATTTGAATTAAATGAATCAAAGCTTTCCATGTAGACAAAAATATAATCTACAAGGAAAAAATATTTCATGAAAAAAATTCAAATTTTGAATTTTTTGGTTACCTTGACTCCCCAATTTTGAGCATAAGTTTTGTTTCCATGCATAACTTTTGTTACTAGACATCGATTGAAAAAAATATATATCTTATAAAGATAATTAGTTTTTCTATCTTCAAAAAAAGATTTTAAAAATCATAACAAAAATTGAGACCATACATACCTATCCAAAATCCAAGTTGTCCCTAGAAGGAACAAATGGTCCTTTAGGGGTTAATATGTTAAGTGAAGGACATGAAAAATAAAGCACATTAATGTAATTTTTCTATTTATATTAGTTCATGGTCAATGATACACTGCTTCTCTAGGATGGCTTTGAAGGATGTATGCTTAATGTTGAAATTTTATATTAGGGCTTTAAATACAAAGGTTTCCCCAACTTTATTTCTCATGCTCAAAGCATTTGCACCAACACTCACTAAATTTGATGCACCAGAAATTTATATCTATTTTTGAAGAGACCTCAAAATTCTTGTCCTTCACCTATATTCAACTAATGAGATTTATAAATAGTCAATTGATCAATCATCAAGTAGAATGTAGGATAAAGCTTAGTAAACTAAGAATGAACAGTGATTTTAAGGGTCATTGCTTGACTCACTAGGATTGAGAGCCATGAGAATGTTTTGAAGAATGTGGTGCAGTTCTCATCCAAGTTTGACACAAGTCAAACCCTTGGTGAGTGCTAGTGCCAATTCTTTCAATGCTATTATTGCTAACTAAGTTGCCTTCCAAATAGGCCACACAAGCATGGTAGTAGGAACCAAGTGGCCATGGAGATTGGTCTATCCTTACAAGGTTTAAAGAAAGTCACAAAAGCATTATAATTTAATCCTTGAAGGACCAACCAAGCCTAAAGGGGCATTGTAAAAAATCAAACTTGAATTTCACATGATTCTTGATTTTAAATGTCTTTTAAGCTTTACTAAGAAAATGTAGCTCCAATAATCTACTTAAAATTCTATTTCAATTCTTCTAAAATTTTTAAAATTTTAATTTTTGTAACATTTTGAAAGCGTCAAGTATACCATTTGTGAACTTTTCTATTGAATTTCTCTTAGTGTAAGTTCAATGAGCACAATAATTAGGCCACAATGTTTATCATTGTCATCTTCATTTTTGTTAAACATTTCATATTATTTTAATTGGTTTTATAAATATAATGATTTTTTTATAAATAATTTAAAAAAAAAATTGAAGTCAGAATTTATATATAGTGCCATGTGTTATTGCCGTAGTAATTGTCAAAGTTAAAGTAATTTTTTCATTTTCTCATTCATAAAAATTCAAAAATCCATATTTATTCAAATTATATATAGTATATCATGTGCCTTTGCCACCATAAAAATAAAAATAAAATTAATTTTATAACTTTATAATTAAAAAATAACTCAAAAATTCATAACTTTCCTATCATAGGTCCGAACATCACAAAACAAAGCCTATGCACTCATCATTGGTGAGGGCTTTTTAACAATACTAAGAATGCAATCTAGGGATACACAATCCATGAGATCTCACCATAACAAACAAACAAAACAAAACAAAACAAACAAATGACCTAACTCAAGGAAATAGTGTGCCCTATGTTGTTGTTATAGTATAGCAAATAAAAATATAAGTAATTTTTTGATTGTTTAATTCATAAAAATTTCAAAATTCAATACGTATTTTTGTCGTAAGTCCGAATGCCTCAAAGCCCAACCCTTGCACCCCTCGTCTTAGAGATCTTTCCAATTGTACCAAGAATGTGATCAATTGGTGCATAGTCCAAAAGATACATAATCTACAATAATTTAGCATAATTTAAGATCCAAAAATAATTCAAAAATCTGTAACTTTCACTTTGTATGTCCAAACACCACAAAATAGGGCATGTGCACTTCTCCTTGCAAAGGGCTTTCTGATGGTACCAATAACTTGACTAGAGGACACGCAATCCTAGAGATTTCACCATAACAAACAAATAAACAAAACAAGACGAAACATACAACCTAACTTAAAGTATGGACTAGTGTGCCTTGTGCCATTGCCACAATCAGTAGTATAGTAAAAGTGATTTTCTAATTTTTTTGATTCAAAAAACCCTTGAAATTCAATAACTTTCACACCATAGGTCGAAACTTCATGAAACCAAGCCCATGCACCCCTCCTTGCACACAACTTTCTGACAATACCAAATGCCCGGCCAAAGGATGCACATACTGGGAGATTTCAACTTAACAAACAAACAAAACAAAACAACCTATGGATAATATTACTATGTCTAAAAAATGTCAAATTTTTGAAAGCTATATTTTATTATAGAAACTAATAAGGCTTGACCAAGCAAGAACATGGAATGTTTGTAACATGGGTTAAATCCTAAGTGATTCGACATCCACTTTATGGACAATAAACACATTGAAACTCAAGTTTCAACTTCATTACTACTTCAATCGATGAAAGTTATTATAATTTGTGGAGATACTTTATTAACCCCTAAATGCATTTGACTATGTTTTCACCAATAATGCTCCAAAACTGCTATTTCTAGTACAAGTACCAATTTTTAGAATATATATATATGGACACATACAACCATAGGATCTTGTAGAACAGTGGTTTGAGAAGATGTGGAAAAAATTTCAGAATTTTCCACCATGTAGATTGCAAGATAACAACATTTAATATGACAAAAAACCTTTTTTTGGCCCTACAAAAACCCAAGCAACTTCACTTCTCAAGGTCAGATCATTATGAAATAATATCCCAAATGGTTGTAACTTTTTGGATTCATTCTTCAAGAAAAGTTGGCCACATGCTTGAAAAAATTTAGATCATTTGAAATTGTACAAGTGTACAACATATAGAAAAAAATTAGTAAGTAGAAAGAAGTAGAGAAGGATTCAAAATACAAAATTGTTAACAATTTATTTATGGAATTGGAAAATGCCAGTCCCAATGGTTGTAATTTTGTCATAAAAAAATCTACACCTAAACCTTCTAATTTTGTCCAAAAATATTGAAAGTTGAGTTAAATAAAGGTCTTCAAAGTTTATTTTAGAGTGGAGATTCCATAACTATCCACAAACTACCTATAACTAAAACTCTTTATAACTTTCAAGTCATAAATTAAAATGGAATGATTCAAAGCTTTCTATGTTTATATAAATCTAGAAAATCAATTCACTATTTTTATTTAAATTTTTATTTGATTTTTTATAAAGTTTTTTTTGTTGCCTGAGTTGCCCACGAAGCAATGAAAACTACATATCATACATTAACTTTTTAACCATGTATTAAAAAGTAATGAAAATTGTTGGGCCTTAAAGCTACTCCTTGGACACATGTTGTGTAAAACTTTTAAAGAATTTTTTTTTAAATGCCATCCGTAGTGAGCTGCTCCAAATCGCTTTGTTGCCAAAACATGTTGTTTGGTCCTTTAGAGGTTAAGTTGTTGTCTTATCCAATGGTTGGATTTGGTGTTACTAGAATACATATTTTTCTAAAATTACAAATGTCCAAGTATGTCACGTGGTTGACCAAGCCAAAATGGCATTGACTCTAGTTCAAAATTGGTTTTGCAAAAATGAGGTCATAGATTTTAAGAACACAAAAATTTCAAAAAATCACCACGTGAAGAGAACCTCATATCAAATCCATTACAACAAATTTTACTCAAAAAATGATAAAATTTTGCTCGTAATCAAAATTTAGGAGGAGTTTTGAAATTTTCCTTTCAAAATTCATAAATTTTTTTTTGGTGATAGCATTGGCGAATCTAATTGTACAGATGGAATCTTCAACTCAAATTCTACAACTTTTATTTCTATAACAATTCCAAAATATTCTTCCAAATAGCACTTTATAATGATTTTTTTCGAATCGTCAATTTTGGAGAAGATTCTGGACGTTTAGGGGTCAACTTACAGACCGCTAATTTTTTCAGGAAAATATTGCAACTTTTACAATTCACAAACTTTCCGAATCTTCAGTTCTCCCAAAACAGACTTCATATTCACTTCATATCCACTTTTCCAAATGAAAAGAAACAAAACATTAACCCTTGAACGCCGGGCTGATGACCGTGGAAATCAGTCATTTTGGAACCGTGTGACATCATCTACTTTATAAAAATAAAAAATACACATTGGGAGTCAAACTACTGCCGAAGATCTCCCCTTTCCACCCCTAATTCCGAGGATGAATACTTGCCATTCTGTCCTACACAGGAGAATTCCATGGACATTCATCCGACAAAAAGCGTCCGCCGCGTCGTTTAGGGGTTAAAAACTGACTAAACCCAAATAGCTCCATCTCTCTAAAATAGAACTCCTGGCTCCAAGTACTCGCAGCACCGCGATCTCGCTCGGCACGCGAACAGCAAGTCAGTGACCTGACCTGAAGAACCTCCATTTATTACTAACTTAAGTACGCACCCATTCGAGAAATTCTCCGTAAGTACACAAATTCACTTTCCCCCATTCTTAACATAGCACTGACAATCACTCACCCACGGTCCCACCCTTATGGCAAACGCAGTACTGTCAGTTAAAACTGGTCTGTTTCGAATGCAAACAAAAACAGTTTTAGCAAATTTCCTGACTGATGAGTCATGTTCTAAATCTGCAACGCCTCGAAAGACGCGGTGTCGTCAGGGGCGTTATAGGTTAAAAAAATGCCTGCTCCGCGACTCCATCACTTCACTTACATTAATCCCGGTTAACTTAGCTGGCGTCTGTGAGCCGGCGTCTAAATAAGTTCCGTCATCTGCAGTTCGTTAATGTAGCCTCTGCTGATGAGTGAGTGCTCAGACACTCGGACTCCGTCACTACACTTCACTTAATCGCGGTTAAAATAGCGGGCGTCTATGAGCGTCTAAATAAAGTTCCGTCATCTGCAGTTCGTTACTGTAGGCCCTGCTGATCGATGAGTGAGTGCTCAGACACTCGTGACCACAGTGACTCGGAAGCTGCGCCACAGGTTTCATCCTTCTGCTGCTGGTCAGGACGGACACGCCATTGCACGTGCATTCCGTGTATGGGATTCACAGGGACGGTGTGTGGGACTGTGGAGTTATTAACTTAGTGCGGTTAAGTTAGCCTTCACGACAAGCGCTTGCACTTTTCCTGATGGGAGGACGGAGAACCTCTGCCCGGCCGCAGGGCGAGTGATTTTGTAACGCGAAGTCGTCGTCGGTTGCACGGTGGAAAGCTCGGAAGAAACGAGAATCTGGATTGCTGCTCTTGGAATCAGGTGGCCAAAATTTCAAACACTACGTGTACCCAAATGATGAGCTATCCTTGTTGTACGTTTGAGAAATTGTAGTTTGGAGCCCTTTCGGTTGCATTGACTGTGAAGTTGAATACATTCAATGCATTTGATGAGCACGGAATATAAGGTAAAACTATGTCAAAAAAACTAATCGTTTGACCCGGAAAAGGACTGGGATGCGTTTCACATACAATTGTCCTGAAAATTGACAACAAACAAACAAACTGAATGATATGAGTGCATTGAGTAAAAAGGAATATTATTTGAAAAAATTACAGCATACGAATGTGTAGTATACTACTACGGTGACGTGTGGAATTTCTTTTGAAAACTTTTGCTATGTAATTTGTGAGTCCTTGTTGTTGTTGTCAATTGACGTTAGGAAAACAGTGGTTTTGGACCTTGCCTGATTCGGTGAACAAAGTTTGACTCGTATTTGTATATACATATAAATATGGATGTACACAGCCGTTTTGCATTACGGAGTATTTGACTATTGCATAGGCAAGCTTGTTGGTTAATAGGGTTCCAATATTCAAAGATAGTTGACATGTCTAACATACTTAAAGTGGATCATATCATATTGCATTAAGCAAATGTCCAAAAGATAGCAAGTACGCTTGCAAGATTCCAATTTTTCTTTTGAGAACTCAAATGTTGAAAGAATCCCAAAGCCAATAATGAAAATAACGTTTCTTCCTCTAAATGAAGACAATATAGAAAATCTTGTATCACAGTAAATTGTTGTGATTTGAAATAGAATCTCCTTATTTGGAGGTGCTTTCTAGATTGTTATGGGTAGCAACAAAACTATATATGTAGTGATTTTGTCCTAAAATTGTTGACCTCTCTATTAGACCCCTGGTTATGTTTGTTGTTAGAGTTTGAAGCCCTATAACATTTGATATGGGCATCTAATTGGAAAAATGTTTTACTATCACAAAGTTTATACAAGCTTGTATCTTGTGTCAAAATTCCAAGAATATCACTTCAATAATGATACTATAGATACAAACATGAATTCTATACCATATATTCATAGCAGGTTCAATAGAAAATAATACAAAAAAACAAAGCCAATTCTTTCTAGAAATTCATGGTTGTAAAAGACCGACTTAAGAAAATTAGAGTCAAATGATGTTGAAAATTTAATATTTTTGAGTCAAATACCAATTGAAAATTTGACTATCTATCATCAAGAAAATTTTCAATGACAAAATGAAGGAAGTACTTCATTGACATTTTGTAAGAATTAAGGATGCACAAGTCATTTTTATAATGAAATCTATTGTTTTTCATCAATACTCAAACTATATAGGATAATTTGAAGATGAGAGCTTAAATACTCATTGTAAAAACCTTAATAACTATATTTAAAGTAGAGTTTTAGACCTCATTTAGGAATTGTAGAATAGTTTTTTCTAAAAAACTTTGAACTAACTAAATGTTGTACCTTATACCATACCACTTGTATAAGGAGCTCATGTAACAAAGACATTATAATCATAATGAATGGTTGATTTCAAAGTAAAATGAATTTCCAAAGATGAGATGATAAATTTGAAACGGTTGCCAAAGCCCTCTTTTTATACTTTAAATAATTTTTCTATAGTGCACATGTTGTGTCTATTGACAATGTACTTTAAGAAAATTCCATATTTTGAATAATTTCTAGTCACATTTTGAACATAATTTAAGTAAGTTGGATTCAAAATTCTTTTAATTTTTTGAATCATATATTTAATGATTGAAGATAGATATATGCCTAAAATTATTTAGGATTTTATATTAATGGAAGAAGTCTAGCATATACCTAACTCCTTGAATATAGTGAAGGGTCATGTATTCATCTACATGCCTAACATTTTTTTTCTAACAAAAATTTGTTGGTATGAGGGGTTAAACACATGCCTAATGCCTCTAGTTGTAAACATCAAATGGAGTGAATGGAATAGGCACATGCCTAACCTTTTACAATAAACATGAGATTTTTGAAAACACCTTCTACAAGGTGAAATTTGAGATGAAGTGAAGGGGGTGGATTTTTATCACCATTGAATTTCAAATTTAGAGAAAAAATCACATTTCCGAACACAATGTGTATTGAATTTGACATTTAAACCATACTATTTGTAAATCACAAAGCTTGATAGTTGGTATTTTGAAGGAAGATTTATGTATAGATTTCTATTTCCTTGTATTATTTATGTGGGTTTTTTTGTATAAATTATTGAATATAGTTATAGTAGTAATCAATGATATTATCTCAATGTCAAAATCATGAAATGTGGTTAATCCTTAAAGGAGTAAAGAGCCCACTATGGATTTTTTGAGAACTTCGGTACTAGGCTTTGTTGCCTTCACAATCTATAATCTTTTCAAAAAAAATTTACGATGGATTCTAATCATCCTATCTATGTGTGAAGATTTGATTCACATCATTCATTCCAATAAATATTACAAAAGCTATAAGGCTTATTTTCATTTTTGTATCAAACTCGGTAGCTAAAAGTATATTCTAAAAAAAGATTAGTTAATTTTCTTGTATTGTATAGATTGATACCTACTAAAAAATGTGTGAACCATTTAATTCCAAATATCGTTGGCACCTATCACATCTGACACTAGTTGGTCAAAAAATTATCAAAAGTGATGAAATCCTACCGAGAAAAAAATTAATTAAAAAATGAAATTTTAATCTCATTAAAAAATAGTTTTCTAATCATTTAAAAAAAATTGGTTAATATACAAATGATTTTGCTCTTTGGGGCCTCATGCATACAATAGTTAAGCAACATAGGAAAGATTAGCAATACTTGCAATTACTTGAAGATGATGCACAAGAAACCAAGAGAAACCTATGGTATTTATGAAAAGCTTTCTAGAAGATCCTTGTATGAGTGGGTGAACTCAAAGAAGGCTACTATAAATATATAGAAGACAAGACCTCTCAATTCAAAGAGGGTAGTCAACATTGTCCCTTATTTTTCAACCATTTGGAATTCAAAGAATTCTTCATCCAAGTATTGAAAGTTTGTAGAGAGCTTGGATAGCCTCTCTATGCAAGCTTAATTAGAAACCTTATCATTTTTATTGTCCAAAATAAACATTTGAATTACTCTTGATCAAAGGTCGAAAAACATTTAGAGTTTTCATTGAAATGGATAAGATGATTTGTTAAGATGAGCTCAATTGGACATTTTGCAAAACAACTACAATTGCAAGCAAGCTCCCAAAAGATTGGGAGCTTTCAAGGCTACAATTGGCACAAAGCGTGGGAAATTTAGTTAAGTGTTACAACATCCTTCCTCAACTTATTGAAAATACAAATCAAATTGGGATCCATTTGATGCCTATTGGAAGCACAACGACATGAGAAGAAAAAGGTTTTAAGCACATTTCCGTTGTTGAATTGAAAACAAAAGGCAAATTAATATAGCAGTATCATCATCATTATCAAGTGATACTTTACCTTTCTAAGTGATTTTTCCAGGAACTACACCTAAATGTTTGCTTCAAATGAATTTTGGATGCATACTTTGTGAAGATACTTGATGTCATCTTGCAAATACTATTAACCCTTGGTCAAATTTAACTTCTCACAAAGATATTGTGGAACAAATTTTACAATCCTGTAGATTGAAACAAGTGGAGTTATTTAGACTATCCAATGATACACCTCTAGTGTAGTTTATTGATTGTTGGTCAGTACTTAACTCCTCAAGTATTTTAGCATAGTTGAAAGAATACTATCAACTAGTTAAAACTCTTTTTGTGCAATCCAATTGTACATGTGTCTTGTTGCTAGCAGATGTGATTTTACAATAACCATTCAGACATGCCTTTAGGCACAAATTTGACTAGTAGTGTTTGGATTAGATTCCAGATCAGTTAGAGTCAAGTTAATTAGAGGACATCAAACTTCAATAAAAACTAAGTGTCATAAAGTCCCTTCTTTGTTCATGACTTTATGAAGTATGACAACACTTACATCAAAAGAAAGTGGTGCAAATAGGGTGGGAGCATTGTAGTCTTCCAAAGACATTCTTGCTAAAAGATTTTCAAGAAGTTGCTCTATATGATAATATATCTACACGACTTTTTCAAAGAGTAAGACATATAAATTGAAGATGACAACAAGGATGATATACATATATAATGGAAGGCACTAAACCAAATCTCAACATCACAACAACTATGAAAGATTCATTGGAATGGGTAGCTAAAATCAACCAACTACAAGCAAGTGGAGCTAGAGTCTCTATTCTAAAGGGTACAACATAGAAGATGTAATGTGAATACATAGAAAAATCAATTTCCTTCTCTTCATATTTTTATAATTACTAGACATTTCTAAACCATTGCATTTCAATGCAACAAAGACAATATGATTGCATAAAATTTCCAAAGATTGTGAAATGATGGATTGAAAACTAGAGTATAGTAAGAGAACTAAAATTGCAAAAAAGAAAAAAGTGTCCAAGAAGAACAAGAAATTAGGAAGAATCAAGAAAACACATACATGGGTCAAATCACACTCAAAGGTACCAAAAAAGGGGTCGGACACACTAAAACCTATAATGTAATTTCTTTCTATCTATTATTTTTTATTGCTAATCTATTAATTATAGGTAATTTAGTCCTTTTTAACTAAAACTTTAAGTCAAGTTAAGACTAATATTTTCTTATTCATCCAAAAAACAAAAATTCTTTATTAAAGTTCCAATTGCAATTGAAGTAGCAAGCTATTATGTTTTTTAATACGCGAAAAGGAGTTTAATTTCTAATGAATAATAATGTGACTTAATCCAAAAAAATCATTTGTATATACAATCATATGATAGAGTAGAAAATGACTTTTTAAAAAAAATTTGAATATTTTTTAATTTTCTATAATATTTATAAGTAAAAATATGTGAAAGTCCTTTTCAATGTATAAAATAATCCAAATGATGATTGTGTCAAAACAAAAAATGTATATATTATTCACATCAAAGGCACTATGCAAGCTATTTTTGGAATTGAGTGTTTCATTTTGTTTTTAGAACAAATCAATAGTTTGTCAATAGTCAATTAACTAATTAAAAAATTACACTATTTTGTGTTTAAGATTTAATCTTGTAAAATCCTTCATAATAGTTTTGTGCTTGAGTATTATAAAAAATTTGGATGAAAATATCCTTTAAAGTGCTATATTATAAAAAAGACACTAAAATTAGCCTTAAAACTTGTGATTTAAGTCCTTTTAAGGATTTTTTTCATAAACTTTTTTCTCCAACTTAATGAAGGGATGCATTGCAATACTATTCATTTATGTATATTTTTAAATGACCACATCAAAGTATTTTATAGCTTTGAAATTTCAAAAAAGATTTCTAGACTAGTCCTAGCAAAGTAATCCCAATAGTATCTTTGAGTGTCTTTTGACCCACATGAAAAAAATGAAAACTAGAAAGAAGGTTTAAGGTTACCTAACTTTATTAGCAAATTGATAGGCATTTGGCATGAAGAAGCTCCTAAAGGCAATGGTGTGGAGCAACCATAGGTTTTGGCATCATAATTGCATAATTCATCGTAGAGTAGTGGCACCATAATCAATTTATGACTTCTCAAAATCTATATTACAAATTTTTTGAATGAATTTCCAATGTAGTTTTGCCCCAAGATCTAATGTGTCTAAGATGGCCACCTCCAAGAACTTATATCACTAACAAATCAAGATTTGCTACAGAGACCCTTGTACAAAATCCTCAATAGAAAAATCATAAACATGTTATTTTATCAACGTTTTTTTGGATACTAATAACAAACTTTAAAGGATATGGAACTAAATAAATACTAAAATAGTATTATTATACTATTTTATCTAACTTCAAACTTTCATGAACACCAAAATATGATGCCTTGGATGAAATTTGTATTGCATAAAAATGGATATTTTTACTTCAAATTTAAGATTCCTAAAACTCAAGTTCATTTTGTAATATTTTCCTACCTAATTTAACGACATTTTTTCTTTCATAACATTATGTCTTTTATAACTTTTTAATAAATCAATGTAAATCCCCTTCCCTTTGTACTACTTGGGATATAGTAAGTGCATCCAATTGTGACACCTTGTTTTCTCCAACACAAAAAAATGGACTTGAATGAACATTTTTTTGACTCAAAAGCACCACAAGCTTTCAAGAGTGACAAAAGAGAGGTGATAAGTGTTTTGAAACATCTACTCACGATTAAGACATTTTGTACTTTGACCCCTAAAGGACCAAGTGTTCAAATTTTGAACAACAGATGAATCTCAAGATGAATGCAAATACATCCCAAGTATACAAATCGCAAGTTTTCATCTATAATTTTTTTGGAAGATTTGTGCATTAGTTCTTTAACATTTGTATAATATAGATTTTGGAGACTTTCTTTTGCAAATATTTAGGCATCTAAAGTAACCTTTTTAGTTCAAAACATGTTCCTTTAAAAACGACTTGAATAAAAAAGTAAAAATAAAAATCTTCAAAAATCACTATGATTAGAGCTTAGCATTTTGAACTTCAAGGAAAAACATTCTTGTGAATATAAAAAATATTCAATCTACAATTGATTATAGAAGGAATTTTCAATTTTTGGCTTCAAATTTATTGAAAAATATTGGTTTGTGTACCAGCTAAATCTAACTATATGGATGTGATCTACAAGCCCCTGTTTAACAACTATTTTTTGAGATTCATCTTTAAATTATTATTCTAAGTTTCATTTTATAGTACATCTTCACAATTTTGGAAATCTAGACTATCCCCTAGTCCTTTAGGGATTAAGGATATCTATTCAAGGTAGGTCCAATATTATTTATAGGAAACCTCTTTTTTCAACTTTGAAAATTCTTATCATATTACTTGAATGTTGGAAAATCATGAAATCACATAGGTTGCTGTTGTTTGAAGTTCACAAACAATTTTACCCCCCAAATTGGTCATTTGATCTCTGAAATAGTTAGACCAAAGATAGTGTTGCTTTAAGATACTCATACCTTTTACCTTTCTTTTCCTTCATGTACTACGGGTTCACCCCATTTATATGGTGTATCATCCAATTAGTATTCCTTGAAAAAACTTAGATCAAGAAAGATAGTGCACTACATCTAGTTGTTATGGTCAACATTCCTTGTTGAATAATTAATTAAAGTTGGCAAATGTGATTCAAGTGACACCTAAAAATAAAAAGATTCCTTTTTTTCCTACACAATGTAAAATAAATAACATCTCAACAATTTTGGCATTTGCTTTAAAAAATACTATTTGCCAACCTTAACTATTGGGTACGGTAACATATTAATGGAAAGAAGAAAGAATGATCTACATCAAAAATATAAATAAAAAATAATAAAGGATGATCAATATAGGTAAATGAATTATATATTTTAGAAGAGTAAATTAATACACTTCTTAAACTTTTTGAAATTGGGCTTGCTATCTTTAGTTTGAGCACTTTAAGGTAAGGTAGGATATCCATAAAGTACTCATGCTTCAAAAGTGTTCGAGGTATATTTTTCTTTCTCATTGCATTAACAACGTACAATTGGTATACATTATAGGAGGTGGACACTTTTAGTGACAATTGCATTTGAACTTCAAAAATTCATAACTAATTCCACAAAGCTCCAAAAAGTACGAAACGACTTGGGTTTGATGCCAATTCCATTTTTCTTTCGAGGAAAATTTAGTCAAAAAACATTCCAAGAAGTCTAAACTCCCCCAATTAATTATCAGCTCTTCGAATAGGCGCTTCGCAAACGTCAGCTACCTTGATGCAAGGATCACCCTGCAAATTCCTCCCTGTAGCTCTGCGATGGGTGGCACTCATCCTGCCTGTCTTGAGCAGTGCGTAAGTTACTGGGTACCGTGTGTCCAGAATTCGTTGCGAATGTTGATAACCTGCACAGTGAGTGCCCAGACTTTTGCTTGGGCCCCCAAATCGACTGATCTTTCAGAGTCTTCAGACCGTGTCACAAATTCCTGAACCGTGAGGCAGCGGACATCTGGACACGTACGTTCCCTGCATTCCGTGTCCTACTGTGGTCGCCCACGGCCGCGGACTCCGCTCCAGTCACCTCACCTTGACGTCACCGAAGGCCGCGCGGTCGCGCCCATCTCTCTCGGCGGCAATTGCGTCGCGCAGATTTCGCGGCCTCCAGCGACGGACGGCCAGCCTGACGCCCCGCCCCGAAATGGAAGAAGCAAGTCAGCCGGGATGTTCCCGGAAAGGACTGGTTGTGGCACTGTACCCATCGCTCAAGCGGTGAAAGTAAAGTTAGAAATTACCAAATCCAGTCGCGACCGTCGCCAGTTCAGTCCCAGCCTGCCTGCCTGCCTGCCTGCCTGCGGCATCGCCAGGCCTCGTCTGCGGCAGTTCCTGTGCACGAAAGATCAAGCGCCGAGGTTTGTCGCTTGCTTTCTCGTCCTTGTCTCGCTGCAGACCGCTCTTCCGGTGGGTTCCTGCCAACGCATGGAGAGCATTGAAGCTCCGAGGACGGTAATAGTGTCATTGTACTAGCGCTTTTTGGTTTACGGCGAATAATCGACACGACTGGGAGACTATCCGAACTGATCGTAGCGTAAGAGAGCGAGATGCGGTGAGCTTGGGTTCTCGTCTCCGTCTAGCTCACGAGAATAGCAACGTAAGTTGGCGACCATGGAATAGTCTTTGATTGGTTGAGTAATTTGCTTTGGGAAGTCTGTGGAGGAACCCGTGGTGGCCGCAAACTCCCGCCTTGATGAAGCTCCCCTTGCGTTTCAGTTCTGCAGCACGCAAATAGCGGAACGGGGACCTTGAAGCCGATTAATAATTTTGAGGTTTGGAAGGTGGGGTTGCGGCGGGTTGATTTGGAGCGC
Source organism: Straminergon stramineum (assembly GCA_963920665.1). Classification (NCBI taxonomy): domain Eukaryota; kingdom Viridiplantae; phylum Streptophyta; class Bryopsida; order Hypnales; family Calliergonaceae; genus Straminergon; species Straminergon stramineum. The sequence goes on along the minus strand of OY987263.1, from coordinate 19,443,083 downwards.
CTTTAGAAGTGGCAATATATCTGTGTATCGGTCGCAGCGAGAACGGTGTAGGGTTTAGTCTTGGCTTGGAATCGTAAATCTCGTGGTTTGCAGGTTCGAAATGGGAAGTGGTTGCAATCGATGTGCACAGAATTTGCATATCGAGTTAGGCTTGAGTGAATTTGGTGGTTACAGAAACTTTTATTGCTTGAATAGAGAGTTCGGGATATTTTTGCCGAATTTCGGCGACTGGTTGCCTGCTTGCAGACTGACTGTCGACAAGATCATTTCGCCTTAGCCCGATCTGTAATATAGGGTCTCCTCAGAATTCCTGCATTTTGCATTCGGTTCTCTAGAAGATCCGGGCGTCAAATTGTCGCAGTGAATGTCACTTGTAGTGTTCTTTGAGCTCAAGCTTTCGTTAGTTTCCTGCAGTTGGGGTTTGCCGTACTCGGAGCGAGCACTTCTCATTTCCCATTTCCCATTAGGAGGTGCTCGCTCCGAGTACGATGCCTTCGAGTTGAGGATCTTTCTTTCTTCTAAAGTCTACTCGATTTGATTTGTCTAGCTTTCTCACTGCTGATTTTGGACTCGTGGCTATGCAGTAGGGTGACGAGCGAAATGCGTCTCGGAAGACGAGACAATTCGGAAGAGGAAGAGTTGCAGCAGCATCAGGAAAGCTTCATGATTGTTCACGTTTTTGACGGGAGTCCGATTGAAGCAGCAGGTAGTTCTCCGCCGAAGTCACTTAGCGTTAGTTTGGTACGAATTAGGGTGGTTGAAGGATCTGTTTCAGAAGCCAGCCACGTCTCACATTGGCTCACAGGTTCACACATTCTGACGTACTTCGGAGTGAAACCATGATCGGAATTCCACCCGCTCCTAGTGCTGACAGCCATCGTTGTGATTCGTGCAGACTGTTGCAGGACTATTTCGATGCCGATTAGCGGTTAATCAACCCAATTGTTCCAATCATGACCGACTTTGAGCACTTTCTTGCGCCGGACAGCGATTTCACTCGTCGAGCTGCCGTGTCAGCTCAAGCCAAGCAAGAAAATTTAGGTACGTTTGGCTTCGAAGCTTTTACTTTTCTGCTTTGAATAGAACTCACGCACAGAATCTTCGATCTGAGCGCGTTTTGAAGCCATTTTGATGGATCGATTCCGTGGAAATTTCTGTAGGGATGGGCAGCGTGGAAGATGACATTTCCGCCATGTTCGAAAGCAGCCATGGCAGCGTTTCGCTCGCCGGCGTCATGGCGCCCTCGACGAGCCAAGACATATTCGCCTCTTTCGCCAGCCACAGTTCCCACAACCAAGGCATGAGCGGCCTCGCGCGAGCCTCCAGCATGTCGCAAGCAGCGTTGGCCAGCCACTCCCCTCATCTCTCCAACGCCTCCTTCAGTGCTGCCTTCGACACTTTCATGCCCACGTTTGCGGCGCCCACTCCACCTCCTCCGACGGGCACTGGTGGCCTGCATCGCTATCACTCGGCACCGGGCTCGTTCCTGCAAGCCCTCGCGGAGGACGCGTTCACCCAAATCCCTGCCATGGGAGTCAACCCCCCAACCTCCACCATGGGCGGCCACCTGTTCTCCGAAGGCGGACTCACGCCCATCACCGAGCTCGACGTCGAACGCTCGGGGAGCGGCAACAGCATGACGGAATTCGAGCAGTTCCTCTCACCGGACAGTGATTTCAGTCGCCGCGCTGCCATGTCCGCGCAAGCTAAACCTGATAATTCTGGTACATTCAAAGCCTCAACTTTGTGATCTTCTCTAATATGCGCACTTGCCACACTATCATGGACTGTAGCACGCATTCAAACTCTGTCATCATGTTGAATTTGGGACCTCTGATGCTGAGATTGAATAGGTTGGGTTGGTTCCCATCTCTATGATTGCAGACGGATATGTATTGTTGGTGCTTGAGCTCATGGGGTTGTACCATCTGTGGTGAATGTAACAGAGATGTTTGCGAATCTGTTTCCGCCTGGGAAGAACACCGGGTTGCTGCGACAAAAGAGTCTTCCAGTTCCGCCGCCGCTCACGATTGTTCCGAAGCAAGATCCGATGGAGGAGCACTCGGAGGAGAGCATCTCCGGGACGTCGGACGACAATACTCTCGTCAATGGGCTTAAAGCGTCCATATATGACGATCTCTTCTCCACTTGGCCAACAAGTCCAGGTACTACTCCATAGCCTGGTCTCCGAAAGCTTGCACATCAGAAACCTCTTCCCAAGGATTCATGGTTATAGAATGACCAACTGAATTGATGATGGTGTGAAAATAGTAGAATATAGATGGGGCTAAATTTTGTGAGGGGCAGTGCATGTGTTGGTCCAAAATAAAGAAAAAAGGTCAATAATTGAATCTTCACATGACCTACTCAAAGTTGTGCAAAAAACAAGTAATTCGGGATTTTTGGAAAGTTCTGTAACCCTCAAGATGCTTACGGAAGAGTTTTGATATTTGCGCGTCAGGTGCGTCTGGCGGAAAGAGAGCGCGGGGTTTTGCAGGAGAGAGCGAGACCTCGAGCGGCACTCCCGAGAATCCGAAGTCTTTCCGGCTCAACAATCAGAACGGGCTCATAAGACACGCAAGCTTGCCCACAACTGCAGCTACAGCAGCAGCGGTGGCCACCGCTGCCGCCAACGACGACCATTACGTCCAAATGCGAGCTCGTGCGAAGCGCGGCTGCGCCACCCATCCACGCAGCATCGCGGAGCGAGTGAGGCGGACGCGCATCAGCGAGCGCATGAAGAAGCTCCAGGACCTGGTGCCCAACATGGAGAAGACGACCAACACTTCCGACATGCTGGACGAAACAGTCGAGTACGTCAAGTCGCTGCAGCTGAAAGTCAGTGAGCTGAATGCCACTATTGCGCAGCTCAAAGCGGTCACCATGACGTCGCCGTAGAGTAGCTCTTGAATGAATCTCACATTCCAGTTTTGCATCATCAGTTCCACGCTCGCCTCTGTAACATACCGATCGAATTTGAAGTGCATCCGGATCCTAGGTTCATGAATCGTGTACAGTTGTAGCAGCGTTTTTTTGTTGATATTCGCCCCCTTTTGGTTGTAAATCATGAAGAAATTGTTTGGCTTACGAAAGGTCTCATTTCCGACTCGTTGTTTTTGCACTTGTTTTCTAATGTGATCGACATGATCGCCCATGTTCCCGCAAATCCTCCACTTCTAAAATATTACTTTTTCCCCGATTATTGCGAACTAGAGTGAACGGCACAATCATGTATTCAAAACTCGGTTGTCCCAATGCCTCGGTCATGCCAGAAATACAAAAATAATCTGAGCCTTTCAGATGACCGAAAACGCACTCTTACAAGGGCTCATTCTTGCAGTGCCAGGGAGAGGATGGGTCAGGCAGGATTGACCCCTCATTGTCCCAGCCAAGGGTAAATGTAAAAAATTGCCCTCTATTTTTCCCTCTATTTTATCATGTGTAGTAAATGTAAAAAATTCCAGTGTTCTCCCCAGATGTAGACCGCGGGGCAATGAGGGGTCAATTCATCCTGGGCAAGGAGAACTGTGCCGTACTCAGCAGGCAGATTCGAGAGATTCGGGAATCAAGTGAGCACTTGGTAGTGAGAAATGTGAGAGTTTCGCATGCAACCATTTCAGTCAATTTTTAATTGGATTGTCAATGAAGAGTATTGCGACAAATTTATTTCGCGAACAGCTTTGAATTGTTTCGACGATGGCCGAATTCATGGCGACGATGTGGGTGATGTGCTTGGCCGCCTTCTTCCTCCTCGCGACATGTACTGTCAATTCCGCGAGAGGGGAACCATTCTCTTCTCGACAGTTGCTGGAAGAAGCGAGAGATCCGGCTATGGTGGAGTGGTTGCGGCATGTGAGACGAACCCTGCACGAGTATCCGGAGCTGAAGTGGGAGGAGGAGCAAACCAGTGCGCTCATACGGCAAGAGCTTGACCGGATAGGGATCGCGTACGAGTACCCAGTTGCAAAGCACGGCATCGTTGCAATTCTCGGTAATTCGGATGTTCCTGTGGTGGCTCTTCGAGCGGACATGGACGCCCTCCCAATCCAGGTTCGCTCACGGGCTTGCCAGTTTAGGGTTCCGGTCGAGCTGGTCAATCGATTGCGTAGAGGCCAATTCCAATTAGGCGAAACGTTTTGTAAAGCGGAATCTCTGCTTGAATAGCGAGAGAGACGACAGTAAGCGCAATCAAGGTACGGTATGAGATTGCCTAATTGTGAAGTGTAAGCAGGAAGCAGGATCATGGGAGCATAAGAGCAGGCGACCGGGGAAGATGCATGCCTGTGGCCATGATTTGCATGTCACCATGCTTCTGGGAGCGGCGAAGCTCCTTCATCGCCACCGCCATCTCTTAGAGGTCACATACTACTTGCAACTCATTGCCTTTAGAAATTTTTAGGGCTTGGACACATCTACTAAGTGGGCATTGACAGAAGCGGCATTTCAACATCGCCAACTCTTAGATGTTACACTCTACGCCGCGGCATCTTTACTCTGATTGCTTTGGAACCCAAAGTGTGACAGAGGTTGAATGTGTCACAAGTACTGCGTATGCTACAGTACTTCGTATTCTAGTGTGGCAAATCTGCAGGATATTCCAAATTGCCATTTTAGAGAAGGTGGTTGAGTGTACTTCGATTTCGATTTCGATTTCTTTCTATATGGTTTTTAGAGTTTAGGGTTTAGGATTTACACAGAACTACCAGGTTGCCCTGGTTGCTGAAGCAGAATTTGAATGCCATGGCAGGGCACGGTGAGGCTTCTGTTCCAGCCAGCTGAGGAGGGTGGCGCAGGAGCCGCAGTGATGATAGACGAGGGTGCCTTGGGAGACGCATCCACAATCTTCGGCTTCCATGTTGATCCGTCTTTTCCAGTCGGTGCGGTCAAATCCAAGCCTGGTCCATTCATGGCCAGCAGCTCTAGTTTCGAGGTGGAAATTCGAGCAGAGGGTGGCCATGCTGCGTTTCCCAGTCGCACAGCGGACCCAATTCTCACCGCAGCGTCACTCGTGCTGAGCCTCCAGCAATTGGTGTCGCGGGAATGTGACCCTCTGGACACCGCGGTACTGACATCGTTTCTTCAAGTCCTACAATTCGCTTTGTTCTCCTCAGCCATTGAATTTTGAACCTTCATCCGCGATATCCTTCAATTCTGTCAAAAGTGGGTGTGTCAGTAAAAAATGCAGTCGTCAAATGAATCTACAATTGTCCAACAAAGTGATGACCCTGATTGAATTGCTGCGTGTGTTCACAATCTTTTCTTGATCGTTTTTGCCACTGTTTGGTATTTCTGTGAGTCATAGGATATCCGTTTTCTTACTGGCATTTTGAAACTCTACACGTTACTTGTTGGGATTCTAGTTCGAATGCCTTGGAAGCGGGGTTTTCTTTTGTCTGTGCTTTGAAGTGAAGTCATCGGGCACGAATGGTTTTGTAGAATTCTTCCCTTTGTGTATACATTGGTAGCGTGTGTGAGTCTCGTTTTAAGGCTTATATTCAAGTTTTCCTTCTCTTCACTTTGTGATACCAGGTGATCAGTGTGACAGCCATTGATGGTGGGGCTGGACTCAATGTGATACCGAGCGTTGTGAAAATGAAGGGAACAATGCGTGCATTCAACCCTGACACTGTTGCTAGACTCCAACGTCGACTGGAAGAGGTGCACCGACTGTTGCATTTCTGCTTTAGATATGTGATGCTTAAGAAACTGCTCATTTTTACAGTGGTTGGAAGACGATAGTCAAGGTGAAATTCAACCATGTAAACGCTGCTGTAAGAGTTAGGAGTTTAACTCTCACATTTACCTCCCAGCCTTTGTATCTCATGTTGTGCAACTCCAATCCTAGATTTGATTAAATATATGAGCTTGAAGAGGCGCACTAAGTGTGGACTACTTCATTAAAGCATCAAGTACATTTATGTCTCGGAGGTGTAAGAAATGCTATCATATGCTCTTTTTTATAACTTTTAATAGTGTACCAACCTACTAAAATACAAATAGTCAAGCACAAAACAGAAACAAAGTAAAGGTGGATTGAGTGCCATCTTTCGACCTCTGAATGTCTTATTGTAAACCGCAAACACTTTCTTCGGTTGAGAATTTGATTCTTAGGGGTTCAATTACTCTACAATTTTCCCGTACAATTTCTTTGGCGAAGGAATCACTGGTGTCCAATTTTAGAGTGGGTTGAAATGTCTTCAAAATTTGAAGATATCTTCAAAGTAATAAGATTTTGAACTCATGCAGACCACAATATTTAACTTATTGTGGTCCACAGTAACTGCATAGAGATGCGTAATGAAGTAGGGTTATTTATCGACTCTAGACCAAAGGGGAGGAGGCTTCACATTGGCGAATCAAAGCTAATTCATAATGTATGTGAGGATGCTGGAGTAGCTTTCTCAAAAATGCGACCCTGTTCTCTAGGGACAGGGCCTCTTCTAGCATAGTTACTTTGTTAAACTACCAATCAAAAGGTGGTCGAAGCAGAACATAAGGTGAAAAGTGGAGTTGAGACTTGTCGTCTGCCTTGAATGAATTCTCTTTTTTGTCAGATATTTTTAGCATCTCAAATACCACTTTGAAAAAACATCTCTCTGAGGATTTGGTCTAACCAATTTGAGTGCCATGCAAAAAGTGGGCTGATCGTTGGGAGTACTTGGTGTGTGTGTTCTGCAGATAGTGGTGCAACAAGCAGCAGCGCTGGGATGCACAGCGGAGGTGTTTTTTGCCAGGACTCGACCGTCATATCCGCCTGTCGTGTGCGACGAAGGTGCATACCATTACATGCAGAGGGTGACCGCTGACATGCTGGGACAGGAAAATGTGAAGCTTTCCCCTCGGGTGATGTATGCGGAGGATTTTGCCATGTACCTGAAGAAGATTCCTGGAGCCTTCCTCTTTGTCGGCGCTGCTAATGCCACACATTCTGCTCACAATGACCTCCACTCTCCCCATTTTTATGCCAACGAGGATGTTTTGCCAATTGGGGCTGCGTTGCACGCCAGTTTGGCTCTCTCCTTCCTCCAGGGGCGTGCTGCTGCCGATCTCAGTACAACTGGAATCTTCTTGTAAAATTCTCCGTAGGACCATGCTCTGCTTCCTGGGAAGTAGAACGTTTGAAGCCAGTAACAGTAATCTTCCAAAAGTTTTATATCTTCCTATTTTCGGAAGATTGTTGCAGTTTTAGAGGTATGACAGGGGATACTTTTCCTGCGTTATTGTATTTACTCGGCCTAGAAGTTCATGACATCATGTATCTCCTCAGGACAGGCTTAAGAGGTTCATGGCAACAAAAAGTGCTCAACTGAGGCGTCTACACACATTCAAATAAGCATCTGATCATGGTTTCTAGCAGTAAATTGCTGTAATCTTTTTTAGGGCACGTTGGCAATTGAAAGAGAATTCCAACGCATCTTAGCGTGTACGGAGTATGTTTTAGACACTGTAAATAGAGTATGAACTTGTAACCCCTAAGAGTTTGGACATCCACAGCGTGGATCATGAATGTCTTCAAGAGCTTATCATTGGAGCTACAGGTTACAAATGAAGCACATCCAAGTATTTTGAAAAAGTGATATTTGTCTGTATTTCAACAATGTGCCTAGTGTGGTCTCTTGGTGCTTCATGATTTTTGTTCTAGGTTTTGAATCGACCCATGTAGGGATGGGAAGGAATGAAAAACTTGCAAAAATGACGATTACATGTCTAGATTCGTCTCGAGCAATAATTATTTGGCCTAAAAAGTGCCAAATCTACATTACCCTAAACTCTTCGGCCTAACCCATAATTGTACTCCACTGTACAGTGCATTTACAGAGCACCCAACCCTCTCTATTCAAGTTTCTGCTTGTGCAACTAAGGTTTTTTGATCAAACCATGTAGATCCCGTCCACTACGCCAAGATAGGTGTCCTCATTCTTTAAGCATTGCGAAATGAGCTTCATTCTCTGAATTATTCTGCCCAAGGCCGGTTCCATGTTTGCCGTTCAATGTAATCTTTCTTTGCTTCAATGATCATGCAGGAAGTAGTCATGTTTTCGTAAGCGTTCAGCCTCAATCCACGTGCTTTGTGCAGGAGCATTACTTCTGGTGTACAGTACTCTATGAAACGGACATTCTTGCGAACTGCAGATGATTATTAACAGAAACATGTAGCTTCAAGTATGCCACCGGCACAATGGAGGATTGTTACAGGAAGGTTGGAATAGGTAAAAGCTGCTTCGACGACCTCTGGAGATGATGCAAAATCTTAACTTACCACCTTTGGAATACTGATTTTTTCTCGGTAAATCGTGGCACCACTCATCAGGATATTTTTAGCGAATTATCTGAAGTCTTGTTGATGTCATCTCTCCTCCTTGGCAATGGTTTCATTCTTTGAAATCAATTGTTGGATACACTGACCTTCTTTTCACTCTAACTGTGCTAAGGTAGAATGATCCATTGTAGTCCCAATCCGATTCGGCAACCCCAGAAGAAGACCCCTGAATTTCGTTCTTTGTCAGCCTAATGTAACAGAAAGTATAATTGGTTTCATGTTAACCCTTAAAGGAGGGACTGGTGACCGTGGAAATCAACTCTTTTGGAACCGTGTCACATCATCCAGTTTTAAATATTCAAAAATATTCATTGGAGGTTAAAGTACTGTAGAAGGTCTCCCCTTTTCACACAAAATTCCAAGGATGAATAGTTGCAATTCTCTTCTACAAAGAGGGATTCTTTGTCATCCATCAGACATTGAATGTCTGTGTCAATGTTTATGGGTTAACTCCTCAAGGCCCAAGCAGTTTCTGTACTTTTTCACAAGTTTGAACTTTGATTGACAATATGCATAGTACATCAAGCTTATTACATGATGTCAATTGTACTTTTGAACTTCCCCATTCAATATGAACATCATAATATGAAATTCACTTAAATATACTTCTGAGAATGTAAGGAAATGAAGTTCTAACTTTGACCCGTTGAACAGGTGAGAGGCCCAAAACAGGCTCCTTGGGCCTTGAGGGGTTAAGTGTTGAGTGGTTTTAGGATCATATCCTTGGCACAATCCTTACAACCCTACACTATGTTTGCCCAAGCCTAATTTGAAGTTTGCCCCAATTTACAATCAGTGGGGTCAACTAAAATTTGTTGAAGTTGAAAAATTGGGTCAAGGATTATGGGCAACCAATTATTAATTAGCTCTTGGATCCAATTTTTGGGTGCCAAAACATCACCACATAAGTGCCACACAAGCAGCCATTGGATGAAAAGAGAATTGGTCCGTTTTTGAATATGAAGCATATAGATCGAGTTTATGGCCCAATTTATTGATCTAAGCACTATCTCCTATTGATTGATTTTGGTGATTTATTGGCCAGTAGTTTAAGCCTTAACATAAAGTGGCTTTGTCTTATGGTAATTCACCTGAGAAGGACAATAGAAACAACTAGTTGCATTTTGATTACATAGTGACTACACTAATAATGATATTTAGTGCTATGTCACATATTTAGTGTTATGATGTTTAGTGCTATTTACTCTATTATTTGACTCATTAGAATTCTCATTTAGTTGACAAATAGTATTTAAGGTTGACATTCAGTGTTAGTAATGATATCGGTATTCTGGACATTTAATGCTCTATAAGTCAATATGAACAATACAAAAAATTAAAATAGTTGACAAATAGTGTTCATATTGACATTTAGGGTTAAACTTTGTAATTAGCGTTGCAAACACTAATTTTGTTATATGTATAGATGGTCAATTTAATTAAATTGGTGGTATTCAAATGCCATTTTTCAGACCGCACTCTTTGAACTGTAAAACGACATCTAAGACAGTTATAGATTTCAAACATCTACGACACTTATAGATTTCATACATGTAGAGATGGTATAGATTTCAAGATGCATAGTCTAAACTATCTATGACATGTCTAGATTTCTAACATCTAGGATAGGTTTAGATTTCAGACCATGCCAAAGTAGTGAAATGGACCACCAATTTTCTAGAATACCGCTAATTTACTAAAACACCTCCATTTTAATGAAATTGACCATATAGAGTGATGATATACTTTCATTGGGCAAGCAAAGTTGAATTAATCCCTTAAGGATGAGGGAGTAGTGTAGATTTTTAAAATTGTAGAGGTGTATGATAAAATATAACTTAGAATAATAATTTTATGACAACTTTGAAAAAATTAGTAAAATATGATCTATAGATTATAAATTTTGGAGTCTCTACTTGTTTATTTGCATGATATTCCTTCTAGGGATGATGCTTCTATCCTCCAATATGTTATTTGGTAAGTTGTTTGAGATTAAATTTATTTTCATCTTTTATTACTTAGCTAATATTCTTCACTTCATCACTTGCTTTCAAGATTGTCTAAGATTTTTCAATGTAGGCTTGTTGATATCTCTACTATTGGGTCTATTGTGAAAATGGAGATGGCATCTATTAGGATGTATTTTCTTTTGGATTCTTGTGACTTAAACTAGGACACTTTTATTTTTAAATTCCAAATTTGAACCTACTAAGTTTTAAATTCCATGGTTACCTCCATCATTTGCTTGGCAAAATTTAGGGGGTCCAAATTTCACAATTTTGACCTGATGAAGAAACCTACACGTATTGATCTAGAAGTTGCTCTAACATTTCAAAAGTTTTATGCTAAGGTGGTTTGTATGGCTATAGATGCTAGGTTTGAAGACAATAATATCATTCCTGCATTTGAGGTCCTTAACCTCTAAGTGCCCTTATGCCCCAAATCTAGCCTCCCTAAAATGAAAGGTTGACATGTTTGATTATTATAATCTTTTCAATGATACACTAAAATCATTTGTCCTTTCCTCCACAATTCTAGGCCTATCTTCACTACCCATCAATATGGTCAATTTTTGTGGATCTAGTTTTGGATGATAGTTTGTTTATAATGAGTTCAAAAGGGTCTAAATTTTAGTGAATATGATGTGGACGCTCAGGGGTTAATCCAATTCACATGTCTCACAAACAGCTTTGTTTAGCACCATAGGAGGTTGTACATTTAGATCTTTTTTTGTAGAAATACGGGGAGGAGAAAAGCCAACTTGAGGAAGAACCTTTCTTAATATGGTAGATGAAGCAACTTATAAACAATAATTTTATACTTGCAAGGAATCATTGAATGGATGGGCAAAGCATTTGGGAGTTTATAGGCTTCAATTAGTTGGAGTCCATCTTTGAAATTGAAGTATTTTAACTTCTAACCCTTTGTGAAATTGCAAAGTGGCAATGTCACTAGTAGAAAACAACATTGATTTCAACAAAATTCAGCTAATGCAAAATTTTATTGAAATCAACGTTGTTTTCTTTTAGTGTGTGTAAGCACTATAACATGTGAAATGGGGCCTTCTCTAGCTATGTAGAATAACATTAACCCCTAAAGGACTGAGGGGGGTTTTAGGGAGATATTGTCAAAAATTGTAGTTTTTTGGTATGTTATTCAAAAATTGAATTTAAAAAAATATTTCAACTATATAAAAATGAAATAATGTATTTTATGAGAGTGTGGAAATTTTTTTTGCCCATTTGAGAGCACAGATTGAAAGATTATAACATTTGAAGTGAGAAAGAAAACTTTTTTTTATTCTTGCAAAATAGGGTCAATAGGCTTTGGGCCTTTTTGGAAGAAAATTTTAGTTGTACACAAAAATGAGGATTTTCACCATTTGTAAGTGTAAGATGTTAGGTTCACTTATGAAAATTCTAGAAGCAAATATAGAGTCCAACTTATTCAAAATCACCCTACAATGCAAAGACACTAAGTGAATTGGCAATAAACTAGTTGTAATCAACTCCTGCTCGATATTATGAGCTTTTGGAGGTGCCTTTCCACAATCCAAAATAATCTTTCCAATTTTGCCCTAATTTTTGTCAATTTTGAAATTTCTCCTTGTTTAGCATGCCATGAAATTTTAGTTACCCTCTATAATTTCAAAAATGAATTGTAATGGTTTTATTCACAATTTGCACATTGAAATGGTACATCCCTCAAAATTCTGCAATTGCAGTAACGTAAATCTAAATCTATTCAAAAGAATCTACACATTTTTCATGATGAATCCATATAGCGATTTCACTTCAAGTTCTTCAAAAAATCCTTCAAGATGTTTGCATCAACTATGATTTTGAATGTGCATCCTATGCAATTTGAAATGGAAGTCCCAACATTCATTACAGAGAATTGAGAATTCACCATGTTGTAGCCAAGATGTTTCACACCTTCTAGCCACTCAAGAAGCATGACCTTATCAAATTCAACAATATCAATTGTAAGGTATTTTTTCACTTAAACTTTATTTTTTCCACAAAGCACCTTTAGTATAGGGGGTCATCCAAGGATAAGCCAACATAGTCTATTGTATGTGTCTAATGTCACTTTTTCAAGTAGATATAAATAATATGTAAACTAATCTCAAACAACATACCAAGAAACATTTGTCTATTCTTTTTCTCTTTCTTTCCCCACCCTTATCCCCAAGTTCTCTCAATTTAGTTGGTAGTCCATTACTTATATATGCAGACACAATGATATGACTGTCACAGTCCTATATAGTGTTCTAAGGGAATGTCAACAATTCTGGGCAACAAGTCAGGTTGGTCAACAAGTCTTATATTTATGCATGCTCTATGACCTAATCATATAAACAAAATAATACTTTTAAAATAGTACAAAATATTCATTAATTATTCCTTTTTATATTAGGGTCAACATGTCCAGTAATTGCTCTTCATGAGCTTTTTGAACCTATATGCAAAATGCCTAATTGAGTCTGTTACAATGGTCAACAAGTCTAATATGTAGAAGTATAAAATGTTTAGGACTAGTACTAGATTTTGGTCCTTAGCTTTCTCCTTCTTTAAGATTTGGACAACAAGTCTAAAACCACAAAGTAAGTCATTCCTATAGTCACACATAGCCCAATGACCACGTGATTAGTCCTATAACCGTGGGTAAGGGGGCCTATAAGCGCGCATCACACCCTATCACCGTGTGCACATCGGAGCTTTGCAGATTGCCACGCCTCCGACCTACTCCAACCGGTGTTTGTGGCCTACTTCTGATCGCAATCTTCTAGCGTCGTTTTTTTTCACACAACTCAAATTTCACTCACATCAATTTCAATTTCTGATTTGATTTCGAGTTTTAAGTACATCAGCCCAAGGTCAAATCTCTAACCACATTCGCACTTGGAACCACAAATTTCTACTCCAACTTAACAATTTCGACACAATTTCAACCTAATTTGTGTTCTACTTGGTCTATCAATGCCTTGCGATGCTCAAGAGTGCACAAATTGGAAAAATTTTAGAAGATTCGGTTGAAATTGATGTGTCGCTCCAACTTTCCAAACTTCGGCGGCTGATAACTTGCTCAATTTTTGTCCAATTCGTGAAACTTTTGCTCCTATCTTGACTTATTTTCTTTCTTCTTTCCAACGGTATATAACACTCCTTCTAATTCTTCTTAGATTGGAAGCAATAGCGATTTGAAGTTCACTGTTTTTGCACCCCTGTGGCTGCCGTGATTTTCAAAATTTGTGTTCCAATCCCCAGATACACAAACAAAACAAAAATTCCTTGCAATTCACTTGCCATAAATACAAACGTACACACAAATTTGCATAAAGTGGTTTTGAATTATGAGCATAAAATTGTACATGAATGATCTACCCGAAACACTAAATTTTTAATTTTTTTAATTTTCAGTTTTTAAAGGGAGGAAGATGGTGGTGGTGCCCCAATCATCTAATTTGGCACCCCATTCATCCTTTCTTTTAATTTTTCATTCAATCTTGTGTCCCATTCATCCACTCCACACCCCTTTCATCCTTTCTTTTAATTTTTCATTTGAATTCGTACCCAATTCATCCCTTTACCCTATTCACATCTATAAAAGCTTAAACTACTTTTTACTTTTACTATTTTTTTCCTACTTTTTATTTTAAATTATTTTTCTACTATTTTTCTACTATTTTTTCCTACTTTTCTATAACTTTTCTATAAAAAAGTTAAAAATAAACCTAAAAAGTAAATTTTACTATACTACATAGCCCTCTACTTAAGCCTATTGACGTCCCCGTCAATAGTACTTTGATCTTTTATTTCTTGACTTGTCTTGTTCTCGAATTCTTTTCAGATACATTCTATCGCTTGCCATTCAGACTTCTTCATCTCTTTCTAGAAGTTAGTGATTGTTGGTCCTCTAATACTCCTGCCATCTTGTCATAGGCTCATATCTTTTCTTAAATTCATTAATAAAGCAGTTATTAGCCCCGCACAAAAAGTGAGTAGTTGCTATAACTTCTAGCATTCTTTGCCACCTAGTACTCTGGTATTGCAACTTCAAAAGGATCTGGAATTCAAGTCTCAGAATGTCAAATTTGTTGACATTAATCACGACACCCTAATCTTTGCTAACCATCCTCAAGAAGTCACAAAATACTACTACTCTAAAACATATGGGATCTGTATGGGTAATGTGTTCTTCATAAAAATCCTCATAAGCTCGGACACAAGCTTGTGGGGAATCAAAAGATCTTGGAATCTTAGGCCAATTGTACTCCATTGAACCAATAGTTGCCTTTGGGTTCCACTTGTATCTTCTCTCACATGGATAGAAATGACAATTAGTGGTAACTACAATTGGTGGATCCTTCTGCCATAACGATGAAATCCTTGGGTAAAATCTTGTCATATAGTTTGTTTTCTGTAACAGAAAGTCCATAATCCTCCACTAACCATTCCAGTGCTTTCCATGAAGGTATGGGTCTTTCATCTCTAATGTTTTGAATCATCGCAAAATACTGACCCAAAAATCGACATGTCAAGGGGGATCCATGTATGGGAGTTTTCAATGCCAACCAAGTTGCAGGTCTGAATGACAGTGGTGGAAGTCCATGCTGTACAGTTTCCTTGACATTGTAAGTAAGTATGGTGCCTTTGTCCAACGCATCTAATGTCTTAGAGAGTCGAATGTATGTCTCTTGATTATTATAAATGTAATGTGTAGCAGTCAATTCACCCCGTTGTACAATAGCTTCACAATTGGTCACCGCTTTCAATATTGATAGTGTATCGCCTTGGTTTCTCTTGTTTTCTCTTAATTGCTTGAATTCTTGCTTCCACTTTTCTCTGACATCTCTCTGGGCCAATAACTCATGATTCATTTCAGCTCTATGATCTCTAATTATAACTCGTCTCTTAGAAACACTTGTCAAATCAAGTTATCTTCTATAATTTAGCTCCTTCTCCAATTGAATATAATATTTCAAAGCTCTAGCTCCCAGATCAGCAATGGGATAGAAAAGGTGAGACCAATTGACCAAAGTCAGGTCTCCACGTATAATCATCTCACAAAGGAGATTTTGCATGTTATTGAACTTTCCAGTTGTATCCCAGGCTTCATCAAACTATTCTTCTGACAGTTGTTGTCCCTTCTAGAAGATCAATATACTCAAACAAATATCAAATTGAAGCTCATATGCTTTGTATAGTGAAAAAGTTGGTGCAGACTCTTATTGTTGTTGCCATATGCATTGTTGCAATCTGTTGGTGAAGTTGGTTACTTCTTCTAACTCTTGGTACAACTCATCATTTGTACTAACCAACACTCTAACAGATTCTTCCAATGTTACCGTGCTCTCAGGAATAGCAACAACTTCTAGGGCTTTAGACTATTGTCTGAGTTCTTCTAATTCTTTTCTCAAAGTTTGAATTCCTTCTTCCATCATTTCAATTTGGGAACCTATAGCCTCAAGAGTGTCCTGAATTTGATTCTTTTCAACCCGTAATTCCTCATGTTCTTGCTTTAACTGTTGATATTCTTGTTTTGGGGCCCCCAAAGCTATCTTCATACTCTTGTTTATAGCCAATGTTTTGATTTTGGCACTCTCATAATTCTTTATTTGTTTTAACCAATCAATTTTCCGTAACTTGTAGGAGTTAATCTCGAAGTTATTGTTCTTCATTTATAGCACTTACAGGTTGTTCTTCACATTCTTCCATAAATTTTTTCCCATTATCTCCTGTAGTGGCCGGTGAAGAAACAACATTGATTTCTTGCGATGGTAACTTTGGTCTAGACATTGATGTAATAGTAAATTCATATTGGTAGAGATTGGAAATCATGGAGTCTAAGACTAAAGTCATTGGATTGCAGCTCTTTTTGGCAACTAACTCTTTTGTCATATACTCCAATGCCAAATGAGCCCAATTGATTTGTTCTCCCTTCCAAGATTTGAGTCCAACATAAATAAGCATATTTGTCCCAACTAGAGTATGTGAAGAGCAGAAGAAATGTTGGTTGATATAAATCATCCAATTTTCTAAAGTCTTATGTGATATTTTAATAAGATCCCAACTTGTTGTGATCTTGGCTTTAGCCCAATTTGTGCCAAATAAGAAATTTTTGTCTTTGATATTGAGCTTAGGTGAATTGGAAACTTCCATTCCTTCTGGTTTTAACTGAAGAGCTTCGGCTACAGTGGCTGGTGTAAAAATAATCTTCTTTCCTTGAATGAAGATTTCTCTTAGTTTGCCATACTCACTTATAAGAACAAATTCCTTCACCAAATTCATATCCGAAGGTGGTCCATAATAATGAATATATTCCCAGAGTCCAACTTTCTTAATCATCTCATTCTTTTCTTCCGTAAATTTAGATAAAAGCTTGACTGGGATATTACTCAATGGGATTGGCAAAATCTGGAGATTCCCTTTCTTCTTCATGTTAAAGATATTCACTCATTGAATCTGTTAGAAGAATTGGGTTAGGCTATCTTGACACTCAAAACAAGTTTGAAAGCAAGTTTGATTTTTATAGAGAGAAAGATTCTAAGATTATTGGACTAGGTTGAGTTCTAAAGACTTATGAAAGAAACTGCCTAATTGTTCTTTCTTTTAACAACCTAAAGGAAATTACTTTTAGGATTCTAATACTTATGTTATTTCTAAGTCTCTGAAAGAAAAATTGACTTGTTTTAGACAGTCACAAAATGTTTATATAGTTTATAACTCTGCCCAATCTGCTAACTTTCTTTATTCTCCCATATATTGTTTCAAATTCCTCACAATAAAATAAATTAGCAGACTCTCAACCTTACTTTATGCTCATTTTCTCTCAATATATTTTCAATCTTCCTTTCCTTTATTCAATCAATGCTTATTTCTCGCAAATCATTTTCAAGTCTTTCATTTCTCTCAAGACATTCAGCATTCTCATTCACAAACTATTATATTTTCTATTTTCTATGTGTATTGGTCATTTTAGATCAAATTCTCATTTTCTTATTCTTTTATCACTCACTAAGTTTCTTGGCAATAGAAAATAGTTTTATTTTAGAAAGACAATAATCTAACATAATTTTGACAATTCTAATACTTTTCCAAATAAGGTCTGTATCTGTAGTCTCACCCGATAACTGGGACTTAGCTGGCTTCACTCCTTAGTAATCAGATCTGTAAGTAGACACTTCACTCGGAAATATTGTTTAAAACATGAACAAACTTATAAATAAACAACTTCTACAACTATTTTCAATAACAATCTAATTTTGTCCTTTTCACTGTTTTTTTTGGGTTTTTTTAAATAGTTAGTTGTTAGTAGTGTATTAAACTTTTAAGAGTTCATTGTTTTATCATGTTTTTCAAAGAAGTATTGTATTTTAACTTTATTTTATTCTTTTCCTTTTTTCACTCAACAACTTTCTTCTTTCTTTTAAATTTGTCCTTTGTCTCTCAACCTTATTTATTTTGTCTCTCATTTTCTCTCTTAAATATTGAATTCTAAGTTAGTAAAATAATTCACATTCTAAACTCTTTGTTTAAATATTTCACTCTTAATTTGGACCAAGGTTATCTTCCTTTTGTCACTCACCTGAATTTTTATCATGTTTTCAGCAAAATAGGTAAGAATGTAAGGAAAATGCTTATAAATTATTCTCTTTAATTTATCATGCTCTCTCATCCTTATTCATTTGAATTCTTCTTTCTTTTTCTACTCGGTAATTAAAAGTTGAATGTTTATTATTTTTTTTCTGGCAAATTTATAAATGAATCACTCTAACTTTTATCATGTTTTCTCTTAAATTCTTTAAAACTCACAAAAAATTATATGTTTCAATAAAATACCTTCCTTACTATGAGTTTTTAAGAGAGATATGTTTGTATTTTTGAAATTTATTTAGGAAATGATATAACACCTAAATGCTCTAAAAGACTTGTGTACGCAATATGTCTTCTCAACAATGGATGTATGCTCTTCTCACTCTGCATTGCATCAAGAGTTTACAAAAAGAATGAAACATTTGGAAAGTGAATGCAAAATTTAGACACTCGAAACAAGATAGAAATGAAAACAAGACCAGACACTCTCATGTGTAATTCTAAAAAGACCTAATGCCTTTTTTATTTTAATTTTAATTATTTTAATTTATTATTATTGTTTTAATTATAAATTTATTCTTCTTATATATTATTTTTAAAATAAAAAAAAATTACTATTAATTTAAAGTTAAAAATTTCCAGCCTGCCCTTG
Organism: Straminergon stramineum; assembly: GCA_963920665.1. Taxonomy (NCBI): domain Eukaryota; kingdom Viridiplantae; phylum Streptophyta; class Bryopsida; order Hypnales; family Calliergonaceae; genus Straminergon; species Straminergon stramineum. The sequence continues at coordinate 19,424,512 of OY987263.1, read as the reverse complement.
ACTTAAACCATAACTTGCCCTCAAGTTATGTAGGGTTTAAGTCGATAACCATTATAATAGTTTGGATGGATTGTTCCTTCAAAGTCTTGTAATTCAATTAACCCATTAGGGTAAGAATTAAGAACTTTGTAAGGTCCAAACCATCGCATTTTAAATTTCCCTAGAAATTTTTGAAATCATCTATCATATAGTAACATTAAGTCGCTAGGCTATAATTTCTTAGGTTTCAATTTACTATCATAATAGCTTTTTCTATGATTTTGCATTGCTAATGTATTCAAATATGCTAGTCTTCTAGTTTCATCTAACTTTTCTAACATAGCATATCTTTCTTGTAAAGATTCTTCATCTCCTAGTCTATGCTCCATTGCAATCCTCAAGGATTGGACTTCTAGTTCTATGGGCAAAATTGCTTCTTGGCCATAGACTAATTGAAAGGAGGTGCTTTTAGTGGTAACTTTGTAGGCTGTCCTATAAGCCCATAGAGCATCTAGGACTCTAGCATCCCAATCAACATTAGATCCTTGAATTGTCTTTGTAATAATTTTACATAAGATTCCATTTGTTTTCTCAGTCTAACTGTTTGCCCTTGGATAATAAGGACTGGTCTTTCTATATTTAATAAAATACTTTCCAGTTAATTTGGCAATGGTATCATTGATAAAATGGGTACTCCTATCACTAACTAGTTCTTTAGGGCACCCAAATCTTGTGATGATGTTTTCATACAAAAATTTAGCTACTATATTAGCATCATCATTTCTTGTAGCTAAGGCTTTAGCACATTTAGTTACATACTCTATAGCTACAAGAATGTATCTCTTTCTTCCATTTCTACTTGGTGGTTTGATTGGACCTACAAAATCTATGCCCCATTTTCAAAAGGAATTTGGGCTAAAATGGGTGTTAAAGGCATAGAAGTTGTCGGCGTATGTTTTCCTACTCTTTGACATGGGTCACATTTCTTTGTAAATGTCGCAGCATTAGCAAACATAGTAGGCCACCAATATCTTCATTGCAATGCTTTTTGAGCAGTGACTAATCCAGCAAAGTGTCCACCACAGACATCATTGTGACAACCTTGAAGGATGGTGAGCACCTCATTTGGATTAATGCATCGTCTCAAAAGCTCATCCTTACCTTTTTTTATAGAGTGTTCCAACTATTAGAGTAGAAGGAGCACTTTTATAAACTAACAATTTCTTTTGCTTTTTTAGTGTATTCAAGAAGAAATTGTCCCATTGAAAGGTAATGAATAATATCAGCATACTCTACCGGAATAATATCTACTTGAAATAGGTCACCATTTGGAAAATTATCATTAATGGGTTCACTTCCTAATTCTTGGTTTATTCGGGAAAGGTGGTTAGCGTTGGCATGACTCTTTCCTGGTCTAACTTGAATCATGAAGTTAAACTCTTGAAGTGGCAAGACCCATCTTGCTATTCTTCTACTTAATTGGGGTTTATTTATCATGTATTTTAAAGCATCATGGTCAACATGAAATACAAACTTATAGCCCAATAAGTAGTGTCAAAAATTTTGGACTGAAAATATCATTCCTAAAGCTTCTCTTTCAGTTATAGTGTAATTCTTTTCTACTACAGCTAATTGCCTTCTTGCAAAGTAGATTGGTCTATCATGTCCTTTTTCATCCTTTTGACTTAACACACTTCCTATAGCAATATTAGATGCATCAACATAAACTTCTAAGTCTTTATTCCAATCAGGAGGGATTAAGATTGGTGTAGTTGTTAATTTATGTTTCAATGTCTCAAAAGCTTTGGTACGCGTTGTTATCCAAATAGGGGTAGTGTCAAACTTTTTAGTCAATTCAGTCAAAGGAATAGCTATGTTGGCATATTTATAAATATATCTTCTATAATAGCCAACATGTCCTAAAAAGGCTCTAACCTCTGTAACATTGTTGGGTTGGGGTAATTGTATTGTTATCACTACTTTATCTAGGTCAGTTGCTATACCTTGGCTAGAAACAATATGTCCAACTAATTTGCCAAAAGGCACTGCAAATTGGGATTTAGTTGCATTAATAAAAATGCCATATTTTTCACATTGGACAAAACACTTTTCTAAACACTTTGCATATTTTTCTTTTCTACTATAGATACAAAAATCATCTAAGAATATTTCCATAAATTTTCTCAAATACATTTGGAATGCTATGGTCATTAACCTTTGAAAAGTTGCTGGTGCATTGCATAGACCAAATGGCATTTTGGTATGGGCATAAATACCCCAATCAGTAGTAAATGCCATTAATAGATGATAAATTTGAGCAATTTGAATTTGATTATATCCCGAGAATCCGTCCATAAAAGAATAACACTCATATCTTGCCACACCATCTAATGGTGTGTCCATAAAAGGTAAAGGGAAATGATCCTTTTTAGTTACACTATTTAATTTTCGATAGTCTTGACATATTCTCAATTTTCCATTCTTTTTAGGAACTATGACAATTGGAGATACCCACTCACTATATGGTACTTCAAAGATGAATCCACAAGCCAATAACTTGTCAATTTCTTCTTTGACCATTAAAGAGTATTTAGGGTTCATCCTATATTGTCTTTGTCTAACGGTTTTGGCATTTGGTTCTAATATAATATTGTGTTCACAGATTTTTGGAGGTATGCCTTTTAAATCAACATAACTCCACGCAAATGAATTCTTATGTCTTTTAAAGAATCCATACCAATATTTTAACTCAATTTTGGTCATTTCTGAATAAACTTTAATAATTTGAGGGTGTTCTTTAGTTCCTAAATTCATGTCTTGTAAGGGTGTTTTTAAGGATTCATTGAAATGTTATTTTCTCTTTACAAACATTGGATCACTATAAGTCAATAGATCTTCTATTTCCTAGTTATCAGAGTTTAATTCAGGTTCTAGTTTAGATTCTTGATTATTTGTGGTTATTGATTCTACACTTATATTGAATACTTCTGAGTTTTCGGGTGATTGCAAGAAACACCTGTCCTATTTTGTCACACATTGCATATTGATATGATTTTTGGCCATAACTTTTGTGTTTTGACTCCAAATGACTTGAGATTTATAGGGAAGGTACTCATAACTATTATAGACCTTGCCTAAATTTTTCGTAATTTTCAAAAATAATATACTATCCAAAAATAGAGCCTGATTCAATGTCACACTTGTCAGTTTAGAGGTTTTTAGTGCTATTTAGAACCCAAATAAAAGAATTTTGAGCTAAAATTTTGAAGAGATGGTCTACTAGTAGACTTATAGCTAATGGCCGAAGGAATTTTTAAAATAAGTAATTTTATGTGGTGTGGAAGTCTACAAAGTGAGCTTCTTTTTGCTTGCATTTTGAAACAAATAAAATGTTATTTTGGTGGTTCTTTTGGTGAATGGCCATCTCCATAGAGTTCTTACAAATTTCCAATTTTTATTTTGTGTATTTTTTTTAATTTTTACTAATTTTCCCTAATTAAAACATCAAGATATGTATTTTCTTGAGATTTGGCACTTTTCTAATTCTCCTACTTAGAGAATTTTTCTACACAATTCCTTCCATGGGTACCTTCATCTTAAAGGTATATACATTATTCATATTTTTTATATTTAAAAAAATTAATTTTCTAATTTTAAAGTACTTCCGAAAAAATCATGAGTACTATTGAAAACGCAACAAATAGGACAGGTGTTTCTTGCAATCATCCAACTTTAGGTTCTTCATGAATCTCAACTCTGGCACTAACTCAATATAGTCGTTGAAATTATCATTTGATTTCCCCCATAGTGAGTCCCATCCATTTATTTCCTCAGCAGTAAACACGGAGCTCTCATTGGCCTCATTTATCGTTGAAACATAAAATACTGCTGCTCCTTCCTGGTACCCAAAAATGAACTCTTGCTCTAACTTCAGCAGATCTGATGAAAGAGTGGGCCTCACCATAGGCATTGCCACAAGCCTGCAAAGTGGAATGCACATTTGTGAGTGTTTTTCTAGCTTCAACCTCAAAGTCGCGATAGTGGCCACAGAGTCAACCTTCTACAAACACCGTAACTCATCTTCAAGTAACTCTTTCTCTTCGTCATCATCATCAACGTCATCCATCAATAAGTCGCCTTCATCTTCACCGCCAATCTCTGGCTAAATTGTGTCATCAGTTACTAGAGTCACTAGAGCTTGTGCTTTTTGTATTAGAGAAAGAGGTGTTTCATCCATCTGCAACAACCATCAAATTCTTCAAAATCTCTAGGATATGGAAAAAATGATTCATATTATACAATAGCAAGTCAACTTTGAAGTATGAAAACAAAATCTTTACTTCAACACATAGAATAGTTATCGGTTATTGGTTTACATAAGGATTATTACAAAAGACAATTCAAACTAAGTATATGATCAAAACTACAATTGCATTAACTATGAAAGTATTCAAATCCCATTCAAATGGAATGGAGCTCAACACTATCATCTGAATCAGAGCTTAGGTGAATAAAAACCAACTCTTGCCTACCCACAATCCCACTACATGCACAATCGCAGAACTCTTCAAACTAAGGACTAGATACTAAGACTGAAGAGTGGCACCGAGAACTATACTCGGTACTAGAACTCTCTGGAGAAAATACTAGCTTGCATTTATGGATCTTTGGTCTGGAAAAAGTACTAAGACATGGTTGTTCCAAATGGTCTGCAAGACGATCGCAAGCATCCAAAATATCACTGAGGCTTACCAAATCGACATCTTCTTTTGGATAGCAATCACGGCTCATCATCTCATTGTCCACAAGTCTCGGAGTCATTGACACTACTTGAACCTCTACTTCTGCAACCTCCTCTTGTACAATCGGTGTCATTGATGAGGAAGCAAGCCTAGTGTTCTCATCAATAAGCTCCATCTACAAAGGCTAGAACAATGATGTCAACTTTTGAAATAAACATATTTTTTCAAATAAAGTATAGGATTCTAGGAAGAACCCTATTACATTAGTGGATTCCAAAATTGGAATCATACCCCTAATCTAAGATTCCAAAATAGAAGTCATCCCTAATCTTAGGAATAAATATCCTAAGTCCTCAACAATGAAAGAGCGATCAAAAATCAAATACGAATCAATTTTGATATGATACTCAAATTTTTAAATCAATGAAATATAAGAAGATTCAAAATCCTATAATCACCCCTAAAGCCCTAATATGAGTTGCATCTCTACCACGATGGTACATTCTTAATCATTGTACAAAATTCAAGACATCACCATGCATTGACTAGAGTTCAAATGCCTTTTCTATTAGCATTATAAATAAAAATTAAAAACTAGATAGATATTAGAAAGTGATATAAGATTCTACTAAGGCAAAACAATGAAAAGATAATAGGATTTGGTTAAAATAAAATTAACTAGATCTACAAGAAAGTACAATCTTAGAACAAACTTTGATTAAATACTAAAATGTTTGCCATGTTCTAAGGTGGGGAACCAATTTAAGGGGTATATGAAGGTACCCTCCAAACTACAATCGGACGTGATGATGGTTTTGGGAGTACCTTGCAATACTTGTATTATTGGTCACATTTACTACTTCTAATAACTATTTGATGTCTATTGATTCTCATACCTATATATTGTGTTGGCTATTAGGTTTTTCCATTGTGCAATCATCAATTTCAGTTCTATACACATCTCTTACACTCAAAATAGATTAAGAACTAAATTATAGCTTTTGTGATGTTTGTAACAAAAACCAACCCTCATGATTATTGTAAGGATAGTAATCTATGATGTCACTCTCTAATACCACAAAATTGCAAATTTGGGGTTAGAGTCACTACTTGAGCCATGAGCACCATGTTACAAGTGCCCACATGAAAGAAAGAAGACCACACCTTGTATTTTACTTTTCTTCAATACCGATTTTAGGGGTAGTGAGAGCTACCCCCCAAATTGGGTTTTTTTATAAGTTCGATCCATTTGACCAAAAAAAAATATAATATTCAATTTGCCCATTGGTATTATTAAATGGACTTTAAATTATCAAAGTGATAAAGCTACATTCACAAAAAGTGAAGAGAATAAATATAAAAATGGAAGAGACCATCTTTAGAAAGAGCTATAATCTATAAGTGTTGGTGTTTCTTCAAAACTAATATTCTGAGAGCATCAAATATGCAAATTGAACATCCTTACAAAGCATAGCAATACAACATTCATAGGAAGTTGTTGATTTTGAGAAGGACAAAAATCTGATGAATGATATTTCTTCAATACTAACAGGTTCATTCTTAAAAAAAGAAAAGATCTTCAAGTGGCAATGGCGGCAATGGCATGTAGCTAATTCCAATAAGGAGATAAACAATTTAAACTAAATCTATTTGAAATCAAGACCCATTTAACATGTAATGTAAAATTGTTGAGTTTCCTATGGTTGGCCGGGCTTCGGCGACGCAGTGGATAGTCATGGCTACAAAATCTAGCTTGTGTAAAATAAGTTGGTTGCAGTCTCATTCCTGAATTGCATTCGTGAAACACATTTTTTGATACCTTGGAACTATGCAACATAAACAAATTCAATATTGTCGAAAACTAAAGCTTGATTTGAAGTAGAAGTGGTGAACCTTCAAATGCTCATCAACATTCGACTTAACAAAGAGAAACTAAACTACAATGATAAAGAGAAACTAAACCTGAAATCAGTACTTGCCTAGTCAAATCGAAAGTTAAACCGGAGACCCTAAATTGCACCAAAACCCAACTTCTATACTTCAACCCTGTCTTAGAACTTATAGAGATCCTATGTAGACTTTAAGTCTTGTGAATAGTTTACTAGAACATGAGAATTTTAATGCGAAAATGTGCTCCACCAATCTAGTGAGATGATCAATCCACCGATCTAGTGAGCGGATTAACTCCACTAATCAGGAGAGAGGATTCAGCGAGAACAAGACTTCCACCAAGAGCTTCTTCCCAGATCCACGGAACTTTGCGGGATACAAGGTCCAGGCTAAATAGGAGCTGTAGGGACGAGATGATTTATAGTGGAATTGAATGATAAAGTACCGCTCTCGTACAACAAGAATCTCACTAGTCTACCACTACGTAAGAATTCGATCAATGAGAACCATTTTCTGGGGTACCGCGAGGTACCTTGAAAACCATGGTCGGGTCCGACAAGGGTTTCCAGGGTAGTTTGTAGTACCCCTGGAAATGGTTCGCGTTGATAAAATTTTGATATTCACAAGGTGTGTACTTTCACGCAGCCTGAGATTCAAATCTGGAAGGGATAGACTTGGGTTGTGTGAGGCGGATTTGCGCGGTGCTCCTCGTCCCTTTGAAAATCTCCAGGCGCTTGAATTTCTTCACAAGCTCGGCTCCTTGTAAATCGACTCGTCTCCATCACTCCTTCGCGTTGGACCTCAAAGAATTCAAATTTTCAGATCTTGGAAAGCGATAATAAAGAATTCTCGACGCCTTTGAAGGAAGCCCAACATCAATTTCACAACCTAGTCTATAGTGCAGGTCGCCAAAGCCTGAAGCAATGGTGCGTAGTGTAGAGATCCGAAATTTACAAGCCACTTATTTTAATGCATGCAACATCATGCTAATTTTATCGAATACATGTACTTCTTGAAGAATGCCAGAACATCTTCAAAAAATAAAAAACCAGCATGCAAAGGTCCATGTGACGGATCTCAACGAAATTGGCATTTGAAACAGTGAGTGTGAATGCAACGACAGAGAGATCTCAACTCCTCTAAATGCCACCGATAATCGCAACATATACAGACAACATCATTGGACACCTGGACCCCCACATTTGAAGCATTGGCGCCCAATGCGAGATCCGAAATTTGGGTAACTCATTGAAATGCAGTCCAGTAGTTTAAAAACACGCAATATTAGGCTAAAATTAATGTTAACTTGTGAATTTTTGGGAATGCTAGAACGTCCACCACAATCAAGGAACGGCAAGCAAGGTAGGAAGTCCATGTAACAAAACTCAATGCTCTCAGATTAGCCCAAATGACAAATAAGTGACTTAGCAATGAAGAAGTGTAATTCACTGCTTGGATCACCTTTGCTTCAAAATTAGATTAAATCAAGTCATTATATATTCAAATTAAATGATATGAATTTTTTAGTATCCATTAGAAACTGTAATCCAATTCTCAAGAAATCATTGAGAAGATGGACGAGATTTGGTATACAATAGTAGTTTGCCTTAAAATAATGTTTAAGTTCCTAGTCCAAATATCTCATGAAAATTATCTCAAAAGCCTTTAATTGTTGATGAAATTAAATAATGGACTATAGGTATAAAAAATTGATAGCCTCTATAACTTTGTTTATCCTACCTAAGTTTCAACTATGGTGTCAAATTTAATACTTGATTAGCATTTGGACTTAATCCTAAAAACATCATAGGATATAGGTGTATGGTCATTCATACTTTGGATCTTGCATGACATCTATATACATTCATTTTTAAGTAGTGATAGAAACACTGTATTAAAGAAGTCAATATATATGATAATATTAAAGAATAAATATTAGTATTAATTGCTAATATTTAACTAATGGGTGTCTTCTTTTCTAATGTTAAATATTTATTCAATCTCTCAATACTAAAGATTATTGAAATGCATATTCTTCATGACACAGGGTTGATAACAGAAGAATTATCACTTCCAACGCAATTTTCAAAACATAGCCATACTTCCTTGTATGTATTTTAAAATATAAGTGAAGGAAGCAATGTTTTGTGCTTATACGATAAAATGACATATTTTTGGACATGGTTGACATGTACAAAAATGAGACAACTATCATTTTAGTGGGATATGATTCATTCATTTATTTAAAGTGATCGTAAGTGAAAGCCTTGCAAGCGTTAAAAAAGTGAAAACGTTAATGCTAAATTCATAATAACTTCTTTGTTGTTGACCCCTTGAGGCATTTTTCCAATTTCAAAATAATAGTAGAACTTGCTTGAGCTAAATTATCTCTTTTAAATTATCTGCAATTATAATTTCCATATTGTACTTCTGGAATACTACCAATTAACAATGAAGGTTGAAAGATTCACTTTGTTCCTTCCTACGTATATTAGTCATATTCATTGCATTGAAAAGGTCAAAACAAATTAATGTATTATAAATTATTTAGAAATTAGATTAAAATTAGTCTATGGAGTAATGATAAATATTTTTTGCTTTGCGGAAATGATTATAGTAGATCCTAATATATTTCAAATCAGGACCCCTAGTCAGGACCTATAAGCCTCTTTTCACTATGAAATTAATGGTTCTTTATTGTGAACTTCATAGACGGAATCTTCATATTCACTAGGTAATCCTTTGATAGTGAAGAAGAGTATTCAGTGGGATCTCTTAGAATTATATAACAAATAATTTCTAGACAATGAAAAAAAGAATTATTCATTGTAATATTGAGAATAATATAGAATTATAAGCATTTCTAAAGGTTTCATTGAGAAATTGAACTTTGTATATTATATTTAAGAAATTGTTGAAGTATTTGTTGTAAGTCTATGAATGCAAATATAAAAATCATTGAAAATGGGAAACACATATTATAAGAGTAATTAGGATGTCCCTGCCAACTTCTATTCTATTGCACTACTATTACTACTTTCTCAAAATGCAACTCATTACAGATGTGACACATTTCTTTGTATTATAGACTCCATTCTCTACAACTCATTTCATCCTTGTGATCATATTGAAGTGACATATGAAGTCTACAAAAGGGATACATGCAAGTATGCGCTAAAATGAAACTGCTTGTCATATACGATATTGCATTGCCCAATATAAAATTTCAATGAAGGACAAGTGGTTCAAAGCAAAGCTATAGGATCAGAACTTGCTTACATTTGGGTTGTCTCTTGAAATATTTGGTATGCTAATGGTATCCTTCGTCATCTCTTGCAAACATTCCAAGTTCTGCACTTCAACATCCTCCTCTCCAGTAGTACTTCCTCTTCCATAGCTAAGGACTTTGCGGGGCCTTCTGGATGTTGCTTGACTTGTCCTCGACACAAATCTCTTTCCTTGATTCATCCTAGATCTTTTGAGTGCCTTAGATGATGAGAAATAAAGAGAGAGACGCCTCCTACACTTCTTCGTATGATTGAAAACTACAATCACAGAACTATTGCTACTTATGAGCATGAGGTGAGAGAAAACTACATCCACACTATCACTACAAAGTGCAAACAATACTTGAGGTAGAAGTACAAAAGATGACTCTTGTACTGTGAAACAAGATTCTCTTATATGCGCTTAGAAGTCGTTGCAACGTAGCCTAAAAGTGCCATCATAGAATAGGTTTATGACACAAGCCTCCATCAAATTTTGAAAACCATGACACCTACCTAGCAACTTCTTAATTGCACCATCGTTGAGTAGGTTTTTGGCACGCGCCTCCTCTACAATTTAAAAAAACTGGCATCCAACAACTTCTTCAATACACCGTCAATGGTGAATGTAATACACTATCAATTCTTAAGGACACTCTGACTCTCACATGTCCCATAAAACCGCATTATAATTAAGGAGTTTGTTAATTTGAATTGTTGCGCCACCCTTTTTAGTGCATGCACTTAGAAAGTAATTCATACTACTGCCGTAATCATTAAATGTCTTCCTAAAAGACGATGCTAATATGGTGATTAGAATTTGGCATGACAATCTATATCTTAATGAACTCTAAATGTTCAACAACTTGCTTCTCTTGTCCTATCTTCCACTTCAATTGATGGAGAAGGTATCATATAGGGTAAAGGGCTTTGCAAAGACAAATTGTCCAATACTTTACACCAAAGATTAGCTTCTCCCATTTTCAATATTCTCTGCCCTTGTTCTTTGTAGCATGGCTTCTATACGTGTAGATGGTCATGAGATTCCCCTTGTCTTTCCAGTAGATGAGGGAGGGAGGGCCACAGTTCCGAGCCATCTACTTCACGTGCGTTTTAGATTTCTGGAGTTGTCTATCTATGTTGAAGAAGAGAGGAAGTCCTAATTAGGAGAAGTGCAGGAGTTAGTTTCTATATTGAAGTCCATAGAGGAAACAAATCATTGTTGGAACCTATCTGTTGGAATTTGGAAACTATAGAGCCTATGGCCTCCCTCTAGCTATGGTGATTGTATCAATTGAGATTCTAAGTCAACAGTCGGATGCATCCATTGTAGATATGCCATACACCACCTATACAATATCTCCAAGTCCTTCTCACGATGTGTTCCCTGTTTTCCATAACAATATTGGTCTTAGAGCAGTGAAGGTTGAGAAAGTTGATGCTATCATAGAGTTGTCGAGCAAATCAGAAGGGGAGTCCCCATTGGATGGAAAGAGTATTTTGAACTCATAATTTGGCACCCCATCAAATAGTCAATCCTTCTCTTCATTATCCCGTCTTCTGTTGCATCCTAATGTAGTCGACCAAGTGAGCATAATGGAGTGTTTACAAAGATTAGCCACTATACATCGTTCTCGAAATGAGTTGTCAACAATGGATTTGAAGTGTATGAAGCACCACCAAGTGCAATTTCTTCCACCCATATTCAATGGTGATGTCATCTTTGAGTTGCCTCCATGTCGGTCATCTCTTTCTTCATCAACAGCCAAGAACTTGGAAGGAATGGACAAGCGTTACGACGGACACCCGTGGTGCAAGTTGATGACAACAAACATTCACAACTCCGACCACTTGAAGTTCCATAAGTCATATTGTGCTAGTCATCTTTCTTGTAAAGATCCAGAGTGTGATTACTTGCACAAGGCTTCTAAACCAAACAAAATTGAGTGGACTGGTTACATGAACTTTCCTTTCGCAATAGGGGATAATCCTCCCAAGGATTGTATTCTAGTTTGCAAGCTTTGTAGAATAACACCTAGGTGCCTTAGCACATGCAATGCTAGGATTTACTACTACTATAGTGACAATCCCAAAATGAGTAGGGCTGCTATTCACTTTGGTGATCATACTCACCTAGTAGCAAAGGGTATGTATAGAGATTCCACGGAAATGATTTGTGGACTTATAGCGGAACAAGTGGCCAAGACTCCTACCGCCACCAACTCTGCAATTGCTCTATTTGCTAATAAAGACTTCCTAACAAAGTTCTTGTTTCACAACGGAGATAGAGAGAAGGAGATGTTGAAGGGTGAGGAACTTGAGGAGGTTATGGATCGCTTCTAATATTTAAGCAGTCCAAATATACGTAATGTCATTTCTTCATTTCACTCAAACAATCGAGGAAGTGTGATAGACAACATCATGACTATGAAGAAAAAGTTGAAGTTCAAATTCATATATGACAGTGTCTTCCCAGGACAAGGCAAGGAGAAGGTGTACATTTTTAAGATGCTAACTGAAGGACCTGGAAGTGGTGTGGACCTTGTAAGGCGCATGCAACCTAGAGGTGATCTACAAAATGGATGGATGATGTTTGACCACGTGAAGCATGTGAAAGAGTGGACCACGATGGCTTGCCACGTATATGATCCTTAGTATAAAAAGGTTATGACCATTTCAACATGTGATATGCAATCTGAAGATATAGAGATCCAAATTCAATTTTGGAAGTGCTTGAATGTTGTCATGTCACGAAACAGAGTAGATCACCCAAACTTCAACGGGTTCATGGCAGATAGTGCTATGGCCAATTGGAATGCAATTCATATTGTCTACGGAAGTGGTTCTGCAGATGAGAAAATGGATAATCGTGAGAGGACATGTTTATTGCATTGGAGTACTTCTCTCCAAAATCACACCCAAAAGCACATCAAGGAAACATTTCAACAACAACACACAATCTTATATAAGCAGTACAAAGATTCAAAGACTATGAAGGAGGCAAAGACACGTTACCTTGTGATTCGGTCATGGTGGTTATCATCTGGTGCTGCTATCGAAGATGCACTTCATCACTTAGATCATTGGCTAGCATTTTGGCATTTCCAATATCAGCAGTGGAGAGGCTTCATGCAAATGGTAAGCGCATGTTTTCATTTAATATATACGTATTATTTGCACTTGTCAAATTTTACCTTGGCAAAATAAATATGTTTGTTTATGATTTGAAGTAAGCATATTTGAATTCCAAATAAGGGTTCATGAGTACCAATGACTTTAAATTTTACTTTTCTTTTTTCTATATAGTAACCAAAAAAGGGGGTACTATGAGGTAATACCAAACCCTCCGTCGAGTCTGACAGAGGTTTAGGAGTTGTATTGCGGTACCCCTATTTTGGGTTACTGGAAAGAAAAACAAATTATGAAAGAAGTGGTAGAGGGAAGAGGTTCACAAATCATAATTCGTGGAATAATATAAAAGTTGTAAGGCTCATCTACAGAGCAGTAGTAAATTTATTTATTTTTGTTCTCTCCAAATATATTTCAACTCATTTAAACAATACAAGGGGTTCTTCTGTTATAGTTCTGAAATGTAGTTGTTTTTTTATGAAATTTAATATGTGAAGTGATGTTTTGTTTCTTGAATTAATTATAGGATTTGAGTTTGGAGGAGATGGCGGACATGCCTTCATGCAATTTATCGGAAACAGTTCACAACAAGTGGCTTCAAATGTCTGGAAATCAAGGAAATAATTTGTTTGATGCCACTTGCAATGATAGTATTTGTGCATGGATGCAAATGACAAACTACCGTGCTTACTTGAAAGGACATGCATGTGGATCTAGTCCATCAAAGGGGGAGTTGAAGTTGAGAGTTGCAAGACGAAGTGGAGATCCAAAGAAAATGGCGGAAGCCCTAAACACATTACTTGGATCTGAAGGTGTTGAAACTCGCATACCTCATCTAGAAGGAGAAGAAATCTTTGGAAGCACAAAAAGGAAATTGGATATTCCCATCGGTGACAAAAGAGACTCCCATCGACCAGATAAAGTCAATTTCTCTCAACCTCGTATCCGAACTAGGTCCACTACGACAAATACCAATTGTTTGGATGGCAAGGGAAGAGAACCTCAAGCGAATACTTCCCATCATGTTACAATTGCATTTGAAAGCGATTGTGACACATCACAATGGCACATTGCAAGGATTAGCTACAAATCAAATGCAAAATGTCAAGCTCAACAACAAGGGTCAAACATGAAGTGCACTACCAAAATTGCAAGAGGACAAAAGGGAACCCCAGCTCCCACCTATCATGGGAGAAAGGAAGATTATGGGAGTAAGTGTGAAGTGGTGGTAGACTTTTGGTTCTGTGGGGATGACATTGAAAGATGTGTAAAAGGTACTAAGCGCAAGTGGGTTATAGATCGGCTTGAGTTGCTAGAAGTATGGCCTGTTTTAATTGGGAGTAATCTCAATCATGAGGAAATGTTGTTGTTGCAACATGTAGGCTTCCGTCTCCAAGAGCGTCCAACATTGTTGCCACGTCGGCTCTTCAACATGTCTAACATATTTAAGAGCGTTTTATATGATCACCCTCCTCTACAGAATGGAGATGCATATCCAATGGTTAGAAACAATCGAACCATACGGCGAATTACAAATGCACCAACTATAGAGCAATGGAACAAGTGGGAAAGTGCCAGCAACTTGAGAGGACAAATTGTTGGAGTGACATTTCTTCCTTTCCCTGGACTAGGTGCAATTGTATCACTATAGATTGGGGTAGACCCTATTAAAAAATGTATATCGAATTACTGTGGGTATATTCCCTATGTGCACATGTCCAGACTTCATGAATATGGCTATTTCTACTATTGGAGGTCGCCAACAATACGTGAATTGCAAGCACTTGTACTATCTATACCGCTACTTCTGCAAGATGGACATCCATGATGACAAATTTATTCATGCACCAAGTTGTAGCTTCAATGAGTTGAAGCAACTTCTAGTTCGAGTGAGAATTATCACAATCTCGGAATAGGCATGGCTACATTTATCTGTGTACTTCCCTCATATTATATTCATTCACATATATTATGATTGAAAGGATTTGAAGCTTATCGAATTGTCTAATGAATGCATTCATAGAATTTGGAAGTAGATCTCATTAGTCAATTGTTGTGAAGTTAATTCATGTAAATTACTACAATTATGTACAACCCTTAAACCTATTTTTGTAAAGCATGTATGGATATAAAAAAATTGTTTCCCTTTTTCCTATATTTGTCCCATTTGTAAACTTTTTCATTGTCTTTTTAATTCCATTGTTTTCTCCTAAATTCTCCCATTTCTTTCTAGGTTTTTTCATTATCCTTTTTTCTTGTTATTCTTTCCCATTTCTTTTTCTTTTCCCAAATTTTTTCCCTCCCATTTTTTTCCTTTCCCCATTTTTTTCTTTTCCCATTTTTTTCCTTCCCCATTTTTTTTCTTTTTCCATTTTTTTCTTTTCCCATTTTTTTTCTTTCCCCATTTCTTTCCCCCCCCCACTCTCTTTTTTTCCCCATTTTTTTCTTACCCTATTTCATTTCTTCCTCCAATTTTTTTTCCCCAATCTTTTCTTTCTAATTCATTTTGGGTTAGTCATTCTAAAAGAAATTCCAAGATGCCTCCATTCGAAAGTATAATTCAGTAATCATGAAAAATCAATTTTGAAATTGAAAACTATATAAAGTGAAATACCTAAAGATTAAGTGAAATGTCTAGCACAAATTCATATTGGCTTATGGTCATCATCTCACCCTACTCTTCAAGTTATCAACTCACCCTCCACATGTCTTCTTATACTACTTCATGTTCTAAATCCTAATTGTTATGGGATACCCAGCAGTCATTGTTCTTCAAATTCAATTTAGCGAGTCAAAATAACACCATAGAGTTTTTCGAAAATGACATATAGCTACTAGATTTGAAGCATTTGATATGTTATGTATTGTTCTAGATCAGGGTTGTTTTGTCGAACATGTTTTGGGGTTTGGGTGTCGAGTTGTTCGTCTGATGTCGCATGTTGTATAAGACGAGTGTTGCATATATGAGACAAATTTGACGAGCGCAAAATTAGGGTTTAGGATTTTCGGGCAGGGCAGCCAAATTTTTTATCTTATGTGGCGGGTTGTCAACAGTGACGTGGAAAGCTTTGACCACGTCACCATAGGCGACTGAGGGTGGGGTGTGTGCGGGTAAGGTGGGGAGACCGCGGGTTCCAGAATGAGGGCGAGTGTGGGTCCAAAATCTAGGGCGACCGCGGGTCCCAAAATGAGGGTGACTTCGGCTCCAACCCAGGGCGACTGCGGGTAAGGTGGGGCGATCACAGGTCCCAAAATGAGGGCGACTGCGGGTCCAAAATCCAGGGCGACTGAGGGTGTAAAGGTGACCGCGGGTGTAAGGAAAAGGGCGATCTTGGCTTTATGCTATATGCAAGGAATTTCTTTTGTTTCGTGGATGATAAGAACTTCTAATATACGACATAAATGCAATTGTCCATCTTTGAAAATTGGGTCCCAATTTCCAAAAGAGAGATCTTATTGAGTCCTTGTACCGGAAATGAGTATTTTTGTGAGGGGAAAGGCAAGTACATCACATCATAGAGTTCCATTGGAGATGATTTTCATACTCACTAGTCCATCCATTAAAGGTTAAGAGCAACTTCATTTGCCGTTGCAATTGCAAACATGGATATAACAACCATTTCAATCTTGCTCACGATTTAGGATCCTTCAGTTTCCATGTGCCATTGCATTCTCCTAAGCCTTAAATTAAGTACTTCACATTCTGTGGTCATTCACTCATTCATAGGAGCCTCTGAGTTCTACATGTTTTTATTACATATGGTTGGGAATTTCTAATTCAAATTTTCTACTCCTATTGAAGTGTAGAAGCCAATATTGCAATTGGATATAATAATTACACCAAAAATAGATACAAAAACAAGAAAAAAGTAAGGATAATTAGTATTATTGTATTTATAAGTTGTACACACTAATAGAGTAGTGACCCAATCTTATAAATGAACTTCTACTTCAATTGTACTTCCATGAACTTTGTTAAGATCTCCACGTCTATACTTGTAGAAGTCCACACTAAAGACATTGAACAAAACTTTGTAATTCTAACACTATCATGCTTTCATACTAATGTAGATACTACACAAAACTCATCTATAGGCTATTTGCTTATGAACTTAAGCTGGAAAACTTCAACACACCAAAATTATGCAAAAGCATTACATTACCACTTCACTACCTCTAAATCTATGTTTATAAAGTTACGGTGAAAATGTGTAATCACTAGGCACCTCATCAGCGTCAAGGTCAGAATCATCATCCGACTCCTCCACCCTATCATTATCATCACGGTTATCATTCTTGTCATCTTCCCTTTGTACTCGTTCATTTTGCACTTCAAGTTCTATCTTTGAGTTCACGTTCCGCACTTCAATATCCATGACGCCATCACCGCTAGTTTGCACCAATCGTTTAGTCAACCTCAATGCATCTTTTGTTCCATCAAGGTTGAATGTAGGGTGTCATCTACCTCTACTGGATTGCCCAATGTTTCGATTGGAATTGGCTTCACCCATGATGAATCCTTGGACAACATGGTTCTGTCGTTTGGGATTTCTTTGTAGCCTCTCCTACGTCTTCTTCAATTGCTTTTTCTGTCCTCTTGTGCCTTCACGCACGAGTAAGGATGATTCTCTAGGGCCAGAAATAGAGGAGGGTTGAGTGGGTTGCGGAGCTGAAGCATGGCCTTCATTATCAACTGTCTTAAGAGGACTATTATGCAAGGGCGGCCTAGTCGCACGGGTTGGTATAGACTTAGTTCGCTAGTTGCCCTAGCATTGTTTGCGTTTCCTCCTCCACTTAAGGGCACCGTACGATTCCGGTTCATAATAGCTTGCAAGGGCAAGTCTGAATCATATTCCACATTTTCTGTTCTTAAGGGGCTCTGCAATGGAGAAAGTGGAATGCTTGTATGCACAACATCTTCGACATCTGTTGGCGGTGTTGCCTCCTCTTGCCTTTCATTTACCTCAGCAACTTGAGCAGCACTTCGTAGGTTCATTACCCTTGTAGAACCCTAATCTACAACATTTAGAGATCTTGCTTCCTCAACTCTTATGGGCATTGGACTATTTATGCCTTCATTGGGATTGTCAAGACTCCTTGCCCGAGTCGGTGATGAATTTATTGGAGGAGGTACATTCCTATCCCTAGTAGAGACGTAGGGTTGCGGGGGCCTTTGCGGTGCACGTTGAACCTCCTCCTCCTCAGAGTAGTATATATTATTCTCAGCTGTAAATGTATTTCCATAGTTGTGTCTCCATGGAGGACTCTTTTCTCTACAAATCAGTCTTGTCCAAATATTTCCACGTAGGCGCTCTTCTGCCAGTCTAATGTTCTCATTAGCTCGAGCCCTTCTGACTGGGTCGCCATCCCCTGATGATCCTGTACCTAATGGCTCCTCATTCTCTTCCAAGGTATTTCCATCCACAAGGTACTTTTCGTAGAACATTGCAGGATTGCGTCCACGTTTCTCACGTTCAAGTTTACTGTTGGTGTAGATATACACCAATGCTTTCGCCTTGGATGTGGTTAGGTGATTTCGCACTTTATTGTGCACAAACGAATACATGCTCCAATTCCTTTCACATGATGATGTTGAGCACATCAAAGATAGAACTCTCATTGCAATTTTTGGGAGAACATTAGCACCCACAAGATTCCACCATTGATGAGGCATTAGTTTACACTGTGTAATATCAGGAGCCTCTTCTAAGGGGTCAAAAGGACCTATCTTCTCTTCGAACTGCATGAGCTCCTGCAATGCCTCCATGTATGATAATCCCAATGAATTGCTCATTTTTCGAAGCACCCGATTTAAGGCTCTTTTGGCCACACCGTCGTTTCAAAGGGTTCCTATTTCAATCAAGAAAGGATTTAAAAGTGCCCCTGCATATTGTAGGTCTAAGAAGCATTAATTTCCAACGAGCCTCGAATTGCTTCTCAAACTTCGTTGTAGTTTCATCATTTAGAAAAAAAGGTTCGTTTCTCAAGCTCCACACGTGCTCTTGAAAAGTCTTCATAACCAACCAAGCCTTAGGCATTGCCGGGGCTTTCCCATCAAATACTCGGAGAGCAATAATGATGGACTCCACCATGTGCAAAAAATTCTGACACTCCACCCAAAAAGATTCTGAATGAATGTCCTCCCGTGCTATAGTGGCTCGCACTCTCAATATATCTCCATTTTGGCAACGTTCCAAACTAGCCTCAAATTGCACATATGTCTCATCCATTATCACTCGCATCAATGCTGACTTGCACTCCACCACACATGATATCATGAGGAAGTTCATTGCAAAGCGTGTTTTAGAAGGCATTCGCAATGCCTTGTATGGGGAGTACTTTCGAAAGAGAGCCAATGTGGAATGGTACCTCTTGATGTACTTTACTATCTGTGTACAACGTCGTACTATTCTGGTCACCTTGACATCCTTTGCCTAGTCTTCCAAAAGCAAGTCCAAAATATGTGCTGCGCATCCTTGGGTATACATGTGAGGATATTTCTCTTGTAACGCCTTCAAAGTCCCCGTCATGACAATGGCATTGTCCGTACATAGTTGGACAATGTTTTTGGGGCCAACCTCTTCTATGTATTGCACCATCATATTGGTTGTGTACGCAATATCCTTCTTCTCCCCCGTGGTGTCCACTGATCCAAGAAACACATCCCCTATAGGACACATGAGCATTAAATTTAGTAATGGACGGCTATTAGTATCAGACCAACCATTCGGACAGATAGTCGCTTTGTAAACTTTGATAGAGTGCTTTGTCCGCTCAGTGACCATTTTAGAAACACTTTCTTTCTTTGGCTCTATCATTCTTGTACGCAAAGCATTGTATGAGGGTGGTTGGTATCGTAGTCCTGATGCCGCTGTCTCTTTCACTGCTTTCACAAAGGTAGGATGGCGCGCAACATTGAATGCAATGCTAGCCTCATAAAAAAAGGAAGCCCACATGGTATCTAACTTTGCTCTCGTGCTACTTTGTAATGCCTCATCCATGCTAGTTTGCCTAGAAATGGAAGGGTTATTCCTCCTTCTCAAAATTGTTTGAGGAGTGGAATCTACTAAATCTGTAATAGGGAGCATTGGTTCGTTCGTAGCACTAGGCTCCTCTGACCTCTCCCTATCCCCCTCCAATATAGGCTCAACCACAGTCTCATCTACAACATCAAATTATGGAACCTCCTCATGCATTTGTTCAAAGCTCATTTCCTTTGGAACAACCCCATGACAAGTCCTAAACTTTTGCAATACTGCCCATGGGATTTTATTACATTGCTCCGATGCAGTCCTGCCGCCAAATCCAAAGTGACAGAATGCCCGCTTTCGTACAAATACGGAGGTCCACCCACAGAAAACACATGTTCGTGTGTTTCCCGCAAATTGATGTTCAATGTCTACAACCAACCAAGGGTCCCACTACTTCGTGGCTCTCCTTGTATTGCTAATGGAAGTCCTGCTCCCCTCACCCCGACTAGCCATATTGTTCCTCGCCTATGAGTTCTTCAAACAATATTATCATATGAATCAGAGCCTTGATTTTGAAAAAAGAATGGCAAAGCCACTTGCTTCAAACGGTCTTTTAAACCACACAAACCAAGTCGTTGCCCTCCAAAGACCCAAACATCCGCAAGAAGCCTCTTTTGAAGATTCAAGCCATGAGTTCATCCCTGAAGCAAGGTGAAAACCACAATCCGGGCCTTCAGCTTTATACTGCCGTCCTGCTAGCACTACAAGTCGCCCCCTGAGAACCAGAATGCGTGCAGGAAACGGGCGACCTCGTAACAGGTGCACTCGCCCCGTGGGCGACTGCGGGTCAACGGTTTGCACTAGGAGCGCACATGTAGATCAAAGGGTGACTGCGGGTCGACTGTTTGCACTAGGAGCGCACATTTGGATCAAAGGGCGACTGCGGGTCCAAGGGGGGCGACTATGGGTTGAAAAAGAGGCGACTGCGAGTAGAAAGAGGCAACTGCGGGTCTTGGGGGGGGCGACTTCGGGAAGAAGGGGGCGACTGCAGGTCCAAGGGGGGACGACTACAGGTCGAGGGGGGGGGGCGATTGCGGGTAGAAGGGGGCGACCGCGGGTCTCAAGAGGCGACTTTGGGTACTTGAAGGGCGACCGCGCTTACGCTTTAGGACCCAAGGCCATTTTTGTTATCCCGTTAGCGTTCCATCACTAAGTTTCTAGATGAAAGTCATCCTAGTTTAGATAGAGATTTTATTAAACCCTAAACACTATCCAAGGGTTTGACGTGGTATTTATAGATACTTCAAAAAAAGATTTTTGGGAGTATGGTCATAGACTTAAAGAATGCAATTTTTTTTTTAAACAACCACATGAAGGGAAACTCATTTCAAATCCATTCCAACAAACTTAATAAAAAATAAATAGAATTAGCTTGTACTCAAATGTGGAAAAAATTAAGAACTTTCTCTTTCAAATTAAAAAGAAAAATGGGGGACAACATTGGTTGATCAAACCATATACATGGAATCCACAACTCAAAATGTATAACTTCCATTTCTCTATCAATTCCAAAAGTATTCTTTTGAGTACCTTTTTATGATGTTTTTTCCCAAATTATAAATCTCAAGAAGAGTCCATGCATTCATGAGGTGAAGGGCATGGGAATGTTGTCATTTACAATATGTTCAAACCATATGCTAAAATACAGAAAAATGCAACCATATAAACTTATATTGAAACTCTCATGGATGATGCAGCTTAAATTTATTGAGGGTTCTTTGTGTAGACTCAAAGTTACTAGAATTTTTTTTTTTTTTAAAACACTACACAAATTTAATAAGAAATTAACATTCACATAACTTGAAATCATCAAAATTTGTCAAAAATTCAAATGTTTGGATCCAAATGCAATCACATTTTCGTACACAAAAAATAAAAATAAAAATAAACATTCTTGTATTTCAACAAAAATAAGGACAAAGCCTTTTTCTTCATATATCTTGGAAGAAGTACATAGTCATAAAAGAAACAAGAGCCACCTAATTTATACTCCATCCATTTCCCCTTGTTCTTCCCTTTTCTTCTTTTCCAATTCTATTTGGGCTCTTGCCACTCTCTCTTCCCTCTTCAAAAGAGTTAGGTCATGGTTCCACATCTTATTTTGGATCCACCACTTCTTGAACAATGACATGAACCTGATGTGTGCCTTCGGCTACGACATCTTTTCCTCCAACTTCTGTTCCAATCTTTTCACAGAAGCTAACTTCATCTTCAACTTCTCTATTTCCGTAGTGGATGACAAATCTTCAACATCCACAGACAATGAATCCGATTGCAACGACCGGTCAATAGGATCTGCATCCTTCATCTCCTTCAAGCGGTTCAATGTCAATCTTGCCTTTTCCACACCTCCTTTTTCAATGGCAAGGTTGTTTTCTTCCATCCTACATTTTCCCATTATTGTTTGAAGTCGTTCATCCATAACAGGATTGACATTTGAACTGGAACCTCTATCTTCTCCCTTATTGAACTTGAGGTAAAATTGTTCTAGTTGTTCCATTTTTCTTTGTTGGGCTACCAAACGAGTTTGTCCAGCTTGAATTAGTTCTTTGAGGGTGCCCACTATCATAGCATAGGATAAGTAAATTCCCTATTATGCTCACAAAAATCACTCTAGAGCATAACGAAGTGACTCTAAAGATCGAACCCACGAGATTTTGTGAAGTATTTACTTGATTTGGGCGAGTAAGCGCTCTCACCCTCTAAAACTTCCTTTCCGGTCCTAGATCTAAAACCGGAAACAAACAACCACCAAAAGGATCAAGACTGGATTACTTCCTATCCGATTCTTTAAATCCTCTGGTTAACCCAATTCTCCCAATCTCCAAGACCTAAACAATTCCGGTCCTAGTACTACTCTGAACCAATCCGCTCCGACTGGTTCCCGTATCTCCTCAACACTCTTCCGGTTTAGTTTTGCCTCTGTTGGACCATCAAAGGGTTCGCCGCTTAGGTTTTGAGTGGTAGGCCCACTACTCCTTCTGCGGATTATAGTGGTTGAAGACCCACTGTTCTCTCCCCTCCTTTTCTAACTAACTCGAATCTGGTTTGATCCCTCACAGCAATCCGGACAGCGATCCGGAATGCAGGTCACACAGAGATCCCCCGTACGATCTGTTCTTACTACAACAACCTCAATGCCAACTCCTACCCGTGTAAAGCTAGGTGGCTACAAGTGTACTCGTCCGTTCCAACAGTAACTAGAATCATTCCATTTACCAACTAAGGTGGTGAGACCTCTTAGAACATCGGACACTCAACCGGACTACCCGTCTAGGAGTTCTAGCGTGACTATGGATACCCTCCCTATCTGCCTCGCCTAACAACGGCTATCTCACCCGGAACTTCAAAACCCTAGATCTTGCTGAGGCACTGAAATACACTCCCAACACTTATACAACCTACACACACACTTAGGATCGTAAACTATCGTACTAAGGGGAGAAATCTAATCACAACTCTGCCTTTCGCCTTCCTAACTCCACATCATGCAAACCTGCCAAGCTTGGGAGACACACACAACAATAGAGCGCATACAAAGGTACAACAAAAATTGCAAAAAGAAGACTCCCAGCGTCCCTCGCGGGCGCTGACTATATACATTTCAAAAAGTTACAAATCAGCGGGAAAACTCGCGAAAGTTTTGCCGCCATCTCGGTCAAACTTTCCAATCCTACCTACTCCCAACTAGATCGGAACAGTTTCCGTATCCGTTCCTACTCTACCTACTCTATACATCCTAGGCCCCTATTCGCGATCCGATGGTCGCGCTGTCCGCTCCCGAGTCCATATGCTCGAAAACCTCGTTTAGATTCTGACTCCTCTCTATCTCTTAAGGTCGAGGAACCGGATTGCCTTCTGTAGACACGAGTAGTGAGTCTAAGTTGATGGCGTTTCTAGGTGTGCTGGCCTGGGTCGTTCTCTTGGACTTGGGGGTCGTATCCTTCCCCTCTCCTGTTGTCACTTCCGGGAACGAATCCGGGAGGGAGATATCCAAGAGTTGACTACCACGAGAGCAAGTTGCTCCCGACAGAATCCGGGTACTCTCCTCCATCCGGTCCGCTGCCTTCTGTGCCTCCTGCATTACCGCTTCTACCTGCTCAGCAAAGTCGTTGAGAATCCTCACCATCCGGGAACTAGATAACTTCTTCTCCTCGTGCACCTGCTCGTCAAACAACTTTGCTTTGGTGAGGGCCGTTCCGGTCTCCCCGAACGTGGCCTTCACTTGCTCCATCATCTGCCGAGCATCCTCCGCAATAGATTTGGTGGCTGCAAAGTTTTCCTTATGTACCAGGATCTCCGTCTTCATCCAATCCACCTCCTCTTGTAGCTGGCGGATCTCTGATTCCTGCTTCCGGGCCTCGACCAGATCAAAGATACAACCCGCCACCTTTTCCGGTAGCTCCCGGTCGGGTGCTGCTCCCACCATCCTCCCGATTGCTACCAGCATCTTCCTTTTCATCTCCCAATCCACTCGTATGTCGCATAAGGTTTTTACGAGTGATCTGAATGGATCCTTGGGATCCGATTTTTCTGACACCGTCTTCTCGACCTCCGGCTTTTCCTCTGGGTCGGGGGGTCGCGAGCGGGCGGCGTCCCCCTCTTGTTGGGAGAGGTCGTCTTCTGCCGTTTGATGGGCGACATTGGTGCCTCCTCTTCCTCTGACTCATTGTTCTCCTCGGGATCGGAACCGGATTCCATCTCCTCATTCGTTTCTGATTCTCCGTATTTCAGGAGAGTTTCCTGAGCCTTCCACCTCTTCTCCTCTGGTGCGCTCAAGAGCTGGTGAGAATGATAGAGGTGCATGAGATAGGGGCACACCGGAGTAGCCCTACTCTTCCTACGAGTTGGGTGACTAGCTCGGAAATGATCCGAGCCCAGTCAACTTTCTGATCTCCTCTCAAAGCGCCGAAAATAGTGTTGGCGAGGGAGATGGTCACCCTCGTTGGTTTTTCCGGATGAAGGACCGGAACTAAGAACTTCAGCAGTTGGCGCTGTCGCTCATCGATGCAGTCATCCATCGCATATCCGTCTTTTGGGTTGACTGCTCCCCCGAACTTTCCACGGCAGAACTCATCCTTCTGGCTTGCCATTCCTAGCCCTCCTACGCGGAAACTATAGGCTGTTCTCTACATGTCTTCCGTCCATAGATGTGGAACGGCTCTTAGAGTGTTGTCAAACTCATTGGACAGCTTGCCCAAGAGTTCTCTGACTATGGACTCTTCTTTGAAGCCCTAGGGTTTATCCACAAACCCTAGGCAACCCATGGAGGTTAAATCTTCCATGAGTTGGGACTTGGCTGGTTCGGTGGAGGGAACAACCGGAACTACCTTCTGGAGCTTTACCTCCGCTAGTGGTATACTGGAACTGGCTTGTTCGCCTCTACTCCTCCTAAGTTGCGGCATGGACACGGATTGGTGTGCTCGGGACCCTTTCCGATACTCCCTCGCTATCTCTCCTAGCCGCACGCCTCGTTCTTGCTTTCGCTCCTTGATCTCAACCGGTGATTAAAGCTCGAACGCTCAAAGACCACAAGTCTCGTAACAGACACTAGCACAAAAGACTGTCATGGGAAACTAATCGACAGGCACAAAGGCAAACACAGAGCATAGACAGCACTGGGCAAACAAAAATGAGAAAGAGTTTGATCTAGATAGCTCTAGTTCTTTTATAGCCGTTTGGACTCCTTGCCACCTCATTCTGATTCATTCTGGATCCGGTTCGTCTAAGGTATCCGGTCCATCCCTGTCCAGTCAGACATCCGCTCCTACCCGTCCACTCTTTGGAACCTGGATTGAGTAGATCTTTCCACTATCTCATTTTCCGCTTCTTCTTTAGATCTAGATGGTTCCTTAGCTAATTCCGGATACCTATATGTATTTTACGGTTAGCTTGACTAGGTAAACCAAAAAAATCGAAAATTGCATGTTGTGACACCCACATCCTCAACCTGAATCTCTTGTGCGCTTCGCTTCTCGATGATCTCGCACTCCCTTTCTTTTTCTTCAAGATCCTTTAAAAGCATCTCCAACTCCACTTTATAGAATTCTTTCGTTTGCCGTTTATTGTCTTCTCCAAGTACACCTTGATGTTCTTGTTCCATTTCATGCAATCCTTCCATGGAAGGCAAATTCATCAAGATCAAAGGAATCTCTTCTTCGGCTTCACTCTCCCCATCCAACCTATCTTCATTAATTTCTTACAAGCGAGCTTGCACATAATGGAACACTTCGTCATCTTCGGGACGACGGACCCCTATCGGTTCCATAGACATAAAAGGTTCTCCATCCGTTGGTGTGGTCCATTGCATGTTGCCTTCTTCGGATACCACCAATGCTAAGTTTTCTTCCATTGATGTATCTTCCATCCTGTCCCTAGGTTCAAGCAATGGCTCTTCATCGGAGTCCGATTCTCCAGTTGACGTTGACCAAACATAATCCTCATCTGCCACTCCTTCTATAATGTTCTTTTTGGGCCCTAGCCCATCCCAAGGATTATTTGAAGGACTCGCTCTTGGAATGTCTTTTGTACCTGGAAGCGTGACATTCTTGGATTTCTTGAAGGTCATCCAATCTACCATTTTCCCCAATTGTAACTCTGCATATACCATTTGGCATATGCCCATTGAGACTTCGCTTCGTGGAATTTTTCGCTTTCCGTACAATGCTCGGTACACTTCAATACATCTCTGGACAAATGCATCATCCTTGCAATAATGAAGATTTGCTTGGTTTTGCTTCACATGGTGAATGTGTCGATGGTAAGGGAATAGCTTGTCGATATGGCACCAATCCACACATAACTTGCAAGTCGTCAAGGTCCAATCAGAATTTACATGACAACATCCTCGATATGCCTTAGCCGTTGGGTCAAAAAGGGCGCGTCGTTGCCTGCTATGACGATCTCCTTTCTTCTTCGTCATCTTGTCGTGTCACTCTAGCATAAAGAGAACTAGACTTTTGTTGATAATATAACCAAAGAAATGAATTCGTAAATGTGGAAGCCACAACACGTGTAGATGCCCAAACTTCCCACCCACGAACTGGTAGTCAAATGCTTCAAGGCGGATGAAAGGCGCGGTGCGATGAAGGAAGTGACGACTTGGGAATCTAGTATCCCCTTAAATACCCGAAGTCGCCTAGGGCGTGTGCGGGAAGAGGGCACGTGCGGGTCTTGTGTGACCACGGGTCTGGGTCCCACTGTCCAGAAACTGCCATTCAGGAAAAATTAGAGTTTCTGGAAGGAGACCTCGGGTGCAGGGTGATTGCGGGTATAGGGGGGCAGTTGCATATAGGGCAACCATAGGTCTTTTCCTAGGCGACCGCGGGTACAGGGGGCGGCTGCATATAGGGTGACCACAGGTCATTTCTTGGGCAACTGTGGGTCTTAGATTCCAAAAGGTCTTCCAGTTCATGACAATGGGAGCGGCTGCGTATGGGGTGACCTCGGGTCAGGGGCGACCTCGGGTTAGGGGCGTTCGTGGGTCAGGGGCACCAAAAAACATGAGTTTGAGTTTCCGCCCTAACAAATTGGAAGGAAGGTGTTCAAACTTTTCAAGTACTGCTCCCCCTTTTCTGAGGATTAACTCCAGAAAATCCTAAGACTGAGGCATTCAATACTAAGTGATCAAAAGTTAATTAAGTAATAAAGAAAGAGAATTGGTTGACGAAGCGGAGATTTGGAAAAAGCCCTTCTTCCTAATATTTTATTTCTTCTTCATCCATCCATGTGGTCGTGTAAAATTCAACATAACCATTTCCTACTTTAATTTTTGGAGGGAGTACATTAAAAGGAGACCTTTCCTTGTGGGGGGAAACGATGTACAAATAAAATACTAAAACCGTGGGATGCATCAAGAGAAATCTTTTTATCTACATCAAAAGTGGTTTTAAGAAATGAAGACTTGGGAAAGCTCTTCTCCTTGACATTTTCTTTTTCCGCATGCTCATGTAAAATTCAACATGACCATTTCCTATTTTAATTTTTAGAGGGAGTACATTTGGAGGAGACCTTCTCTTTGGGGGAAATGAATAAATGATGTACAAAAAAAATATTAACACCGTGAGATGCATGAAGAAAAAATCTTTTGATCTCCATAAGAAGTGGTTTTTAAAAATGGAGACTTGGGGAAGCTCTTCTCCTTCACAATTTTTTTTTCTTTGTGCTCATGTAAAATTCAACATGACCATTTCCTATTTTAATTTTTGGAGGGAGTACATTAAAAGGAGACCTTTCCTTGTGTGGAGAAACGATGTACAAATAAAATACTAAAACCGTGGGATGCATCAAGAGAAATCTTTTTATCTACATCAAAAGTGGTTTTAAGAAATGGAGATTTGGGAAAGCTCTTCTCCTTGACATTTTTTTTTCCTCATGCTCATGTAAAATTCAACATGACCATTTCCTATTTTAATTTTTAGAGGGAGTACATTTGGAGGAGACCTTCCCTTCGGGGGGAAACGATGTACAAAAAAAATATTAACACCGTGAGATGCATGAAGAAAAAATCTTTTGATCTACATAGGAAGTGGTTTTTAAAAATGGAGACTTGGAGAAGCCCTTCTCCTCATCATTTCATTTTCCATCTTCCAACATAGGAATTTCAATAGAGTCCTCCCCTTAATACATCAAGGGGATTTAAAACACATTTGAAGGGGTGAATGAATATTGAATTTATTGAAGATTAAAAAGTTCGGAAATGACACCTTCAATGGTTTATATCTTATAAGTGCAAGGTTTAGGAGTTCAAACTTTTTTATGACATATAATGAAAAGCAAATCACATGTGTTTATCATTTTATCCACCTTAAAAAATAGAAGTACATTACTTTTGGGGTGGCATACATGGAGAAGGTCCATGGTTTTTCTATAGGGTTTAGGGTATAGGGTTAGGGTTTAGGGTTTGGAAAACCCTCTTCAATTTATGTAATTCATCTTACTATAATTTTGTATTTAGAGACTGATTTTGTGGTATTAACTAGCTACCAACATTGAAAGACAGGTTAGTTGTAGTCCATGAAAGACACAATTAAATCTGACTTCATTAGTGTTGGAGATGGCTCACATCTTCTACTACATTGGTTTCTGGACTGGCTTGACTTTAAGATAGAGGCGACTGCTGGTAGGGGGCGAGTTCAGGTCCTGGGCAACCGCAGGTGGGGGTTGGAGTTCTGGCTTGTTGTTGTTGAGCCCAATTTGGTGGAATGGGGTGCGACTGCGGGTGAGGGGCGAGTTCAGGTTCTGGGCGATTGTGGGGAGGGGTGCGGTCTTCTATTTTGGTGGTTTCGAGCCCAATTTAGTGGATGGGGGGGGGCGACCGTGGGTTGGGGCGACTTCAGGTTCTAGTGGTTGTGGAGCGCAGTTTGGGGTGTGACTGCGGGTGGGGGGCGAGTTCAGGTCCTAGGCGACCGCGGGTGGGGGCGACTTCAGGTCCTGGTGGTTTCGAGCCCAATTTCGTGGATTGAGGGCGACCGCGGGTTGGGGCGACTTCAGGTTCTAGTGGTTGTGGAGCGCAGTTTGGGGTGCGACTGCGGGTGGGGGGCGAGTTTAGGTCTTGGGCGACCGCGGGTGGGGGCGGCTTCAGGTTCTGGTGGTTTTGAGCCCAATTTGGTGGATGGAGGGGCAACCGCGGGTTGGGGCGACTTCAGGTCTTGGTGGTTGTGGAGTACAGTTTGGTGGAATGGGGGGCGACTACGGGTGGGGGGAGACTTCGGGTCTTGGGCAACCGCGGGTGGGGGCGACTTCAGGTCCTAGTGGTTTCGAGTCCAATTTCGTGGATTGAGGGCGACCACGGGTGGGGGCGCGGTCTTCTACTTTGGTGGTTTCGAGCCCAATTTGGTGGATGGGGGGGGCGACCGTGGGTGGGGGGCGACATCAGGTCTTCGGCGACTGCGGATGGGGGCATGCCTTCCAATCCAAAGAAGTTTTAATAAGTATAACGAGTTCAACTTTTAACATCCAAGAACAAGTCACTTCATTAGGACCTTAGGGTCTTTAAGGCATCTTCGGGTGATGCATGGAAGGTATTGGCTTCCTAGAAGTCATTGTTCTTGTGGAGGTCTCAGGTTTGATCCCCAATGAGATCAATTTGGTTTGGTTCTTGTAGCCAACCGACAAAAAAAAAAGACATCAAGCTAATTCCCTGTGGTATGTGGGAGGGAAGGTGATTTGATTCTCAAGGTCTAGGGGATGGTCCATGAGAGTTATAAGAAATTAGTATCAGGGTTGTTCTGTCGAACGTGTTTTGGGGTTTGGGTGTCGAGTTGTTCGTCTGATGTCGTATGTCATATAAGACGAGTGTCGCATATACAAGACAAATTTGACGAGTGCGAAATTAGGGTTTAGGGTTTTCGGATAGGGCAGCCAAAATTTTTATCTTACATGGCGGGTTGTCAACAGTGATGTGGAAAGCTTTGACCACGTCACCATAGGCGACTACGGGTGGGGCGACCGCGGGTCCTAGAATGAGGGCGACTGCGGGTCCAATCCAGGGCGACTACAAGTTGAGGGGGGGGGGGGCGAGTGCGGGTGGGGCGCGTGCGGGTAAGATGGGGCGACCTCGAGTCCTAGAATGAGGGCGACTGCAGGTTCAATCCGGGGTGACTACAGGTCCAATCCAAGGCGACTATAGGTCGAGGGGGGGGGGCGAGTGTGGGTCCAAGGGGGGCGAGTGCCGGTAGAAGGGGGCGACTACAGGTCTAGGGGGGTGAGTGCGGGTCTAGGGGGGGCAAATGCAGGTAGAAGGGGGCTTAGGGGGGCGACCACAGGTCATTTCTTGGGCAACCACGGCTGATGGGGCGACTGCAAGTCTCAGACTCAAGAGGTCTTCTAGTTCATGACGATGGAGGCGGCTGTGTATGGGGCGACTGCAAGTTAGGGGCGCTAGAAAATATGAGTTTGAGTTTCCCCCCTTACAAAGTGGAGGGAAGGCGTTCAAACTTTTCAAGTACCGCTCCCCCCTTTTTTGAGGAATAACTCCAGAAAATCCTAAAACTGAGGCATTCAATACTAAGTGATCAAAAGTTAATTAAGTAATAAAGAAAGCAAATTGGTTTAGGAAGTGGAGATTTGGAAAAGCCCTTTTTCCTAACATTTCATTTCTCCTTCATCCATCCTTGTGGTCATGTCAAATTCAACGTAACCATTTCCTATTTTAATTTTTGGAGGGTGTACATTGAGAGGAGACCTTCCCTTTTGGGGGAAATCATGTACAAAAAAAATACTAACACTATGGGATGCATGAAGAAGAAATCTTTTTATCTACATAAGAAATGGTTTACGAAATGGAGACTTGGGGAAGCCCTTCTCCTCATCATTTCATTTTCCATCCTCCAACATAGGAATTTCAATATAGTCCTCCCCTTGATACATCAAGGGGATTTAAAACACATTTGAAGGGGTGAAATAATATTCAATTTATTGAAGATTAAAAAGTTAGGAAATGACACTTTGAATGGTTTTTATCTTACAAGTACAAGGTTTAGGAGTTCAAACTTTTTTACGACATATAATGAAAAGCAACTCACATGTGTGTGTCATTTTATCCATCCTAAAAAATAGAAGTACATTACTTTTGGACTCGCATACATGGAGAAGGTCCATGGTTTTTCTATAGGGTTTAGGGTATAGGGTTTGGAAAACCCTCTTCAATTTCTCTAATTAGTCATACTAAAATTTCTGTATTTATAGACTAATTCTATAGTATTAACTAACTACGAGCATTGAAGGACATGTCAATTATAGTGTATGGAAGATGCAATTAAGCTTGACTTCATTAGAGTTGGAGATGGCTCACATCTTGTGGTATGTTGGTTCCTACACTGACGTGATTTTAAGATAGAGGTGACTATAGGTCTTGGGCGAGTTCAGGTCTTGGGCAACCGCAGGTGGAGGCGAATTCAAGTCTTGTTGTTGAGCCCAATTTGGTGGAATGGGGGGTGACTTCGGGTGGGGGGCAACCTCGGGTCTTAGGTGACTGCGGGTGAGGGCGACCGCAAGTGAGGGAGAGTTCAAGTCTTGTTGTTGTTGAGCCCAATTTGGTGGAATGGGGGGTGACTTCGGGTGGGGGGCGACCTCGGGTCTTGGGCGACCGCAGGTGAGGGCGAGTTCGAGTCTTGTTGTTGTTGAGCCCAATTTGGTGGATTGGGGGGCGACCTCGGGTGGAGGGCGACCTCGAGTCTTGGGCGAGTTCAGGTCTTCGGCGACCACGGGTGAGGGCGAGTTCAAGTCTTATTGTTCTTGAGCCCAATTTGGTTGAACCCGCAGTCTACAAGGGGCGCACGCAGATCTCGGGGAGTGACCACGAGTCTGGTAGGGCGCATTCGGGTCCAGGGCGACTGCGGGTCCACGGGCGATTACTTGTCTTGGACAAGGCGACTGCAGGTCTAAGGGCGACAACGGGTCCTAGATAGGGCGACTGCGGGTCTAGGGGCAAGTGCAGGTCCTGGACAAGGCGACTGCGGGTCTAGGGGTGAGTGCGGGTCTTGGACAAGGTGACTGCGGGTCTTGGACAGGGCGACTGCAGGTCCTAGACAAGGCGACTGCGGGTCCTGGACAGGGCGACTGCGGGTCCTGGACAGGGCGACTACGGGTCCTGGACAGGGCGACTACAGGTCCTGGACAGGGCGACTGCGGGTCCTCTGGAGGGCGACTACAAGTCTTGGAGAGGGCGATTGCGGGTTCTGGGCAGGGCAACTACAGGTCCTCTAGAAGGCAACTACAGGTCTTTTGAGGCGCGTGCGGGTCCCCTGGGAGGCGACTGCGGGTCTTTTGGGGCGCCTGTAGGTATATGTGAGGCGTTACTCTCTTTAGGCTCCGACTTCATGTCTTTGCCTCGTAAGTTGCTAAGTACTTCCCACCTACGGTCACCTAGCAGCTTGAACCCAAAGTCGCCCTATCTATAATTGCCTACACCCGTGGTTGCCCACACCCGAGGTCACCTACACCCGCATGCGCCCCTTTAGGATGCCACGTAGAAGACACATGTTTGCCACATGGCATCCAAGTGGCCTCACGGGCAGGGTGAATTTAAAAAAAAAAGTCAAAGCTAAGTTTGACTCTATTAGACAGACAAGAGGGTCTATTTGACATGTTGGATGTCGTGTTCATCGTGTTTTCGAACTGTCCGCTGGAACAACCATGATTAGTATTGAATTTCGGACGGAAATATATGTGGTGCAACCTTGCACCTCATACATCTCCGTTCTAAACTCAATACTGACCGTCTCAACCCTCATAGTACATCTCCAAAATCTTGGGAATCAAATGATGTTTCCTGCTCACCTATCGGAGTGACCAAACTTGACGTTTTGTCTCTTTGGAGAGAGATTATTTTTTGTATACAAAAGTTGAAGTAAACCTTGGATAGCTTTTACAAGAACATATTGAATGTCCTCTACAGAATACTTAGCCAAAGAAATCGTACATTGTATAAGGATTTGCATGTGACGGTTCTTCATCTTTAAAAGATGGGGTGGCTAATTTTGAGTCCATAAATGATAGAAACTCTCTATATAGGATAGAAGAGCATCTCATCATCTTGTAAATTTTGTAGTATAAGAAAGGGTGGTCCTCCTTGGAAAGTTTACTTCCGAAGACCACATCTATAATTTGTAACTTAACAATTTACAACGTCTAAGAAGGATGATTTCGAAGGTGTCCCACTTGTCCATTTAGAAATTTCTCGTACCTTGTGGGTGACCAATTTTGAAGGATTGGCATGCAAAAAAAAGAAATGATAGCATTCAAACACCCTTGATGGTTTGAACAATGTCTTCATCAAGGACAACAATCTTTTGACTTGATGTGCATATGCTTCTTTTGTTGTTCATTTCAATGTGCTCTGCAACATGTATGTTTGCATTTATGACCTCTTCCACCCCAAAAGGGTTTAGGGTTGTGTAAAAAAGCCGAATTCATGTTCACTGTATAGCAAACTTGAAGAAATTAGAAAAAGACTTTGGACACTTCTAAAGTAACCTCTATAATATTATTATGCAATGGTAGAATGTACGTATTTCAAGTTCTCCCTTTTTGTTTCAATAGAATTCAATCATGTCTTGTACTTTTATATTTCTAATTCCCTTTTTCCGTTTTGGCACATTCCTTTTTTTTCTTTGTGAACATTGTAGACATATATTTCAAACCATAAAGAAAGAACTCAAAATCTAATTCCACATTCTAGACCATATCATAGTGGTCTTATGATTTTATTTGAAAGCAAGCGAAATAGAAGTGGGAAATTGTACAGGGTTGCTAGCATGTGAGCCTGTGAGCGGGAAGTTTTTTTGCAAGGAAAAATGACTCAAGGACCTATGACTGTGGACATAAGAAACTAAAAAGTGCATAGAATGTAGAGTTTATTTATCAAAGTTTAGGGCTCTTACACGTTTTTTTGATTGTAGGGTTTTACCTTAACAAAATGTATTCAAAATAGATGAAATTTATACAAAAAGAAATTAAAATGAGAATAATGCATGTCAAAGATATAGCCATAAAACACACAAATCCAATTACAATACCAATCAACAAACAATAGCATGACATATGAGATATGTCAATCTCATGAGTCTAAGAGGCTGTGGACTCAGTCAAGGAATCTGAAGTATCGGACAAGCCCGAAGACTCTCTACCCTCAAACGCAGATCCATCTATGAATTGTAAGACATTTAGAGCATAAGTGTCTTTACGGCGTTTTGGTTTGGAGCAACTGAAATCCGCAAAGGCCATTGCCATCTTTTGTGCATAAAGAGGAAGGGCGTAAGTCTTCTCCGGATTGAAAAGAAGACTTTGTTTCTTCATGCTAGCATCTATTGACATCAATCCTGGATGACTGCAAACAAAAAGGGCACCATGTTAGAGTTTTGTTACATGGATGTCATCATACAAAGGAAAAATAAAAAAAGTGCCAACTTACTTACTAAATTTTCCCTTTTGAGTGAATTTTCGAGGCACCACGGGCATTTCATCCGGATCTTGTGAAACTGCAGTTGGCATTGGGGGAGGTGTCACCACCTTTGCCATGGTGGACTTCTGCATGGGTTTCAAGATGGCATCGAAAATGTCCTTGTGCTCCTCCAAGGCCACAATGTGGCGGCCTGTTCCATGACAAGCGATAATGGATGCACCTAGAGGCAAGGAAATTCAAGTACATTAGTTGAGAAATGAAATCGGTAGAATGATTACAACAAAACCTAGAGATGGTAGAGTGAATGAATTGAATCTTGACTTGTGGATGTGGTGTAGTCAAGAATCACATCTCCTTCAATGCTTGTAGCTTCAAGGAGGATTTGAAAGAAACTTGGATCTTTTTCGCGAGCCCCCCGCCAAGGCTTTCCATCATTCATGGCCATATCATCCGGGTGGGTGTAGTTCATGACTATGTCATCCCGTGCAATGTCGACACCAGCCTTGACCATCGTGGTTGTGCATTTGAAAGAGAAATTGGATTTCCCTTTTGCGCCTAAGTCCTTCACTACAAGGGTGATTCCAAACTTTTGCGTCTACACAAGCATCCAAGACAGGTATAGAATTACGAGAAATGAGAAGAATGTAATGCACTTTGAAGTTCTTTTAGAAGTTTGAGAAAGCGAATGAAATTTACCGTCTTTGTTTTGTCTATAGCTGAGGTCAAGTGCATGCGGTTCATCCCCATCCACTCCTTCTTCTTTATCATATCATACGTTTCACACAATCTTGCAATATCCGACTTTGCTTTGGCACTCCATGAATGAAATACAATGACGCAGCTGTGCTCTTGGAGATGATTGGAAGCAAAGCTAAATGCTGATTGCAGAGCCTCATCTCCCACGTCCTCGTTCCAATCCGGCACTTCATCTGGCGGAGAAGACACCCCCGGCACGGGCAAGTTCTCCGGACAATCGAAGAACATGACGTCCACCCCCAGCCTAGCTGTAGGGACACAATGGAGCATGGAGGCTTTCCCCGCTGACACCTGCCAACAAATCATGCATCCAAATATGATGAGGAATAAACTTAGACTACAATAATTTGAATGAGAACTCAGATCCACATTTTCAAATTCAAATGAAAATCGCACACCTTGTTGAAGAAGTCCAAGACTTCTTTGTAGCATGTCTTTCTCTTGGACTCCATGTCATTGACGAGGTCATCAATAGAGATGTTGAGAATGAGATTCTCAGACTTGGAGAGCTCGTCTTCAGTGAGGACAATTGCTTTGGTCACATGAGTGATGACCTCTTCCGTGAGTTGAGAGAGAGTGGCCTTCCTCTTCACTCCACTCTGCGATTCGACTTGCATCTCTAAGCCTTGATCCATCATTGGTGAAGCTAGAACTTGGCCTCCAGCCTCGGCCTTCTTCTTGCCTTTTGTCTTGGCCTTCTCTTCCTTGTCCTTGTCCTTGTCTTTCTCCTTCTCCGCGAGCTTGGCAAGTCTCTCCGCTTCCTTCTTCTCCTTGGCGGTGAGAAGGACTTGGAACCGGGCCTCTTTTTTTCGGTCATTGGCTTCCCTCCTCGCAATGGCCTTCCTCCTTTGCCTATCCATCATTCCCACAAACTCATCCACATCCAAATCGATGGCGCCCTTGCCATCCAAAGATGCCCGTAGCTGCACCTCTGATGGATGAGTGAATGTTGGTGCGCAATCCAAGTATCACGCTCCTCCACTGAGGTGAGCTGTGGTGAATGTGCACAATTGGTTTGCTGAGAACATGCAATCCCCTGAGCTACAGTCCAACCATGACGCGAGGAAGGGAGACAGGTCCTTTCTTTCGATGGCACCTTTTGCTTCTAGCTCATACTTGAAGTAGCTGTAGAGAATAAGAGACAATCAAAAGAGGTATGTAGAGAATGAAGATCAAATGAAGAACAAGGCATACTCTATCATCTGACTGGAAGACCATTTTAAAAATCAAAGAATAATGTAGACTACACAAACATACCGGTAGAGGATCCTCCTAACCAACAAGTTAGAACCCTCAGAATTCAAGAAGGAGTCCCCCTTCTTGAAATAGTTTCTTCCTTTAAGATAAGGATGGAATCCGTGGTCCCAGATCTTCCTCCTCCATCCCTCAATGTACTCTTGCAATGTCTCCGGCTGTAGTGGGACATTCATGTTGATCTTGATGTTGTCTTGTCTGACCACAGCTTTGAAGTACTCCACTGCTGCATCCTCGACCTGTACAAGTGGACAAGGTTAAGTACTATTTTCAGTCCATCATGAAGATTAAAGACAAATTACAAATTGACCTATCTCATGCTCGATAGCCTCTACAATACATTGGAATTCAACAAATCAATTTGAGTGAGACACTTATCCCTGCAAACCAAACATATTTGTTTAAGAAAGGCCCGAGGTGTGTTTCGGAGATAGGCCTGGCTGGGAACTTCCTCGCATCCCATGATGGAATGGAGGAGTTCCACCACTGCAGGAATTTGGTCTTGTGCTCTGCTGTTGTGTTGCAGGTGGCCACCATTTGCAATTTTTCAAGTGTCATCTCTGGCACCTCGTTAGAGCTCCAATGTCTCTCTACCTACACCAGCCAAAATGAAATGTGTCATGTGTGTAAATAAAGAAAAAAACAGGCTTAAATCATCGCATGATTTACAAAACATTAGAACTTACCTCTTCAAGGAAGCCCGCCCCATGAGCGGGATTGGCCACTGTGAGGAATTTGATCATCTTCACGTAAAGCTTCATGTTCTTTTCCTTGGCCCCTACCCTCATGGTATGAGCCGCCCCTTCCACAATCTTTTCCTCCATTGGTGTGGTCTCATGGTATCTCCGGAGGGCTGCATCTACTGCTTGCGCAATCTCTTGCTGCAAAAACACGAGGATCGTAAACCAATAATTCACTCAAAACTGAAACAACAACAAAAAATACAATTGATTCATGTAGAGAATGTTTCTCTTACCCTGAAGACAAATGAGGTGAAGACCTCCGCCGGCATAGAGTACCATGTCTTTCTTGGTAGCAACGTAGCACATTGTTTCCTCTCGGATGGCCTCAGCATGTCGTTGAACCTTTCCATGGGAAGCAGACCATACTTTTGCACCCGGTACAATGTATGTACTAAGTTTGTCTTTACGTGGGAGTCCTCTGTAGATCTGCGTAGTGAGAAGAAATTAATCTTGTTAGTACTTCAATTCTCATGAGGCATGAGATGGAATCAAACTCCATATGAATGAATAGTGGGATTAGTGAATGCACTTGTTGATGTCATGCATGACCTGCATGACAATCTCGATTTTGCCTTTGGTGTCTAGAAGAATGCAATCCACTGCATAGTGCCACTCAGGATTTGTGGAATACATCCTAGAGATGACGTTCATCCAAGCCAAGTGTCAGTGGTTTCCGTCGTAGACGAAGAACTTCAAGTTTTTGAGGAACTTGAGAGTGGTTTGTAAATCCACGTACTCCTCAAAGGTAGCATTCTTTTCCTTCCAAAGAGGGTCCCACTCATCCATCTCCTCCGCTGTGAACTCTGACGTCTCACCCGCCTCATTCGTGGTGGAAACGTAGAAGACTACTACCCCATCACGGTATCCGCACACGAACTCTTGCTCAAGAAATTGCACATCACACAAAAGTGTTGGCTTCACCATAGGCATGGCTACAAGGCGGCAAAGTGGAACCGGAAATCGGAACATGTTTTCCGGCTTCATCCTAAGTGAATTGATAGTGGATACAGAGTCCACTTTTTGTAGCTTTCGAAGGTCATCTTCCAATAGGTCTTTCTCCTCATCATCCACCACATCCATCTCCATTGCATGCCCTTCTTCCTCCCCTCCAATTTCTGGTTGAGTAGTATCATTGGTTCCCGGAGTTTCAACAACTCTCTCTTCCTGAGTTTCATTCACTGGCGAGACATCCATCTGTCAAGGCAACGACAGAAGAATATGACACAATTGTCATGGAATGAATAGAATGATGCAAGACAAATATGAAAATTGAAACACACAATAATGTGAATGCTTTATTTCAAATAAGAACTCAAGAAACACTTGTGATTAATAAGAAGGTAGTTCTTCCAAAACCAGGGTTGACAAATCCGAACGTCCGCCCCGAATTCACATCCATCGTCTGGACGTCCGGACGCACGGACTCCACCGAACGTAGCGTCCCTAGCGCCGTCCGCAAGCGCATGGTGCGGTCGCAGCGGACGGGCGGGGCGGACTGTGAAAGGTGGACAGGCGCAACGAACGATAGAGGGCGGACGATGAAGGGCGGACAGGCGCGATGGACGGTGGAGGGCGGACGGGCAGGGCGGACGGGCGAGGCGGACGGTGGAGGGCGGATGAGCAGAGCGAATGGTGGAGGGTAGACAGGGGGTTAATTGGTTAAAGGATTAGGCCGTTGATTACCGGGTTCAATGTTTATTTATCAATGTTTTTACCAATTGCAGCATGTCATTTGAACTTAGATTTTTGTTTTTCATATATTTCAATTGTCATGTAATGTAGTAGTGTATGTTGCTTCATTCAAAAGATAAAACATATTGTGCATTTTTAATTTTTCTATGAAATTTCAGTTTCATTTTGAAACAAAATCAAATTTAAAATTCTAATACACGAATGAGATGTATATCATCAATAAACAAACAATTTTTATAATGAAATGATTAAACAATACATTCTCAATATGTGCTCAATATATCATGAGCAACTAAGCAAAAAAATATTTAAGCTTCTAATTCCTCAATTCCTATGGACACCAATCTTCATCTCCTTTCACCTCAACTCCACTACTCTCTCCGTTAGCTCTCCGTTCAAAATCTTCATTGTCTGAATCATCTTCGGTCCGTATCATCTGAATCAAGTATCGTGGTCTTCTTCAAGCCTTTCTTTAAAGTAGGTTTACTCCCTTCCTTCGAATTTAATTTCTTTTTATTTACTTTCATAGGACCATGACGGGCTTTTTGAATAGGAACTTTTCTTTTCCTTCTATTGAAGGAAGCATTGACATCCTCATCAAGAGGGGTCTTTTTCTTCACCGGAGAGATAGCAAAAGGCTGCATATCTTTTTTAATTTCCCCCTTACTGGATTCTCAAACCACCACTTTCGATTTGGAGTCGGCCTGTCCATGAACGGTTATCTCCACTTTGACTTTCTTTTGAAGTGGCAGAGTGCTAGTTGTTGCTTTGATGGGTTCTCCTACCATTCGTTTTTCTAAACAACGAGCACGCAACGTTACCAACAGTGGTTGATCACTATCCATATCAGTGAGGCATGTATGTGATGGCACTACTTTTTGTACATTACCGCCTGTAGAAATTTCTTTTGAAATGTTCATTAGACGTTTTCCATACCCAAAGCTTTGAAAACCCTCTAATCTTGTGATAGCTGGCTTCAATGCTATTGGTGGAAGAGCACTAGATCTCTGTACCTCAGAAATTGACTTCATTGGCTCCTTTCCTTTATCATTGTCCACAATACTTGATTTTGCGAATGCCATCTTAGTTGAAGCACTCTTCTTCTGTACCTCAATATTTGATTCACCTTTGTCGCCACTATTTTGGCCCACATCTTTTGGGACGACCAACTCATTGACCTTGTGTCCTTTTCTATCATTTTCTTCGACATTTTCTTCCACCATATCTAGTGCCACAGATCGAGATTTCAAAATTTGAACATCTTCATCTGTTCTAGCATTACCAAAAGCATCCCCATTCATTTCCACCTCCTCAACAATAACAACTCCCTTTTTTGATAGAACAGTTTCGCTACTCATGTATGCAGTTCCGTCGCAATATGCTGCTATTGAAGGTAGATTCTCCTCTACCCCTACTTCATCCTCATCTTCTAAAAAATCATACAAATCGTTCGCATTGCCTTCAACATTAGCATAGCGGTCATTACGATTATGATACGTATCATCCACCAAATTGGGAATGTCTTCCACAGCATCTTCATCTTCTGACGGTGCTGCACAACACAAGTCATCCTCGCCATTTACTACTTTAAAGGCCCTTTCCAAATCCTCGTCATCATCCTCATTATCATCTTCGATCATCAGCCTATCCGAATCCTCCGACTCCACTGTCTCCATGTTATCGTCGTATCATTTCTTTTCATCTTTTTCTTTCGATGCGTTTAGGACTTTGGAATTAGTATACACATACACCAAATCCACTGCTCTCTCTGGCTTCAATCTGTTTCACGATTTGTTGTGAACAAAAGAATAGCTGCTCCAATTCCGTTCACATGAAGACGATGACACCGGTTGGGCCAATATCCTCTTTGCTAATGGAGCTATGAACTTGCCACAAGCACCTTCAAAATCCCACCAAGCATGTGCCGACAACATTTGTTCTCCCGGATTCAACATATTGTGGAATGGAGGTTCCTTATGTCAAAAAGCCACGAATTCTCGAACCATTGCTGTGTACTCATCCGGTTTATATATTTTCTCCAAAACATGCTTACATGCTAACATTGCATCTGCATCATCGGCTAGTTCTTTATCGTGTAGAAGGTATGGATTCAAGAGAGCTGCAGCAAATTGGAGATCGTTAGCTACCATTTCCCTTCGCACATGAAAGGACTGTATCAATGGAATTGCCTTGCTCTCTTCCAAACAACATGGCGGACTTTCTAATCCATACACATGCTTTTCTAATTTCCTCATAATATGCAACACCTTCCCCATACATGGTGATTTCGAATCCAAATCACGGAGTGCACATATAATTGGTTCAACCATCTCCACATAATTGATAGAACGGTTCCAAAAATGATCATCAAGAACAATTCTCTTCACTGCTGCCACGAGGTTTCTTGGGTTGACTTTGGCTCCACGTTTCCTCTTGAGCGTACGTACGTACTCTGCCCATTGTGGATCCACCACCGTTTGTTCCAATGGTCCTCTCAATTTTATCAAACGCTCCATCATGATAAATTGAGAGGCAAATCTTGTATCCCCCGGCATCAATAAACCAAGATTTGGCGAATACTTCCATAATAGAGCAAGTGGCATATGTCTCCTTTTGATAAATTTGGCTACAAGTATTCCTTCATTCAATTTTTCAGCAATCCAATCCTCTAACCCCCAATCCTTGAGCAACAAATTCAACGCATGAACCACACACCCTTGGTAAAAAATATGAGGATACTTTTTAGATATCATATTCCATGCGGAAGAATTCATAGGGGCGTTATCTGTGGTTACTAACACGATGTTCTTGGGCCCCACTTGTTCAATGAATTTTTCCAACACTGCTACCAAATACACCCCATTCTTTTCACAACCACTTGTATCTACTGATCCAAGAAATTCTTCACCTGCGGATGATACAAGCATGGCATTGATCAAAGGACGTGTGGTCACAGAGCTCCATCCATCAATAGACACAGTTGCTCCAAATTTTCGAATGTTGTCTTCAGTCCATGTGAGCAACTGTGTCTGAATGTTGGTCTTCGCCTCGTTCAACAATTTGTAACGAAGCTCGTGGTACGATGGAGGAGTGTATGGTCTACCGAATGCAGCCGTTTGCTTCACTGCTTCTTTAAAAGCTGCATTTCGAGCCACGGAAAATGGTATATTTGCCGTATAAAAAAAATTCACCCACACAAAATGCAATTTGCGTTTATGACCTTCTTCAAATCCACTTACTAAACTGCTTTGTTTATGAGGCCTAGAACTTGATGCCTTCGGGGTTTCACGATCATCAGAAGCTTCTGTGGTGAAAGTTTCTTTAGTTCCTACAAATACTACTTCTCTTGATGCTAGAGACGAGTCTTCATGGGTTGACTACGATACACCCCTTCCGATCGACAATTCTTGGGGGGTCCATAGGTGCAGGGTTGCCATCTACATTATCAGTTACAACACTTTTTGGAAAAATTCCTTCGCAACGAAGAAATGCAGCACGGACGATTGTCGTGAATCGCGGACAATTCCTTACTCTTGTATCGCGTACACCATTTGGACT